>CM060075.1:4588694-4623694 GCA_030533445.1 Cyprinodon diabolis | reverse complement strand
GGGCTAGTTCGGGGGTCCTTAGGTCCTGGGGGCTCGGGGGGGTGCTCAGAGCGGGGTGCCTGGCGGGTCTGGCCCGGGGGACTGTTGCCCCCATCGGGGCGGAGTCTGGGGCGCCTCGGGGGGGTCCTGCGGTGGCCGCGTGCGGTGCTCTTGGGGGGTTCCGTGGTGGCGGACGTGGGCTACTGGCCTGGTAGCTGTGCTGCTGCTGGGCGCCGGGCATCAGTTCTTTTGTGGTGCTGGCCGGGGTGCTTCTGCTCTGTGGGGCGTCGGGGCGTGTCTCGTCTTTCGGTGCCGGGTTTCGGTGGTTGGCCGTGGTGCTTGCCGTGGTTGCGTCGTCCGGGGCGGTGCGTGGGTGGTCGCGCCTGTGGCCGGGGTTCATGTGTGTCTGTTGTGGGCTGGTTGGGGGCGTCGGGGGGTCCCTTTGGAGTGCCCCCGGGTCGGGGGTGTGGCTTCGCTCTGTTGGGACGGGTGCCGGTGGCGCGCAGCGCGGTGCATCATGCGCGGTTTGGGAGTGGAGGGTTGCTCTGTGTTTGGCGGCCGCCGCGGCCGTCCTCCTCTCGGCGGCCCGTGCGGGGCCGGAGCGGGGTGGGTCGTGCTGCTTTCGCGCCGGGCACGGCGGGAGCGGCGGGGTCGTGTCTGCTGCTTTCTTTTTGCTGCTTGTGCCGGCTTCTGGCGGCTGGGGCGGCTTTGCTGCTCTGGCTCTCTGGCGTGCGCCGGGCGGGGCTGCTCTGTCCTTTGTTTTGCCTTGCAGCTGTGTTTGCTGTGGTCGGAGTGGTTTTGTTGTGTTTTTGGGTGGGGGAATCCGCCTGGGGGCTTGGTTGGTGCCGTCGGTTCGTCCATATCGGCCTTCCGGTGTTGTTTCTGTTGGGGCCGCTCGGGCCCCCGCATGCCGGCAGTGCGCTGCCGGAGGGGTTCCTGTTCGGCGGGCTTGCTTGTCTCCTGGGAGGGCAGGCATGTTGACTTTTCTGGGGAGGAGCATCTGGGTGGAGGGGTCCTCGCGGTGTGGCGGTGGGTGTTGGACGCTGGCTTGTTTGCGGACGTTCTTCTTCAGTGAGGGGGAGATTATTATAATTTTTATTTTTTTTTATGTGTGGGAGGGGGGTGTGGGCGGGGAAATCGGAGCTTGGAGTGGGGCTCGGGATTTGCGCTTTGCTGTGTTGTGTGGCTTTCTTCTTCTTCGGATTGGTGTTGTGGGACCGGTGTCGGGGGGGAGTCGTTCGGGGGCCGGTGTTGGGGTGGGGGTGCTGGTGCCGGCGCCGGGGGTTTTTGGGCATTGCCCGGCCCTACTGCGGGGTGGGTCTGGGGTGGGTCCTTGGGTCTGGGATCCCTGGGGCGCGTTGCCCTTGGGCAGGGGCCCCGGTGGGGTTTTGGGGGTTCGGGTTCTGTGGGGAGTGCTGCTTGGGGTCTGGGCCGGTGTACGCCCGGCTGTCTGCCCCTGCTGCCACGGCCTCTGGTGTGCTGGGGTGCCTCGGGGCCTGTTGGGCTGGGGGGGCATGGACATTAACACCTATGGCAAATGCTTACCCCCTCACGGGTTTGCACTCTGCAAATGGGGGAAGGGGAGGGAGGGGGAGTAGGAATGATCTCGGCCTGGATGTCTTCTGTCGCTTGTGTGGTGAGTAGCTTGATTGTTATTGTAGGGGAGGGATTAGATCTCCGGAGGGGGGGTGGGGGGTGGTGATAGTGGGAAGATCTTGGAAGGGCTTCGGGTCTGGCTCCCTGTCTTGGTCCTGGTCCGTGCTGCCCCCTGGTGGGGCTTCGTCCGGGGTGGGGGCTCTGCGTGTTGCGCGTGGGCTGGCCGGCTGGGGTCCCCCCCCCTATTTATATATTTATTATTATTATTTATTTTTTTATTTTTTTTATTTTTTATTATTTTTTTTCTTTCTTTTAATTATTATTATTATTATTATTTTTAATGTATTTATTTATTTTTATTTATTTATTTTGTTATTTATTTATTGGATGGACAGGACGGGGGGAGGGGGGTGGTGTCGGCTCCGTGCGCGGCTGGCTGGTGGGTCCTGCTGCCGGTCCCGTGCCCCCGGGCTACGGTGGTGAAACTGGTGGGGCCCCCCTCTCTGGAGGGGCTCTCGGGGAACGGGGGTGCCTATTGGAGTCAGCGGGGGAGCTGCCTCCCTGGGAGTGCAGCAAGCACCCCAGTCCTTTGCTCCCCATCCCCGAAATCCTCCCTCTGCCTGCTCCATCACTCTGCCACACATGTAGGTTTTTGGGGAGAGGGTCGTTACTGGAGGGCCCCACTTTCTGAGGGCGTCCCCCACCCCAATTTTATTTTGCATTTTAGACACTTCCATCTACATCATTTTCACAACACACATCTATGTAGGGCATTTTCGGGGGGTGGGGGTCAGGGCCACCGGGGGGGGGGCTTATTTTATGGGCCTCACCACGGTCGGCCTCCTCCATCCCCTCTCGCATCTAGACATTAAGGGTTCAGGGTTGTCGAAGGGGGGGGTGTGCTGGCACCGTCTATCTCCTGGAGGGGGGGTGGACTGTGCCGGACACCCCCTCTTGGTACTCCCAGTTTTAATTACATCTGAGAGCAACACGCAACAACACCACATTCGAGCGGGCGCAGGGAGGATCGGGGTCCCTTTGGGCGCCTGGGGCTTTGGATCTCCCGGCGCTGGACTCAGTGCTCTGGGGGGGGCGCCTCTCCGGCTCTCCACAACCACTATTGAGCATTTTTTCTATGGTTAAAACTTTACATGCACAAGTTCACCCTCACAAACAACTACAGGTGCTAGGCTTCAGGTACTTAGAGATTCACTTCCAAACAGAAACCCCACATTCATATCTTCAGGTAACAGAGTAGACTTAATAATATTACTTTAGCGATAGTTGCTTTATTGTTTATCTCGTTCCGTGTCTTTCGGTTGTGCTGTTCTTTTTTCATCTCGTTACAGGTGATGAAGCAGACTGAAAATGTTTTGTCATTGTCTCCTTTCTCTCTCCTCTTTCTTTCATCTTTTGTCCTTTTTTTTTTCCTTTTTCTCCTTCTGTTTTTCTGCTCTATTTACATTGCAGTGTCCATATAAACTGTAAAACTCCCTGCATAATTATAATAAAGCAATTTGTATGCATGAAACAAGTGTAGCAATATGGCAATAGCCATACTGCTACACTTGTGAAAGTAAAATCTGTTGGGCTCTTTTTGGCATCAAGACAATTATTCGTATTGCCAGCTTGCCAGACAGGACACTGTAAAAAAAAAAAAAAAGTTAATTTTTTAATCAACAGTTAAAAATTGGTTCTTTGTTAGAAACAGATTCATCATGAACATAAAGTAAAAACATGTTTAATGAGCAAAAACTTAAAGAAATCTTTAGTTATAAGTTCTTAGCATTAAATGATATTTCTATTATTTTTGATGCATGTATCACAGCTAAAATTGAAATGTACACATAGAAATATCATCACTTTTTAATTTTTTGAGTTTGTGGCCCTTCCAGCTTCCCATACCTGCCGATTATTATAGATATCTGTTTGTTTGACATTTTTAGATTTGATCCATAACAAATATTTCTTTACTAGTTTAGTTTCTACAGCAGCACCTGCCTGATCCTGATGGTGGATTCACCTGTCAGTGCGATGATCAGCCGCTGCCTCCGAGGATTCCTGAGTGGAACCTGATCTAGCAGAGTAGATCTACAGACCCCAGATAGAAGCTGCTGAAGGATGGGAGCCAATGAGGTGCAGACATCCAGCTGAGAGGAATTCATAGATCAGCTGTTCCTGCAGCTGGAGGCCTGTTCCTCTGGTTCAGGTGCTGCTTCTAGATCTGAGTTTCTACGCTGAACGCGGTTCTCCTCCTGATATAAAGAGGCAGAAATCAAAGAGTTCTGCTGCTGTTTGCAGTTAAATGTGACTAGAAAGAAGCAAACATCTGAGATCATCAATAGTTTTTAATAATATAAATATTTCTCAGGCCGAAAACAAACAACCAGAAATCTGAAGAAAGCCTGATTTATACTTGATGGGTCAGATTACATCCTTGTAGAGCCCCACCCCTCCACATGGGGGCGTCATGGTGACCCATGCAGGAAAACATGGCCGACTTGCAGCATGTGGCCTATACTGCCCCCTAGAGTTGGCCAGAGTTATTTATAAGAGGAAAAATTGCAGGAAGAATAAAACACTTTGATCCAGGAATCTGTTTCCCACGCAGGAAGTAGGCGTCGATCGTTACCCAACCTCACTAAGAGTAAAGATGGACGGGGCTCTGGGGGTCAGCCGAGGCTGATGGGTAAAAGGAGGACATGTGGGTGTCCAGCTCCGTCACCCTCCTCTGCAGCTCTGCTCTGCGGAACAGAAGGTCCTTCAGAGTTTGATGAACTGGAACCTGGAAAACATGAACAAGATCAGAGAAACTCAGATCCTGTTCGCGTTTGAATCTTTAAAAATGACATAAGTTCAAATCCAAACCATCAGATGCTTCCGTTTGGTTCACATAAACAGAATCAGGACTAAATGCGACGTCGTTAGACGTTAAATAGAGGAATAACGGGTTTCCTGTGAGCGTTTGTCCTAAAGTTGCCGGCGGCTGCACCTGTGGCCTCATGCGAGGGTTCCAGCGGGCGTAGTAGCTGGTCCACAGCTCCAGGTGTCTGGAGGAGATCAGTGGCTGCAGGACGTGGTTCTCATAGTTCACAAAGAAGGGGTTGGTGAAATCACTGGGCTGGCTGCAGGACACAGAGCAGATGTGAGGTCATCAGCAGCTGGAGCCACAGCAGAGGTCAGAGGTCAGCGCCTCACCTGTTGATGTAGGACCACAGGGAAACCGTCTTGGTTTGAACCTCCTGGAAACGACAGAAGAACATTCCCAGTGAACTTTGACCCCTTCATACCTGAACTTCACCCAGACCCGTTTCCATCGGTCAGAAATGCAGGTTCTGAATTTCGGTATGAAGCTAATTAGAGACATCAGGCATCTAAGGGGAAACCAAACGTTTGGTCTCAGCTTGTTGACTAGTCGCCCAAATGGACCAAACTGTTCGTCCAATGAGCTGCAAGGTCATTTATTGCAATAAAACATTTTGAGGGAAACTGCTACCAGGCTAATTAGCTTCTAAATGGAGAAGATCTAGACAATTACCTTGTCCTGCCGCTCCTGCTCACTGTTGCAGAGGAAGGTGCCGAAGAGGCAGCTGTAGAGATGATCCAGGACGGTGATCAGGAACAGCTCATTAAACTCAAAGGCGGCAGGAAACTACGGAGATCAAAGGAGAGGAGAAGATTGATGGAGATAGAAGGTCTCTGCCTCTGGGGGACATAGAAGGTCTCTGCCTTTGGGGGACATAGAAGGTCTCTGCCTTTGGGGGACATAGAAGGTCTCTGCCTCTGGGGGACATAGGAGGTCTCTGCCTTTGGGGGACATAGAAGGTCTCTGCTTCACAGGGACATAGAAGGTCTCTGCCTCTGAGAGAGATAGAATGTCTCTGCCTGTGGGGGACATAGGAGGTCTCTGCCTCTGAGAGAGATAGAAGGTCTCTGCCTGTGGGGGACATAGGAGGTCTCTGCCTCTGAGGGAGATAGATGGTCTCTGCCTCCGGGGGACATAGAAGGTCTCTGCTTCCGAGGGACATAGAGGGTCTCTGCCTCTGAGAGAGATAGAAGGTCTTTGCCTCTGGGGGACATAGGAGGTCTCTGCCTCTGAGAGAGATAGAAGGTCTCTGCCTCTCAGGGAGATAGAAGGTCTCTTACCTGCCGGGTCATCTGCCAAACACAGTCCATGAACTGGACGAACAGAGGGGACCGCTCCGAGTCAGCATGGCTCTCTTCACCGTGTCCAACGCGCTACAGGAAGACATGGTAGTGAAGATCTACAGCGCATAGATCAATAGCAGGTATGTTTTTGCTCTTACAGATGCAAACTTGTGTCCAAAGCTGATCCACTCCTTTTCCAGCAGAACCTGAACAGAGCGACATTGTTAGCTTTGGTTTGACAGCAGCAGCAACAGTTCGGAGCTGAAGCTTCACCTGGAATCCCTTCAGAGTGCGGTAGTAGCTGTCCAGCATCAGCATGGAGAGCGCCGTCAGCTGGGCGGTCCGGTCCCAGCCGTCACCGCAGTGAACCACCACCGAGCTTTTTCCAGACTCCACCTTATCGGCTATCTTTGCTGCTCCAGATAACAGCAGCTGCAGCAGGACAGATGTGTTAGCACCTCCCTTCAGGCCCATCCCAGACCCCCGTTAGACACACCCACCCGTAGATGGTCCAACCAGTGGGTCTGGTCCACAGCAGAGAGCCAGCGGGCCTCATCGATGGTGGGATAGATCACATGCCGGACCTTCCGCAGAGACTCCCGGATCACGTGGATGTTAGGGATCTCCAGGAAGATGAGCTCCATGTTGGGATAGAAACTTTCACTCTCAAATCCTCCTTCTTTTGCCTTCAGGTCGTTTTGGTCAAAAATGAGAGAAAAAAGGAAAGAAGCTGAATAATCACAGATAAACCAGGAAAATCAGGTCATTTCTAGAAGTGAACTGATAACAATGAAGCTTTGAGCTCTGTGAACCTTCTTTAGCTCCTCCCACTAGCTTCACCTGGATGCTAATGGCTTTGAATGAACAGCTAGCCACAGCGCTAACTAGTGCGCCCCCGTGATACCGTGGTCTAACGGTCACTTTGTTCACTATAGACATATTTTTTCAGTTGAGTTATCAATCAGGTAAAACTTTATCAGTAATTGGACATGCTAACGCTACAGATGCTCCCGACTCGGCACACGGACACTGCATTATCTTATTATTGTTGTCCAGGCAACCACATCATTGTGGCGACATTCAGTCAATCATATAGCGTAACGTCACTGATATTAGCAGGACCTGAGCAGTTCTGGTACCCACAGCGTCTATAAATGGCCACTAGGGGGCGCAGTTCAGCGGTACCTTGTTAGAAAGAGCCACGCTGATCTGCCGAGCATCAAAGATGGTTAGCTTGTGGGACTGAGCGTTAGCATCGATGAGGATCTGGAGGAAGCGTTCGTCCTCCTTACAGCGGCGGTCCACAGGTCCTACTAACGGCTGGCTGCAGCGAAGGATTGCTGCCTGAGACTCTGGGTGGATCCAGGACAGGACCTGCAGAGGGACAGCAGGAAGGTCCACGTCCTCAGTGTCATTAACCAGGAGGAGACGGGAGGAGCTGAGCTGGTTTGGAACCGCTCTGAGGGATCAGGTCTACGGTGAAGTTAACTGACCGGAAGGCGCCGCTTGGCTCTGAACGCCGCCACCTGTCTGATGCTCTCCTCCGTCAGGTTCTTGGGCAGCACCAGGATGGAGGGGTAGGTGTCACACAGCTCATAGTGAAGGTTCATCCTGCTGATGCTCCAGCTCTCGTTTGGAAGCCCCTGATGGAAGACAGAGGAGGAGTTCAACCAGCAGAGGGAGCCGTTCACCAGCTTTAACCATTCGCTCAAACTATCTTAGTGCCTTAATCAGTTAAAACAATCAGAGCTGATCCACAGATAAACTCCGAAACAGGAAGTTAGGATTAGTTAAAGTTAGTCAGGATTATTTAAGGTAAGTCAGGATTATCAGGATTACTAAGGATTAGTTAGGGTTAGTCAGGATTAGCAGAGTTAGTCAGGGTTAGTTAGAGTTAGTCAGGATTATTCATGATTAGTAAGGATTAGTTAGGGTTAGTCAAGATTAGTCAGGATTTGTTGGAACTAGTCAGGATTAGTTAGAGTTAGTCAGGGTTAGTTAGGGTTAGTCAGGATTATTCAGGATTAGCTGGGTTAGTCAGGATGTTGGAATCAGTCAGAGTTAGTTAAAGTTAGTCATGGTTAATCAGGGTTAGTTAGAGTTAGTCAGGGTTAGTTAGAGTTAGACAGGGTTAGTTAGGGTCAGGTTACCTGTCGGTTGTACTCTGCTATGGGCTCGTAGACCTTCCAGCCGTCCACAGGAAACTGCTCCTTATACTTGAAGGCAAATGAAGCCTGAGAAGCAGCAGGTTAAAATGTTTGGACCAATCATCAAACTTTGCAAAACATTTGTTAAAAAATTAAAACCAAACTAAAAGTCTAGAAAACACTAAACCATGGAAACGACCTGTTATGTTTGTCTGAGAAAAGCTTTTAGAGCCGTTTGTTACAGGCAGAGTAAAAATGTGAGGAATGTAGAATATTCCTCTAAATCAAATCTATATACACTATATTGCCAAAAGTATTTGCTCACCCATCCAAATTATTGGAATCAGGTGTTCCAATCACTTCCATGGCCACAGGTGTATAAATTCAAGCACCTAGGCATGCAGACTGTTTTTACAAACATTTGTGAAAGAATGGGTCGCTCTCAGGAGCTCAGTGAATTCCAGCGTGGAACTGTGATAGGATGCCACCTGTGCAACAAATCCAGTCGTGAAATTTCCTCGCTCCTAAATATTCCACAGTCAACTGTCATCTGTATTATAAGAAAATGGAAGTGTTTGGGAACGACAGCAACTCAGCCACGAAGTGGTAGGCCACGTAAACTGACGGAGCGGGGTCAGCGGATGCTGAAGCGCATAGTGCGAAGAGGTCGCCAACTTTCTGCAGAGTCAATCACTACAGACCTCCAAACTTCATGTGGCCTTCAGATTAGCTCAAGAACAGTGCGCAGAGAGCTTCATGGAATGGGTTTCCATGGTCGAGCAGCTGCATCCAAGCCATACATAACCAAGTGCAATGCAAAGCGTCGGATGCGGTGGTGTAAAGCACGCCGCCACTGGACTCTAGAGCAGTGGAGACGCGTTCTCTGGAGTGACGAATCGCGCTTCTCCATCTGGCAATCTGATGGACGGGTCTGGGTTTGGCGGTTGCCAGGAGAACGGTACTTGTCTGACTGCATTGTGCCAAGTGTAAAGTTTGGTGGAGGGGGGATTATGGTGTGGGGTTGTTTTTCAGGAGCTGGGCTTGGCCCCTTAGTTCCAGTGAAAGGAACTCTGAATGCTTCAGCATACCAAGACATTTTGGACAATTCCATGCTCCCAACTTTGTGGGAACAGTTTGGAGCTGGCCCCTTCCTCTTCCAACATGACTGTGCACCAGTGCACAAAGCAAGGTCCATAAAGACATGGATGACAGAGTCTGGTGTGGATGAACTTGACTGGCCTGCACAGAGTCCTGACCTCAACCCGATAGAACACCTTTGGGATGAATTAGAGCGGAGACTGAGAGCCAGGCCTTCTCGTCCAACATCAGTGTGCGACCTCACAAATGCGCTTCTGGAAGAATGGTCAAAAATTCCCATAAACACACTCCTAAACCTTGTGGACAGCCTTCCCAGAAGAGTTGAAGCTGTTCTAGCTGCAAAGGGTGGACCGACGTCATATTGAACCCTATGGATTAGGAACGGGATGTCACTTAAGCTCATATGTGAGTCAAGGCAGGTGAGCAAATACTTTTGGCAATATAGTGTAAATGTTATTTTGAATGATTTCATCCATCTGCAACAGATGATGAGCGGCAGACCAACCAGGCTGTAGGACAGTGGGAAGGCGTGCTTGGTCAACACCTCCACCATGTCTGGCTGGTTCTCCTCCGGTTTATAGGTGAACAGGGCGCTCCTCATGTCCTAACCAACCGCAGAGAACGACGTTCGTTAAATCAGGGATCATTGATGGGAGATGATTCAGAGGAGCGTCGCTGGTTTACCTTACAGACCAGCTCAATCCCCTTGGTGTCGTCTTCCTGGTTGGGAACAGGAATGGCCTCCAGGCGGCTGATCGCTCCCAGGTTCACATCCAGAATGAAGGAGGAGTCCTGGATGAGAACATCAGCGTGTTTAAAGGAAGAGCAGAACCTCATAGGAACCTCAGAGGAACCAGGAGGAACCTCAGAGGAACCAGGAGGATGAGGTTCTACCTTTACAGATCCGGTAAAGTAGAGCTTGTAGTCGGTGACGGTCAGAGTGCCGGTGATCAGACCGCTGAAGGGACAGATGTACATGACATCCTTCACTGAACATCAGGTCCCATCAGCCAGGAGACAGAAGCAGAGAGAAAGGTGAGTTTAGCTGCTTGGTGCAAAAAGAACCAATCAGAAGATGGAAGACCTTCAGGAACCTGTGATCTGGACGGTTTCTCCTGGCAGAAGAGGAACCTGGTTTGGAGACAGTTTGACCAGTGGACCAAATCCTAAGGTTGGACGGTTCTGAGGAGAGCAGAGAGGAGTCACAGACTAAAACCAGTGATGAGAACGGACTGGAAATGGACCTTTAAAGCTCATAGCTACACGTTTACTCCTCCTGGCCATTAGGTGGCGCCTCACGCTCACCTGCTCTGTTTGTAAGCTGGTTGCTAATGCTAATCCTTGGTTAGCATTAGCAAATAGATTCAGAAGGAAAGCGGTAAACTCTGCATTCCCATTAATGATTTACCGTTTAAATAATGTTTTTATATGTCGACATTCAGGGGATGTCTTTCAATCATCTTTGGATAAAAACCTGTAGCTTTGATCTTTAAACTGTAAACAAACGGAAACAGAAAATCTTTGATGAGTCTTTCCTTCCACATTTGATCTAAAATGTTTCTCACAGACAGCTAAGATGGCGTAGTGACCTAGAAGCTAACAGTTATATTTTGGATGGTGGGTGGAAGTCAGAGTACCAGGAGAGATCCAACACATGCAGGGGGAGACCATGCAACACGACCCAGGGCTGGGATTCAAACCGAGGACCTTCTGGCTGCAGGTCTACAGACCGTCTGTTGCTCAATCTGTCTTTTTTATTCAATATGCTTAGCATAAACCTGTATTAAGGTTAGCTAAACCTGTATTAAGTTTAGCTAAACCTGTAGCTTCCAGGTTAGCTAACCCTAAAGCACTGTGTAAAAACACAGAGTTCAGTCTCTGGATGGAGTCCTCCATCAGAGAACCAGCTGAGGGTCAGAGCTAACAGCTGTTAGCTCAGTTAGCTCTGGGGTTCAGAGAGCTAATTATTAACGTGAAGGATCATTGAATGAAGGATGAGATGAAGGGGGACAGAACACGGTTACCAAGGAAACACTTGCCTCATCTTCATCTGAGCTCTGTAGAGGAGGGAAAGAGGGACAAAGATGGCTGAAAGGACAGTTTTGGCAGATACAGTATAGCTCATTTAGCCTGGTTAGCCTGGATAGGAACCACCTGGCCTGGTTAGCCTGGATAGGCACCACCTAGCCTGGTTAGCCTGGATAGGCACCACCTGGCCTGATTAGCCTGGATAGGAACCACCTAGCCTGGTTAGCCTGGATAGGCACCACCTAGCCTCGTTAGCCTGGATAGGCACCACCTGGCCTGATTAGCCTGGATAGGAACCACCTAGCCTGGTTAGCCTGGATAGGCACCACCTAGCCTCGTTAGCCTGGATAGGCACCACCTGGCCTGATTAGCCTGGATAGGAACCACCTAGCCTGGTTAGCCTGGATAGGCACCACCTAGCCTCGTTAGCCTGGATAGGAACCACCTGGCCTGATTAGCCTGGATAGGAACCATCTAGCCTGGTTAGCCTGGATAGGCACCACCTAGCCTCGTTAGCCTGGATAGGAACCACCTGGCCTGATTAGCCTGGATAGGCACCACCTAGCCTCGTTAGCCTGGATAGGCACCACCTGGCCTGGTTAGCCTGGATAGGAACCACCTAGCCTGGTTAGCCTGGATAGGCACCACCTAGCCTCGTTAGCCTGGATAGGCACCACCTGGCCTGATTAGCCTGGATAGGAACCACCTAGCCTGGTTAGCCTGGATAGGCACCACCTAGCCTCGTTAGCCTGGATAGGAACCACCTGGCCTGATTAGCCTGGATAGGAACCATCTAGCCTGGTTAGCCTGGATAGGCACCACCTAGCCTCGTTAGCCTGGATAGGAACCACCTAGCCTCGTTAGCCTGGATAGGAACCACCTGGCCTGATTAGCCTGGATAGGAACCACCTAGCCTGGTTAGCCTGGATAGGCACCACCTAGCCTCGTTAGCCTGGATAGGAACCACCTGGCCTGATTAGCCTGGATAGGAACCACCTAGCCTGGTTAGCCTGGATAGGCACCAACTAGCCTGGTTAGCCTGGATGGGAACTGCCTAGCCTGGTTAGCCTGGAATCATGCCAGTCTGAACTGGTTACAGCACAGCTGTTCAGATCAGGTTGGTATTAATGGACCTTGCTGCCTGGGAACATTATTGATATAATCTGGAATTGAAATATCTCGTCCATTTTAGACGTCATTTCATCAGCATTTTATCAGAATTTCATGTAATTATTTCTAATTAGTGCTTTAATTACTCTAATGTCCATAAAAACAAACCTGCAGCCCAGAACCGACAGAACTGACAGTCGAGTCCAAACTACACTGCTGAAAAAAATTAAAGGAACACTTTGAGAACACATCAGATCTCAATGGTCACATCAGATCCCCCAGAAGGAGCAAGATCAGGGGAATGAATGTAATCCCAATGAGAGCTTCTATTCTTCTTTTACTGATTTGTAAAAGAAGAATCCACGTGCGTGTATGCATGCCTGACAACGTCGGGGCGTGCTCCTAATGAGACGACGGATGGCGTCCTGGGGTATCTCCTCCCAGATCTGGACCAGGGCATCACTGAGCTCCTGGACAGTCTGAGGTGCAACCTGGCGGCGTGGGATGGATGGAAACATAATGTCCCAGAGGTGTTCTATTAGATTTAGGTCAGGCCACGGGGGGGGGGGGCAATCAATGGTATCAATTCCTTCATCCTCCAGGAACTGTTGAATACTGTTGCCACATGAGGCCGGACATTGTCGTGCACCAGGAGGAACCCAGGACCCACTGCACCAGCATAGGGTCTGACAATGGGTGCAAGGATTTCATCCCGATACCTAATGGCAGTCAGGGTGGCGTTGTCTAGCCTGTATAGGTCTGTGCGTCCCTCCATGGATATGCCTCCCCAGACCATCACTGACCCCCCACCAAACCGGTCATGCTGAACGATGTTACAGGTTCCCCACAGCTTCTCCAGACCCTTCCACGTCTGTCACATGTGCTCAGGGTGAACCTGCTCTCATCCGTGAAAAGCACAGGGCGCCAGTGGCCGACTTGCCAATTCTGGTGTTCTGTGGCAAATGCCAATGGAGCTCCACGGTGCCGGGCAGTGAGCACAGGGCCCAATAGAGGACATGGGGCCCTCAGGCCATCCTCGTGGAGTCTGTTTCTGATTGTTTGGTCAGTGACATTCAGTGGCCTGCTGGAGGTCAGTTAGTAGGGCTCTGGCAGTGCTCCTCCTGCTCCTCCTTGCACAGAGGAGCAGATAGCGGTCCTGCTGATGGGTTGTAGACCTTCTACGGCCCTGTCCAGCTGTCCTGGAGTAACTGCCTGTCTCCTGGAATCTCCTCCATGCTCTTGAGATTGTGCTGGGAGACGCAGCAAACCTTCTGGCAATGGCACGTATTGATGCGCCATCCTGGAGGAGCTGGACTGCCTGCAACCTCTGTAGGGTCCAGGTAGCGCCTCATGCTAACAGTAGTGACAGTGACTCTAGCCAAATGCTAAACTGGTTAAAAAGTGTCAGAAAACATGAGGAGGGGAAAATGTCGGCGGCCTCCACCTGTAAAACCATTCCTGTTTGGATGGTCGTCTGGTTGTTGCCCCTCTAGTTCACCTGTTGTTCATTTCATTCACACCAAAGCAGCTGAAACGGATTAGCAACCCCTCTGCTACTGACCTGACCAGATCAATATCCCAGAAGTCTAATTAACTTGATGCTATACTCTGATTACAAAGTGTTCCTTTAATTTCTTTTGAGTTGTGTACTATTCGGAATATTTTTAAGTATTTAGGTATTAAGGCCAGATTAGAGATGCTTGTTTTTCTAAATTATGAAAATAAAGTCATAATGTTAGTTCTATCACATATTTAAAACTAAATATTATGCCCTACGTTCATTTATTAGATTCTACTTATAAAACAATAAGAATAAAATCATAGTGTTACAAGATTAAAGCTTCAATAGTACCAGATTAAAAACAAAACATACTGAGATTAAAGTCAGAATATTAGGAGAATAAGATTACAAAATAAAAACTGAGAAGTCATAAAATAATGAAAGTAAATTTGTAATATTAGGACATGAAATTAATGTGTTTTAATGTTAAAATGTGGTAAAATATGAGATTAAAGACGTGGCTTCCTTTGATGTAACTTCCTCTTCTGGATTAAAAAACTCAGGTTGATGTTTGGATAATCTCAGTCCATAACTTTGGTTTTATAATGCTGCAACTTTACACTTAAATTAAAAACTTTATATTTTCTGGCCTTAAAACTTCCTATGCAGAGAATATATAAATTATATCAAATTGTCGAATTTATTCTACTTTAATGTTTACGTAGAATGAAATGTCAGTTTGCATTTCCTCCATTAATAAAAACCTTTAAATTGAACTAATTTCTTCCTGATTTGGATGAAAACTTCTGGGATGGATTTAAATTGCTGTCAGCTGTGAGGCGGGATGATGAGGCGAGTTCTTACCCAGGAGCTCAGCCGTTTGGACACCTGCAAGACAAACGGATCAGAACTCATCAGAACCAAGTCTGCAGGTCAGATGGAAGAAGATCGGCTGCATCTGATCGGAGATGAATTAACCCTGAAAACGACCGGAAATGGAGGAGATTCTGTTTACAGCAGAGGAATTAGCCGGCATAATGCTACGTTCAGAACGCACGCTGCAGCAGCAGCTGCTTTACATGCAAAGTCAACGGTTGATGCGCATCACGGCGCAGCCAAAGGTCCCCCAGCGCCGTTTCAGCATCTGAGGCGCGTGACGCTCTTCAAATCAGCTGCTGGAGGTGGAAAGATGTAACTTTAACTGCTCGAAGCATTGCATCGACCAATGAGAGAAGCTGATCTGGGAGCTGGCAGGGAGTCAGACACAGCACTGCTGATGCAGAGCACTATGATCACTCCTCTGAAACAGTTTATTAACGCCTAAATTAACTTCAAATGTAGAAACCTGCCGGCAGAATATGTTGGCTTTTATTATCCTGCTGCCTGCAGTTTGTAGCACAGACCTGAAAAACGCTAACATCTACTTCCAGCCGCCACCAACAGGAGGGGAAAACCCCCAAGAGGCGAGCGGGCCTGAGGCAGCTGCTGCTGGGGATTCCCAGTGACAGCGCAGCGCTGGTATGTGGGGGTCTGAGCGGCTCCCACAGAGAAATAATCTTTGAAGGCAGGATGGTAATCTGGATGAACTGACTGCACAGACCATGTTTTCAGGAGGACTTTCTCACTTCAACATAGATTCTAACTACTTTCTACCCGCTGATCACAGCTAATATAGCCCCCATTGTTCCAGGCAGAGAAAGGATAGAGTAGCTCCGCCCACCGCGCATCAGACCCACTTTATCACTGCGCAGCTAGAGCAGCAAAGATGCTTCAGCTGCGCATCAGAACTAAACTGGTACAAGCATCAGAAAAGAAGCAGCACGTTTCTGCAGCTCCTGCTGTTTGCGCTCTGAACGTAGCTTTACAGCTTCCTGTTTCTGGTGACTTCATTTAAAAAGGAATTCAGTTACTATGATGACGAAGTTACTGTAAAAACTGACTTTAGCTTGTTTTAAATTACAGAAAGAAACAAGAAACTCTGCTAGCTTGATGCTAACCAGCTAAATTAGCCTGTATGCTAACTGAAATGAATCCCTGCATCTTTTATTTTTCAGTCTAAAACTATTAAACTCAAACTTTGTTTTAAAGAATAACAGAAAAACTAAAGCAGTTCTTTATTTTCTCATTTCCATCCGATGGAGAGAATATGAATTTATTTCTTTAAAGTTTCCCTTTGGGCTTTTATAACGTCTCACTTTTACTTAGTTATGTTATAAAAACAATAAAGAAAATCATCTTTGATCCCAAAGAAACATCTTTTTCTAATCAGGTTTTCAAGGATAGATATTCAATAATAGATTCATACATCCCTCTATGAGCCGCATTATTGCTGCTGTCTAAAAGCTTTTTCACCGTTTTCATCCAATTGAACATAATGAAGCATAGATCTATGTTTTAGAGCCTCCATCACATATTTCTTATATTCTGTGCCTGAAGCAGGAATGAAGGCTGAACAGCAGATGTTCCTCCTAAAAAAGTCTTTTCTTTAGCTAATATTTAAATGCAGCATCTATGAGAGGTTTCTATGTTTCTGTGCTGACCTTTGTGTCTCTGCTCAGAAGGTCCGGTTGGGCGGTTCTGGAGATCTGGCTGGATAAGGTGGCTGCGATCAGCTGCTTACACCACTCCACATGAGAACCTGCAGAGCTGAAACACGATAAACAAGAAGCTCAAAGTTCGCTTCTGGTGAAAAACAACGTTAATCAGCTGATTATCCACGTTATTAAAACCCATCAGACCATAAATCACCTTCAGATTGTAAAAGGAAATAGAAATAAATTTGTTTCAGTTCACTGATGGCGGATTTCGCCTCTAAAACCGTCTACAGCGGCTCTTATAGAGGCTAAAATGTAAAAAAAGAGCTAAATAATTTATTATAAAATAAATGCCAATCTTAAATGCTTTAGTTTAATTAGCTTGAAATTCATGTTTTTAATAATATTTTAAAGGCTAAAAAAAGCTGTTGGTTGTTTAAGATGGAAACTAATTTCCTAAACGAGATAAAAAAAATAAATAGGTTGTTTTTCTAAAAAGTCCTGTACTTGGTGGCTCTAGACAACTTTTTCTTGGTCAGACTCGGAGCAAAATGGCTCTCTGGATATGAAAGGTTGCAGACCGCTGATCTAAAGGAACATTTTTGGTTCTGCAGAACGTTTGCAGGCAGCGTTGGAGCTAAATGCTTCTGTCTCCTTGAACCCCAGTGGGCCTCAGCAGATGGCCGCTCACACTGAGCCTGGTTCTGCTGGAGGTTTCTTCCTGTTCAAAGGGAGTTTTTCCTCTCCACTGTCGCTACAAGCATGCTTAGTGTGAGGGATTGCTGAAGAGTCAATGAGTCGATGCAATCAGCTGGTTTTCCTTAGATAGAAAACTTTGAATCAATCTGACGGGATGATCTGGTTGATCTAGATCTATAAAGTGACCTGAGATGACACGATGTGAATTGGAGCTATAGAAATAAGCTGAATAGAATTGAAATGTCCTTAGTGGCTAAAATAAAGTGGAATTTGCCTAATTTGGTCCTTTAAGGCTGCCGTAGCTCAGGATGCAGCAGCCTGGTTAGCTTAGCTTAGCCTGTCAGCTGAGCTCTGCTGTTTAAAAAGGTTCATGACTGATTGATTGATTAATTGATTGGTTGATTGATTGATTGGTTTAATCAGTTTCGTCCCCTTTGAAAATAAATCAGTTTTTTATAGTTATTTTGGCCAAATAGCTGCAGCAGATAAAACATAAAGTAACATAATAGAAAGAAAATCAGTTTCATGATCAGCCTGGAAACTGGAGGTAAAACCAGCCAGAGAACAAAGTTTGACTCATTTCCTGGTTTTTCAGGAGGATCTGAGAGAATCTTAGAGGAACAAACCATCATTCTGACTGTGACTGTAGAACCGATCTGACTAGAAGCAGGTGATGCCGTCTAGATAAAGGTTAACCAGATCACACCATCACTATAAAACATTCATGAATGACGCTCAGAGGCAGACATCCATTGGTGAAGCGGATCTATTTTCTCTCCTCAGAGGAAGGATCCTTCATTCAGGAGGAAAATACTCTAGCATTAAAGGAAACATAATTATAATTTAATCTTTATGTAAAATATTGAAATCATATGTAAGATATAATTATTATAGCAACGCAATAAATCCATTTATATCACATGTTCATCATTAATGTATCACTTTGTATTATTATTAACATATTAATGTTATTGTGATTTATTTGTATATTTTATATTACATAATTTATAGACTCCATAATGACTCTGCAATGTGAGTGGTCTATTTATTTATTCTAAATTAAAGTTAATCTACTGATGCTGTGAAACAGTCTGTGTCAAAGTGATGAATTTATCTTTATTTTAAAAGTCTTCAGTCCCTGAAAATAAGAACATCATGGTTGCTTGATGACGTAGCGCACAGATCTCGACCGGTCTGACTAGGGAGTACCAATATGGCGGCCGGTGGCTTCGTTCCAACCCCGTACTACCAGCAGCTATCAATAATCCAGGGAACAAACAGAGATCAGTCAGATCTGGTCTACAGGGCCGTTCTCCTGCAGGATGGGGCCCTCATAGGGCCCCGTGAAGCCAAACCTAAATGAGATCAACTCAGAGAATCTATGTAAACATTTCTGTGTCATAGCAGCTTAATAAGGGGGGAGGGGTGGCCTAGTGGTTAGAGCATAGAGCTATGAATCCAGAGATTAAATGCGGAGAGGGAATTTCTCCACTGTGAGATTAATACAGTTTAATTATTATTATTGAACATTTCCACCTAAGAGGAGAATAAATAAGATCAGGATTAATAATCAGTCAGTAAACAGGCTGATACTCAGATCTGATGCTCTACGTCATCACTTCCGGTTTGAGGTGCAGAGGCGCGCGGAGCCCCTTTCAGATTAAATCATTTATTAACCCGTTATGTTCATTATTAAAGGGGGGGGGGGGGGGGGGGGGGGGGGCGGAACCCAGAGCAGATGGACCGGAAACCACCGGAAGCAGAACCTTTTCTCTTTCAAACCTTTTAAATCAATAAACGGAAGTAAATCAATAAAAGATGAGAGTGAAGAGCAGAACCGGTCCAGAATCTCAGCGGTTCTGGATGAACCCGGAACCGCTGGATCCGGTCCAGTCTGATGCTCTGAGGCCCACCTGTCCGCAGCATCAGAACCGGAAGTAGCGGCTGGATCCGGGCTCCACGCGCCGCCGGTCGCTCTGCTTCCGTCCTTCCTCTCCATCTCCTGAACGGTTCTGATGGTTCGGTTCGGCGGGTGTTCCTGGCTGCTGCTCGCTGGTTTCCTCTGCAGCATCTCTTCCTCTCTGCAGCTCCGCCTACTTCATGCAGCCAGGCGGCGCACATCAAAGGAGCAGCAATAACTCCAGATTAATGAGATTAAAACTGAGATTAACAGGAGCTGGATCTGAGATATTGATGTGTTAAAGAAAGAATGGAGGGATGCTGAGAAGTTTAATTAGATGGGATGGTTTCCATGGTTACTAGCTTTGCTTTAATTCACTCATTTGGACCAATCAGGTTTATTTATCAGTGATAAATTTACTGGGATCCATTTAAACTGGGTCCATTAAAAATATATAGATTTTTAGTTTAATCTCTTATTAATTCTGTTTAGTATAAGAATAATAACTAAGATTATTTATAACCTCCATCCTCTTTCCTTCCATTGGAGCAAAAACCTGTCTGAGGTTTGGAGCACCAGGAGCAGCAGGAGAGCCAGGTTTGCTTGGTTTCAGCAAGCTTTCTTTTTTGATAAAGCTTCTAGTTAGAGTGGCTCAGGTTATCCTGATCTATCTCTATAGTTCTGCTGCTATAGGCTTAGACTGCTGGAGGACATAGGGACCCCTTTTTCATCATTCTGCTTCATTCTATTTCTATTCTCCCACTCTGCAGAATCTGTTAGTTCAATCTCTAACGTTCTGCTCTCTCTGCTTTTTCTCATAGTAGCTTCATCTGGTCTGTTCCTGTTTGGCTGTGACTCCATCCTGGAGAGAAATATCAGCTGTGCTGCTGCCATCAACACCTTTGTTTCTAGATGTTGGAGCTTGGCCTGTTTTCCAGTGTAGTCCTGTTTCTCTGACTGTGACTAACTGGATGTGCTCTCTTCATCCTCTGACATGGGAGCTGGCTCGGAGCTCGTCTGCCTGGCTGTGTGTTTCCTGGACGGGGCCGCCTGTGGAGCTGGTTGACAGTTGCCTTTTGTATCTATGCTTCTTTTTCTATGTCTGCTTCTGTCTCCTTGAACCCCAGTGGGCCTCAGCAGATGGCCGCTCACACTGAGCCTGGTTCTGCTGGAGGTTTCTTCCTGTTCAAAGGGAGTTTTTACTCTCCACTGTCGCTACAAGCATGCTTAGTGTGAGGGATTGCTGAAGAGTCAATGAGTCGATGCAATCAGCTGGTTTTCCTTAGATAGAAAACTTTGAATCAATCTGACTGGATGATCTGGATCTATACAGTGACCTGAGATGACATGATGTGAATTGGAGCTATAGAAATAAACTGAATAGAATAAAATCAGGAAATCTGCTTGCATAGAAAAACACTTCATGCGTTTTCATTCCAAGACGTTTTGGGTTTATAACGGGAACTTCAGCCTTTCGCAACATGTGGCTAACGTTTTGCCAAAGGCTGCAGTCCCAGTTTGTCCAGCATCATCCATGTATTTCCATCCAGGAGTCTGAAGGCAGGATATAGATCTACTGAGGACCAATGGAAGGAGGAACAGCAGGAGCTACAGTTTGGAGTATTTGGATGGCCAGTCTGAACAACTCAGATCCCATGTTTTCCAGTCGACCCGGCCCTTTAGGCTACCTTCACACCGCAGGCCTCGATGCTGAATTCCAAATGTTTGGTAAATTTGATTTTTTATTTTGCGTTGTTCATATTTTTAAATAAATGCGACTTGTATGTGACCACCTGTGTAAACTGCATTCATGCAGCTTAAGTCTCCCGTATGCGCAGTGGAGGACGCGATGATGTCACAGGTAGCCGGCCTGCTCTGTTTATACAGAACACGCTGCGGATGGTTTTTAAATCGCTTCTTAAAACTTATTTTTATTCTTCGGCTTTTAATTGAAGCAGTGTTTCACATTCTGTTTTAGTTTGATGTTGTCTTTCCTGTAAAGCACTTTGGTGCAGTTTTATAGCCGTTTTTAAAGTGCTAGATAAATAAATTTGACATTGATGGTAGCGCCGGAGCGCATCTAGAATCTTTCCCAACCTTAAAAACTCATCTTTTTAAGATGATTCAACATCAGGACCACCGAGCCAAGCGGCCCGGCAAGATCGGATCTGTGTCGTTCAGATTGTCATGAAAAGATCGTATCCAGGTCGAAATATGGGCAAAAGAAATTGCATTTGGGACACTTATGGCTGCTCTGTGAACGTAGCCATGGCTCTGTGGTCCTGAATCCGATATGAATCCGATCTTTTCCAATTTGACCTGTGTCTGAACGGCCAGGTCGCATTCATCCGACTTCAACATCATTAATACCCGATAAAGGTCACTTTGTCGGAGACAAGTATTTATTTTCAACCTTCTTGAAAAGATCGAGTTGACTGGCTGAGGTTGGGAAACAAAAGAACAATCGCTAAAAACGCTCCAGCGCTACCATCCCCGTTTACGTCCGTAAACACAGAACGGTCGCCACATGTGACATCATTGCGTCGTCTGCTGTGCGTGCGGTCCAGTCCAACTGCCCGTTTCTACTACCCCTCTGAAAACGATCCGTTCGAACCGAGCTCGGATCAGTTAACCGTGCCGAGCTTCGTTCTTACGAGCTTTCACACATCAAACTAGCACGGTTCATTGCCTCCTAGTGGCGGTCCACTACACTACAGCTCAGGAATTATGCAAACCAAAATGTCGGCACCCATAACATAACATTCAGGAACTTATGTTTGTTTATATCAGTGATATTTCATTGTTAGCGGAATGTGAAGAAGGCATCGTTCTCGGTCCGGGCGTCGTCATCCCAGGTCGCACCTCGCTCATTTGATGCCATTTGTTGTTAATAGGCTGAGAGGAAGTTCGTGTTTTGCGAACAGTTACAAATCCGGACAAGGTGGAAAACCCGCGAAATGAGTCAGCTGACCGTAAGATGACGTGATCTGCACTCTTCGTTATCAGAGAGTCCTAATGATGACCCGGTAACATGCTAGCGCGGTTCGTTAGGTCTGGTGCGGGCCGGTTCAGCTGCGATTTATTTACAGGCAACAGTTACCTTGGTTACCATGCTCCGATCGTTCTCGGCACGGTTTCTAAAGGCTAGCGTAAATGGGGTGTTAAGTTGCAAGAATTCAGTTCACACAAGAGATCGCAGGAGTCGCATTTATTAGGAAATAACCACGCAGAAGAATGCGATTTCACAGAAAGATAGTTGAGCATGAAGACATGCAGCGTGAACGTAGCCTCTTCGTTCTTTACGAATCGCTCTGCCAACTAACTCACCTTCAGTATCGCTGTTTCTAAACACGGATATAAAAATTCTCATACCCGTAAAAAATTTTTTAGATCAATTTTCACAGATAAAAATCGTTCCCAGGAGAAACTCCTCTTGGTCTCATCTGGTTTATTTAGGGCTCATCGTTTGTCAGCAGGCGTGCATCAGGGAGCGTGTCGCTACATTTAACAAACGGAGAAGGTCTGTCATATCTAAGGCCCGTTTAAACATTTATTAGCATTTCCTCCATGAAATTAGCTCTTTCACACAGATCGTAAATAAAAGATTCCCAACATAATCACAGACGGAAACCTCTCAGCATTCCGAACGTCTCCCGTCTATAAAGGAAGGAACCCAGGAAGTCTTTAATGTCTGCAGGACGCTTCGCTCCACCATCACCTCCGGATCGCTTCCAGGCTACCGGAGCATCCCACGGCTTGAAGTTCCGACCGATGTCCTGGAGCGGCGGCTACGGCACCAAGGAGCAGCGGTGACTCTTATACGTCCCTAGATGGCGGAAGCAGCGTCCGCACTGCTGGCAGCAGTAGGGTGTGGCGCCGCTGTGGATCCGCTGGTGGGTGTACAGGTTCCCCAGCTCCTTAAAGCAGCGGCCGCACTCGGGACAGGCGTACGGACTCTCCCCGGTGTGCACCCGCTGGTGCCTTTTGAGGCCAGAGAGCACGGAGAAACCTTTCCCACACTGCGGACAGGGGAAGGGGCTCTGGGCGCCGCTGTGGACCAGCCTGTGACTTTTCAAGCGGGCAGCGTGGCGAAACCTCTCGCCACATTCCGGACAGGCGAACGGTTTCTCTCCTGTGTGGATGCGCTGGTGCTGCCGCAGGTTGCCCAGGTAGTTAAAATGGCGGCCGCAGTCCCCGCATTGGTAACCACCCTCCGTTTTGATCTCCTTCCTCACGCCGGGACCCCTGCTGGCAGCGGCGCTGAACCCCGGGCTGACCTCACTCATCCCCTTCCTGATCCCTGCAGGATCCCCACTGGCGTCCTCCACCGCAGGCTCGTGGAATGACAGGAACTGGGGGCCCCTGGGGGCCTGGGGTTCATCGGCGTCTTGGTGCATCAGTTTAATATGATCCTCTAGAAACACGGAGTCTGGGCAGAAGGTTCCACACAGCGAGCAGATGTAGGGGTGACCTGGAAGGAGCAGATTTGACTGAATTTAAACAGTAGAAGAAGAAAACCTTCATTTATTGTTACCATAAAAGGTTTGGATGATCTTTCAGATGCTGTAGAAAACTTTATTTTCCTTTTTCAGCTTTAGATTTCTAGACTAATTAACAGATTAATAGAATAATACCTTAAAATAAAAAATAAAGGAGTCATAATTCTGTGTTTTATATACACAATCCTCCTGAAGATGTTCTTTAAATTCATGCTTTATATTTTTAAGAACAAAAAAATGATGAAGTTGAGATAATTAAGACCAGTTTTAACCCTTACATTTATATTTATTTATAAATATTAATCAAACGTACACATGAGGATGTGACGTTTGTGCAAACCGTCATATATGGAGGGAATTTTGTTCCATTATTGTTTTATAGAAACGTTTTTTCCTTCTTTGTTTTCTTCTTTTGTTTCCCTGATGATCAGCTAACCGGGCAGCAGGATGATCATGATGAAAGGTGGCGGCCATCTTGGATGGTTTCTGATTAAAACCTGCTAAAGACGTTTTTATTGTCTTCAGCAGGTTTGAATGTTTTTAGTTCTGTGATGTCATTCTGCTTTAGAAATGCTGTTTTACTCACTTTATTTATCATTACGTCACAATAATTTCCGCATTATTATTATTTTAATCAATGCTGGGAATCTAATTCCTCAAAATGTAGAATTTATGTATGAATTCAGTAAAGCTGGAACTTTATGAAATAAATTTCCTTTTTTTAAACATTTTCTCAGCTTTCAGGGAAACCTGACTCCTGCTCTCTGGTTCTAAATCCCACCAATCAGAGCGGGTTCGTCCTCACCTGTCTCAGGTGCGTCCAGATGGCCCTCTGAGGCGCTCTCCTCCATCCCTGGAGAGCTGTGCTCTCTGCTGGGGCCCTCAGAGATCTTCCTCCCCCCACCTTCCTCCCTCCTACACAGCTCTTCCTCAGCCTCCTCATCCTCCAGCTCAGCGCTCTGCGAGTTTTCACCTTCAGGCGGCTTCATGTCTGCCGGGAGACGAGAGAGGTCAAAGGTGAACGACTGTTTCTACAGCAGGGGCCCCAAACACAGCCAGCCTGGGGGCCCCTAGAAATGGCTTTATCTACACAATGAAAGTCATTATTTCTATGAAATGTTTTCAGAAATTTGAGTTAAATTCAGTAACTTAAACATTTTTTTTAGAATATTTAAATATTTAATTGTTCATTTATAATTTAACTTGGTTAAAGTTCCAAAACTTTCCAGGACCATGAAGATTACCTCCTGCTACCGAGGCAACGATCATCCGTTACCATGGCGATGAGTCATCAGCTTTAACACACTAAAAACCGTCAGCCGGAATGTTCTGATTGGTCCCCGTCTATGAATGATAGATCTAGATCTCTGCTCAGCATCTTTTATATTCAGTTCTTCTTCTGGATTATTCAACAAATGAGTTTAATAATGTTTAGAAAAAAGTTCTTTGTTCTTAAGGTATTTAATGCAGCTGAAACAGTAAATGTTTAAAATAGAAATATGAGAGAGCTGCTCTAGATCCAATATCTAGAGCATCCAGCCCACGGCGCCCCCTGCTGGAATCTAAACCCCAGCATGATGTTTATGACCTAACAGGACGGGAGAATAAAATGGGATTAAAATGATCGAACAGCGAAATGATTCATGTTTTAGGTCCTTGGAAAGACCTGCTGCCTGAAAAATGTTTAAAAAGCTGCTATAGGAAAAAAAAAAGTAGCCACCTTAGAAAAAAACAAGTTAAAAAACAGCCGACACTCAAAAAAATAAAAGGAATAAAAAATAAATAGAGATGGGCAGGTGGACTGGTGCGGCGTCTGCTGTGAGGCGTGCGCTGTCTGTGGTGAAGAGAGAGCTGAGCCAAAAAGCAAAGCTCTGTATTTACCGCTCCATCTACATTCCTCCCCTCATCTATGGTCATGAGCTTTGGGTCATGACTGAAAGAAAGAGATCCCGGATACAAGCGGCTGAAATGAGTTTCCTCCGTGGTGTGTCTGGGCTCTCCCTTAGAGAGGGGGAGGAGCTCAGTCACCCGGGGAGGACTCGGAGTAGAGCCGCTGCTCCTCCACATGGAGAGGAGCCAGTTGAGGTGGCTCAGGCATCTGGTTAGGATGCCTCCTGGACGTCTCCCTGGTGAGGTGATCCAGGCACGTCCCACAGGGAGGAGGCCCAGGGGGAGACCCAGGACACGCTGGAGAGACTATGTTTCTCTGCTGGCCTGGGAACGCCTAGGGCTTCCCCCAGAGCAGCTGGACCAAGTGGCTGGGGAGAGGGACGTCTGGGCCTCCCTACTGAAGCTGCTACCCCCGCGACCCCACCCTGGATAAGAGGAAGAAGATGGATGGATGGATGCTGCAGAACCTCCTCCCTGCTGCAGAACCTCCTCCCTGCTGCAAAACCTCCACCCTGCTGCAGAACCTCCTCCCTGCTGCAGAACCTCCTCCCTGCTGCAAAACCTCCTCCCTGCTGCAGAACCTCCTCCCTGCTGCAAAACCTCCTCCCTGCTGCAGAACCTCCTCCCTGCTGCAAAACCTCCACCCTGCTGCAGAACCTCCTCCCTGCAGGGGAACCTCCTCCCTGCTGCAGAACCCCCTCCCTGCTGCAGAATCTCCACCCTGCAGGGGAACCTCCACCCTTCAGGGGAACCTCCACCCTGCTGCAGAACCTCCACCCTGCAGGGGAACCTCCTCCCTGCTGCAGAACCTCCTCCCTGCCGCAGAACCTCCTCCCTGCTGCAGAACCTCCACCCTGCAGGGGAACCTCCTCCCTGCCGCAGAATCTCCACCCTGCTGCAGAACCTCCACCCTGCAGGGTTACTTCCACCCTGCAGGGGAACTTCCACCCTGCAGGGGAACTTCCTCCCTGCTGCAGAACCCCCTCCCTGCTGCTGTACCTCTGAGCTGGGAGGAGAAGGGTCCGGGTCCGGTCCATTCAAAGTCGAACATCCTCCTGCTGCTGAACATGTAGTCTGAGGTGGAGTCCGGGTCTCCCGGTACAGACCGGGGAGCCTCCGTCCGGCTGTCGGACCACAACTTCGGGGAGTGGATGTCCTGCTCCTGGCCCAGCAGCTCCGGGTCCATGTCCCCTCCAGCCCTGGAGTTCTTGTCCTTCATTAGGTAGCCGCAGATGGCATCGATGTTCTCCCTCTTCACCTCCGGGAGGAGGGGCTTGGACC
The DNA here is from genome assembly GCA_030533445.1 of Cyprinodon diabolis. NCBI lineage: Eukaryota > Metazoa > Chordata > Actinopteri > Cyprinodontiformes > Cyprinodontidae > Cyprinodon > Cyprinodon diabolis. The sequence continues at coordinate 4,597,283 of CM060075.1, read as the reverse complement.
TCCGGGGATCAAGGCTGCTCTGCTTGGATCCAGGACTGAAGGGGAATTTAATGGGTCCGGGTTCTGAGGAGGGCTCCGGGTCTCTCCCGTCCGCCTGGGCCGCCTCCAGCTCGGCCTTCAGCTTCTCTATTTCCCTGTTTTTATCGCGCAGCTCCATTTTCAGGACCTGAATCCGGACAGCGACCACCCTCCGGATCTCCACCTGGGCGGCCTCCAGAACCACCGCCATGTTCCTCTTCAGGTGCTCCGTGATGTCGCTGACCGAGCACAGGAGCTCCTCCTCGGGCTCCAGCTCCAGCGCCTCCCCGTCAGCTCTGCTGCTTGTCCCGGTTAGGTCCATGATGGCGCCGCGGCGCTCAACGGGGCTCTTTGTCTCTACAGACCCGGGCTGCCTTCCGCTGCTCGGGGATGACAGACAACGCAGCGCTTAGCTGGAAGCTAGTCCCTGAGCTAACTGGGGATGCTTGGTGGCGGAAGTGACGTCACTCGATCCTCAAAACAACCGTATGGCCGCTGAACATGGGTCATGTTGATTGGCTGCTGTTAGTTGGAACATTGCCTCAGCTCAGCAGCCATCTTGGTCAGGGAAATCTCCTCCTGAATGCAATTTATCTAAACATAGAATGTTATTCTTAGCAAACGGAAGCAACTATTGTAGATTTTACCCTGAATTATTTCCTCACTGCACTTCAACATTTAAGTAGATTTTTATCAATATAATCAGCATGTTGTTTAAAATTAGAGTCTGATCCTAAACCTCCAGTCTGGTTTAGTTGATCCCAATAGAAAGATTTAATTCAATTTCAATTCAATTCAGTTTATTTATATAGCGCCAAATTCACAACACATGTCATCTCAAGGCACTTTACAGTTCAACCAGATCATACAGTCAAATTGATACAAAGTTTTCTATATAAGGAAAACCAGTTGATTGCATCGACTCATTGACTCAAATACAATCCCTCACACTAAGCATGCTTGCAGCGACAGTGGAGAGGAAAAACTCCCTTTTAACAGGAAGAAACCTCCAGCAGAACCAGGCTCAGTGTGAGCGGCCATCTGCCAAGGCTGACTGGGGTTCAAGGAGACAGAAGCAGAGATACAAAAAGCAGCTGTAAAAGGCGGCCCCGTCCAGGAAACACAGCCAGGCAGACGAGCTCCAAGGCAGCTCCCATGCCAGAGGATGAAGAGAGCACATCCACCCAGCCACGGCCAGAGAAACAGGACCACACCTGAAGACAGGCCGATCTGCAACATCTACAAACAAGGGTGTTGATGGATTCTGCAGAATAGGAGAACAGAGATAGAATGAAGCAGAATGATGAAAAAGGGGTCCCTATGTCCTCCAATAGTCTAAGCCTATAGCAGCTTAACTATAGAGATAGATCAGGATAACCTGAGCCACTCTAACTAGAAGCTTTATCAAAAAGGAAAGTTTTAAGCCTAGCCTTAAAAGTAGACAGGGTGTCTGCCTCACGGACTAAAACTGGTAGTTGGTTCCACAGGAGAGGAGCCTGATAACTAAAAGATCTGCCTCCCATTCTACTTTTAGAAGTTCTAGGAACCACTAGTAAACCTGCAGATTGAGAGCGAAGTGCTCTGTTAGGAACATAAGGAACAATCAGATCTCTGATATCAGATGGAGCTTGGCCATTTAAGGCTTTATATGTGAGAAGGAGGATTTTAAATTCTATTCTGGATTTAACAGGAAGCCAATGAAGAGAAGCCAGGATAGGAGAGATATGATCTCTCTTTTTCATTTTCATCAGAACTCTGGCTGCAGCATTTTGGATCAGCTGAAGGCTTTTAACTACAGTTTGTGGACTTCCTGATAGTAAAGAATTACAATAGTCCAGCCTTGAAGTAACAAATGCATGGACTAGTTTCTCAGCATCACCCCTGGACAGGAGATTTCTAATTTTAGCAATATTCCTCAGATGAAAGAAGGAAATTCTAGAAACCTCTTTGATCTGGGATTTAAATGACAGGTCCTGATCAAAAATAGCACCAAGATTTTTTACTTTATTATCTGAAATCAGTTTAATCCCATCCAAATGAAGTGACTGGCTAATCAGCTTCTTTTTCAGAGACTCTGGTCCAAAGACTATAACTTCTGTTTTGTCTGCATTCAGAAGCAGAAAGTTAAGAGTCATCCAGGTTTTTATGTCTTCAGACATGCCTGTAATCTATGTAATGGGTTAGCTTCATCTGGATTATAGACAGATATAGCTGGGTATCATCAGCATAACAGTGGAAATTAATCCCATGCTGTCTAATAATTCTACCGATTGGGAGCATGTATAAAGTAAAGAGAATTGGTCCTAGCACTGATCCCTGTGGTACTCCACAGGTAACCTTTGAGCGTGTTGAAGATCTATCATTAACATGAACAAACAGAATTCGATCAAATAGATAAGATTTAAACCAGTCTAGAGCTGTTCCTTTAATTCCAACAAAATATTCAAGTCTTTCTAAAAGAATATTATGGTCAACTGTATCAAATGCAGCACTAAGATCCAACAGGACGAGCACAGATACAAGTCCATTATCTGAGGCCATGAGAATATCATTAGTGACTTTCACCAGAGCTGTTTCAGTGCTATGATGAGCTCTAAAGCCAGACTGAAACTCTTCAAAAAGTTCATTATGGTGGAAGTGATCGCAAACTTGTTTGGCAACTACTTTCTCAAGAATTTTGGATAAGAAAGGAAGATTGGATATAGGTCTATAATTAACCAAGTCATCTGGGTCAAGAGACGGTTTCTTAAGCAGAGGTTTAATTACAGCAACCTTAAAAGCTTTAGGTACATATCCCTGTAACAGAGATAGATTAATCACATCTAAAATGGAGGAGGAGATCAAAGGGAATACCTCCTTAAATAACCTGGTTGGAACTGGATCTAACATCCAAGTTGAAGGCTTAGATGAAGACAATAGTTTTGCTAATTCAGAAAGTTCAACTGGATCAAAGCAGTCTAAACCCGGTTCAGATTCCATGACTAGCTCAGGTACAATCGCGGATAGAGGAGTGCTTATGATCTTATTTTTAATAAGATCAATCTTATTTATAAAGAATCCCATAAAATCATTGCTGCTAAGAGCAGGTGGAATGGACGGTTCAACAGAGCTATGGCTCTGGGTGAGTCTGGCAACTGTATTAAAAAGAAATCTAGGATTATTCTTATTCTCCTCTATTAATGAGGAGAAGTATGCTGCTCTTGCTTTACAAAGGGTCCTCTTATACAGCAGTAAACCATTTTTCCAGACTAGGAAGGACTCCCGCAGGCCTGTGGAGCGATATTTTCTCTCCAGTTTCCTAGCATTTTGCTTCAAAGTACGCAGCTCTGCATTAAACCTTTCTATTCTATTCAAGCTTTCTATTTTTAACCGTTTTCATTTTCAAGGGAGCTGCGTTGTCTAAGGCAGTATGCAGAGAACTAGCAACCCCATCAACAAAATCATCAACCTGTGAAGGGGAATAAGCTATGCTTTTGCACTCTGCAGCACTGCTCAGCGACACAGAGAAGAGAGAAAGTGAAGCAGATTCTTTAAAATTTATAACTGCACCATCTGATAAAGATCTACTAAAATGGAACCTTCTTTTGGGGGAGGAGAACTCTGTTAAAGTAATCCTGAAGGTTATTAGAAAGTGGTCAGAGAGGACAGGGTTGTGAGGAAATACTGTTATTTCTTCACATTCTATGCCGTATGTCAGCACAAGATCCAAAGTATGAAGATGAGAATGTGTGGGACTATTCACATTTTGAACAAAGCCAATAGTGTCTAAGATAGCATTAAAGGCTGCTCTTAAGCTATCGCCTTCAATGTCAGCATGGATGTTAAAATCTCCCACTATGATGACCCTGTCAGTATTTAATACCAAATCAGAAAGGAACTCTGAAAACTCATCTAAAAATTCAGAGTGAGGACCTGGCGGACGATACAAAGTTACAAAAAGAAGAGGTTTTCTTGCCTTGAAATTTGGATGAGGGAAATTAAGGGTTAAATGTTCAAAAGAGTTGTAGGTATTAACTGTTTTGGGAGTAATCAGTAAGTCAGACTGGAAGATTGTTGCTACTCCTCCTCCTCGCCCAGAACTTCTGGGGATGTGAAAATTTAAATAGGTTGAAGGAGTTGCCTCGTTTATGCTCACATAATCCTCTTGCTGCAGCCAGGTTTCTGTAAGGCAAAACAAGTCAATGTGATTATCACAAATCAAGTCATTAACTAGCAGACTTTTAGAGGAAAGAGATCTTATGTTAAACAGACCGCATTTAATTGTTTTAACTTTTTCCCCAATTGGAGTTATTTTGATTTTAATTAGATTATCATGATTTACTCCTTTGGGAATCTTTGCTAATTTATTAGATTTTGGTCGTGGGCAAGACACTGTCTGGATGGAGTAAAGAGTGGGTAACAGTAGAGAAGCTGCAGAGATGTGTGTTAAACTAGGACTCTGCTTCCTGGTCTGCACCCTGGGTGGTCAGGGTTTTGGAGGACTAATAAATGTGGCCAGATTCCTAGAAAGAAGAGCTGCATCATCCAAAGTGGGATGGATGCCGTCTCTCCGAATCAGACCAGGCTTTCCCCAAAAGGATTGCCAATTATTAATGTAGCCCACGTTGTTTTCAGGACACCACCTAGACAACCAGCGGTTGAATGACGACATGCGGCTAAACATGTCATCACTGGTCAGATCAGGGAGGGGACCAGAGAAAATTACGGAGTCCGACATTTTTTTGGCAAGCTTACACACCGAAGCAACACTAATTTTAGTGACCTCCGATCGGCGTAACCGGGTGTCATTACCACCAGCGTGAATAACAATCTTACTGTATTTAACCTTATCCTTAGCCAGTAGTTTCAGGTAGGATTTGATGTCGCCCGTTCTGGCCCCCGGCAAACATTTGACTATGGTCCCTGGTGTCTCTAATGCCACGTTTCTGAATATGGAGCTGCCAATCACCAGAGTGGGCTTCTCAGTGGGTGTGTCACTGAGTGGGGAAAACCGGTTAGAAACGTGAACGGGTTGGTGGTGACCAGTGGGCAGAGATCCACGACTACGCTTTCTGCGTACAGTTACCCAATCGCCTGGCTGCTCAGGCACTACTGGAGGACAGCTACGTGGGGGGCCTACTTTAACTCCTGGATGTTCAACAGCCTGAAGCCTGGATTCTAACTCTGACACCCTCGCCTCCAAAGCTACAAAAATACTACACTTATTACACATCCCATTATCACTAAAGGAGGCAGAGGAATAACTGAACATCTGACACAGAGAGCAGGAGAGAGGAGAGGAAGAAGGAAGAGTTGGAAAAGAGTCAAGGGAGGGAGAGAGAGAAGCCATAGCAATGCTAAGCTAGCGCTAGCCTATGCTAGCTACTCCTTGCTATCAGAAATAAAACCGTGTGAAACTGACAAGTGCTCAGTAGAAAAGTGCAGCAGAAGGTGCTATGTTTTAAACTAGTCAGTTAGAGTTACTTAGATACAGAGATATCACAGAGAAAATAACTTAACGTCAGATGGAGTTCCTCTGGACAGCTGCAGCAGCTGCACACTCAGTTAATCCAAACAGGATTAATGATTAGCTTCTGCCTCATAATCCAGATTTATCCATCATCCATCCATCCATCCATCCCTCCATCCATCCATCCATCATCCATCCACCATCCATCCATCCATCCATCATCCATCCACCATCCATCCATCCATCATCCATTCATCCGTCATCCATCATCCATCATCCATCCATCCATCATCCATTCATCCATCCCTCCATCCATCCATCATCCATCCACCATCCATCCATCCATCATCCATTCATCCGTCATCCATCATCCATCCATCCATCATCCATTCATCCATCATCCATCTATCCATCATCCATCCATCCATCCATCCGTCATCCATCATGCATTCATCCATCCATCATCCATTCATCCATCCATCCATCATCCATTCATCCATCATCCATCCATCCATCATCCATTCATCCATCTATCATCCATTCATCCATCATCCATCCATCCATCATCCATTCAATCATCCATCCATCATTCATCATCCATTCATTGATCATCCATCCAGCATCCATCCATCCATCATACATCATCCATTCATCCAGCCATCATACATCATCCATTCATCCATCCATCCATCATCCATCCACCATCCATCCATCCATCATCCATTCATCCGTCATCCATCATCCATTCATCCATCATCCATCCATCCATCCATCATCCATCATCCATTCATCCATCATCACATCACCCATCATGCATTCATCCATCAATCATCCATTCATCCATCCATCCATCCATCATTCATTCATCCATCATTCATCAATCCTTCATCCATCATCTATCCATCCATCATCCATTCATCCATCCATCATCCATCCATCCATCATCCATTCATCGATCATCCATCCATCATTCATCATCCATTCATCGATCATCCATCCATCATCCATCCATCCATCATCCATTCATCCATCATCCATTCATCCATCCATCCATCATCCATTCATCCATCCATCATCCATCCATCATTCATCATCCATTCATCGATCATCCATCCATCATCCATTCATCCATCCATCCATCCATCATCCATCCATCCATCCATCATCCATTCATCCGTCATCCATCATCCATTCATCCATCATCCATCCATCATCCATCCATCCATCATCCATTCATCCATCATCCATTCACCCATCATGCATTCATCCATCCATCATCCATTCATCCATCCATCCATCCTTCATCCATCCATCATCCATTCATCCATCCATCATCCATCCATCATTCATCATCCATTCATCGATCATCCATCCATCCATCATCCATTCATCCATCATCCATCCATCCATCATCCATTCATCCATCCATCATCCATCCATCATTCATCGATCATCCATCCATCATCCATCCATCCATCATACCTCATCCATTCATCCATCCATCATCCATCCATCCATCCATTCATCCATCCATCATCCATTCATCCATCCACCATCCATCCATCATCCATTCATCCGTCATCCATTGATCCATCCATCATCCATCCATCCATTATCCACCATCCATCCATCCATCCATCCATTTATCCATGCATCTATCCATCATCTATCATCCATCCATCCACCATCCATCCATCATCCATCCATCCATCCATCATCCATCCATCATCCATCCATCCATCCATCCATCCATCCATCATCCATCCATCATCCATCATCCATCCATCATCCATCATCCACCATCCATCCATCCATCCATCATCCATCATCCATCCATCTATCCATCCATCATCCATCCATCCATCATCCATCCATCATCCATCCATTCATCCATCTATCATCCATCCATCCATCATCCATCCATCCATCCATCATCCATCCATCCATCTATCATCCATCATCCATCCATCCATCCATCAATCTATCATCCATCATCCACCCATCCATCATCCATCCATCCATCATCCATCAATCCATCCATCCATCCATTTATCCATCCATCATCCATCAATCCATCCATCCATCATCCATCCATCATCCATCATCCATCAATCCATCCATCCATCCATCCATCCATCATCCATCCATCAATCCATCCATCCATCCATCCATCATCCATCCATCAATCCATCCATCCATCCATCATCCATCCATCCACCCATTTATCCATCCATCATCCATCAATCCATCCATCATCCATCCATCATCCATCAGTCCATCCATCATCCATCCATCAATCCATCCATCCATCCATCCATCCATCATCCATCCATCAATCCATCCATCTATCCAATCATCATCTATCCATCATCCATCAATCCATCCATCCATCCATCCATCCATCCATCCATCATCCATCCATTATCCATCATCCATCAATCCATCCATCCATCCATCCATCCATCCATCCATCCATCATCCATCCATCCATCCATCCATCATCCATCCATTTATCCATCCATCATCCATCCATCCATCCATCCATCATCCACCATCCATCCATCATCCATCCATTTATCCATCCATCCATCCATCCATCCATCCATCATCCATTACATTTATCCATCCATCATCCATCCATCCATCCATCCATCCATCATCCATCCATTTATCCATCCATCATCCATCCATCCATCCATCATCCATCATCCATCCATTTATCCATCCATCCATCCATCCATCATCCATTACATTTATCCATCCATCCATCCATCCATCCATCCATCCATCCATCCATCCATCATCCATCCATTTATCCATCCATCATCCATCCATCCATCCATCCATCCATCCATCCATCATCCATCATCCATCCATCATCCATCCATTTATCCATCCATCATCCATCCATCATCCATCCATTTATCCATCCATCCATCATCCATCCATTTATCCATCCATCCATCCATCATCCATCCATCCATCCATCCATCCATCCATCCATCCATCCATCCATCATCCATCATCCATCATCCATCCATCCATTATCCATCATCCATCAATCCATCCATCCATCCATCCATCCATCCATCATCCATCCATCCATCCATCCATCATCCATC
>CM060075.1:4296194-4583694 GCA_030533445.1 Cyprinodon diabolis | reverse complement strand
GCCTCAGACTGGAAGAAGGTGAGAACAGCAGAGAGGATCATGGGGGCTCCTCTTCCCTCCATTAAAGACATTTCATCCCAGCGCTGCGTGTCCCGAGCCCGTGACATCATCAATGACCCCCCCACCATGGACTGTTCTCCCTGCTGCCCTCTGGGAAGAGGCTTCACAGCATTCAATGCAGGACCAGCAGGTTCTGCAGCAGCTTCTTCCCCACCGCCATCACACTGAGGAACTGCTGAGAAACTCTAAATCACGTCACAGACTTTCAATGCGTTTTTTGCACCATCTTTTTTCTCCCACTCTGTTTACATTGGATGACTGCTGCATGTTCTGAAAGCTTTACTAAATGAAATGTCATTTTTTTAATCCACTCAAATGACAATAAAGTTAGTCTAAGCCTAAATCAGTCTGATCCTCAAACCCAGTTTTAATTGTAAGGCTCAAATAAAAAGGCTGTTTTAAAGATATTTTCAGTAAAAACTTAATTTAACTAAATGTCACAAATTAATTAACTAATTGTGGATAAAGAGATTGAAACATCTTTAAAGGAAAAGTCGCTCAGAATCCAAACTTCTGAAAGTTCTTTAAATCTGAAATGATTCCATCCTGTTCAATAAATGATCAGTGTTTTTAATTCAGAGTCATTTTCATGTGAATGTTGTTGGGAGCTGGAGAAGTACCACCTTCCTCCAGCAGAGTCCGCCATGGATCCTCCTGAGCCGAGCCTCCAGCACAGCTGAAGCTCATCCCATCATCAGAGGATCCACAGTATTTAAGCTGTCTTCAGACCTTGCCTCAACGCCGCAGTGTTTTATCCAGTTGGTTAGCACCTAAGCCTAGTATCTCTGAGAACCTTTGTTGACTTTTGAATCCAGACTGGATTCTAACCTTTGTCTCTGTCTTCCAGGAAACCTGTTTTTCTCCTGTGAAGCTCAGGAGGAGCTTAACCTGCCGAGCCTGCCCTCTGAGCCAAACCTGAAGTCTCTCTCTGGATTTTCCTTGCAGCTCTGGACCAAGAGCTGGAAACTCAAAGCCAAGGTCAGCTCATTCTCAAGAAGTAAGACGCTGAAGCAGTTAACGGACTCTGCTGAACAAACTATCTCCGGACCCAACAGTTTCCCTCTCAAGGCTTTAACCAAGAACCCTCAAGGTACAAATCTGAAACTGTCTGAATCAAAGTCCTCTGAGCAAACGCTAACTGAACTGTCTCCCACGCAGACTCCAGTGAACCAGTCCCCAGGCCAGAACCAGAACCAGAACCAGTGATTAAACTGTGCTTGTGACAATAAACATTGTTAAACCTTTTACTTCTGTTTCCGTCTCCGTGGTGTTCTGCATAACTGGGTCTCACTAGAGAACCCATCATGACAAATGTGCTTTACTGGAGGCATCCATGTTTGTCAAAGAACACTACTGCCACCTACTGGTTAGTGACATTGTCACGGTGCGGTATCGGCTGTTGATCAAGTCCCAGTGCTGTATCTGGTGTTTGTCACAACGCGCTATTATCCAAGTCATCTTGAAAACATTCTTCTTCCAAATGTTGGCTACATATTACGGGTTTTTTCTCTGGCCAGAAGTTCGATGGCAAATCCTCCCTCTTCAAGTTGGCGATCCAACGACCAACCCGTCCGTGGAGGATCAGGATGAGACAAAGTCAGAGGTGTTAAACTATTCATGTTTATTCCACCAGTATAAATCCTGCTGTTTAAAAACTTTTATAGAAGTTAGAGGATCAACTTCAGCTTTTTACTCCTTTTTACTGGATGAGGTTTTTGAGGAGCCAAAGGCAGAGATCAGGAGGCAGAAATATAAACATGCAGAGAACCACAGAGTCAGGGAGAACTCAGGAGGAGGACCAGAGACCAGGAAGCAACAAACACAACAAACCAGCACTGAGTGACTGCAGAGGGGGTCTATATATGGGGAGACTGAACCAAGACAGGGCGCACTGCTGCGCTGCAGCAAGAAGGTTCTGGGTTCAACTCCCGACCCCCGGTCTTTCTGCATGGAGTCTGCATGTTCTCCCTGAGCATGCGTGGGTTCTCTCCGGGTACTCCAGCTTCCTCCCACAGTCCAAAAACATGACTGCTAGGCCCTCTTAAATTCTTGGGGGGGCACGAAGAAACATCAGTTCAGGGTTTTATTCTACTGCTGCGGTAAAACTGGAACCCCTACTCACATCTTTTGGCTTATTGTGTGATCATTAATATTACTACTGATCTAATGTGCACAGACATAGACCAGGTAACATTTTGATTTTAATAATAGTTTTGTTTCATTTATATTTATAGTTGTGCATTTATTCATGTTTTGAAAACAAAAACTGACTGCGGGTCCAGGAACAGGTGGATCACCTGCTTTCACTGAGTTCTGCTCCTTCTGTCATCCAAGCTGCTGACTGTCCCTGATCTGCTGCTGGTTGATGCTTTTCCTCATCTCTGTTCTTTACTAATGCTGCTCTGGGTCCTCATCATGCTGCTGGACCTCTTTCTCTCCTCCATCCTCCTTCTCTCTCTTCTCCTCCTCCTCCTCTTTCTCTGCTTCTGCTGTAATTCTTCTTTAAAATCAGATCAGATGTCTGTGGATTTCCTCTTCATGTCTGTAAATTGACCATCCATCCTGAATCAGCAGCTCATCCAGTTATCTGCATAACTCTGTCAGAAACACTAAAAGCTGCTTTAACAGTTTAATGTTATAGTTCATATTTCCCCCTTTTTCTTTCACAAACCAATGTTTTGACTTATTTACTTACTGTTAGTTTTATACGCTTTCTCACCGTTAAAGCGAGCACAGGCTGAAGTGCCATCTGTAGCGGTAGCTCATTCAAACATGTGCAATCAAATATGGGGTAGGGGAGGGGGAGAGCAGGAGGACTAAGGACTGGGGGAGCGGCTGCTTCACTGGGGGCATAATGGGGTGAAACGCTAAACCGATGCTACTATAATCTACACTGGCCAGTGGGGGGGCAGGGCATAGCCAGGAGTGGCTGGAAGTTAAGGACAGATTCTATAAATATGATAGGATTTATATTTTTTATTGCTGTTTTACACAATATGCTTAACTAAGTATTTTTGTTGTTGAATATTAGACATTTTGCAGATTTATTTTTTATACAAACATTGTTTAGATTTACTTATATTCTTTCTACTCCTTTTATAGAATAGAATAGAATAAAGTAGAATAGAATAGAATAGAATAAAGTAGAATAGAATAGAATAGAATAGAATAGAATAGAATAGAATAGAATAGAATAGAATAGAATAGAATAGAATAGAATAGAATAGAATAGGGGACATTCTGGTGTCTTCAGCAGCAAAAAGATGTTTAAAAATAGTCACACAAATGTGGACCTTAGAAAAATGTCTAAAAATAACATAAAAGGGAAGAGTTAAAATATAAACAATACATTTTTATAAAGTGTTTTAACAACATAAACTGGAGAATAAATAACCAACATGCAGCTATGGACATTTTTACAGGAATTTGAAAATAGCAGCAACAGAGATGTGCAAATATAGTCCAGGTAGACCGGGTCTCTGGAGGATCCAGTCCAGGTAGACCGGGTCTCTGGAGGATCCAGTCCAGGTAGACCGGGTCTCTGGAGGATCCAGTCCAGGTAGACCGGGTCTCTGGAGGATCCAGTCCAGGTAATCCACCAATCAGGGAGATAAAGTGACCTGAGATGATGACAGCAGGTCAATTAGAGCATAGAAATAAACCCAATAGAAGTGAACGGAGAATTAAACTCATTATTTTCTTATTTGTCTTAATCTGTAGCTCTGACTTCCTTCCTGCACCAGTTTGCATCTGAAACCGTTTCTGCACCATGTGAACCCAGAAACTGGATCCTGGGAGCCTTTGCTCTGTTTTTAAAGCACATCTTTTTTATTCTCTATAAAGCAGCTCCTTCCTGCAGCAATCCCCTGATGAAAGCGTAACCGGCTGCAGGTCCTGCTCCCTGATGCTCTTCTGAAGGACACGCCGTGGAGCGTCACTCCATCCGTGACGTAATGTGGGCGGAGCCTGTGATGAACGCCGCTTGTTCTCCTCCAGAATCGCTCCGGTCGCCTGTGATCCATCAGCTGGAGCCTGAGCGCCTCGCGCCGCAGTCAGATCCGCTCCGCCACTCTGTCCGCTCCGGCCTCAGACACCGAGGGACCCTCCGCCGGACATCCTCCGCGGTAAGAGCGAGCGGCGGCGGGCTGCGGAGGGCCGCAGCGCCGCTGGTCGGAGCGGCCCGCCAGGCCCGGCTGGTGGGGGGGGGGGGGTGCATCACTGCAGCATCTCTGCTGCTGCTTCACCCCCACAGCCTCCAGCCTGACATCCATCCATCCATCCTCTGCGGCTCCTTTGATCCATCCTCTGCGGCTCCTTTGATGCTTTAAAACGGATAGATTAGTAATAATGAAGGACATGTTTCCAGCTGCAGGTCTGAATCTGCAGCGAAGCATCAACATTTTATTATTGGCTGCTGGTTGGATCTAAAGGAAATGCTTTTAAATACATTTCATTCAGACAGATTTATTTTTATTTGCTTAAAAATAAAACATAAATATATCTAATCTTTTTCATTAATCCACATATCTGTAGATCTTGATGGTTTAATTTGACCTTCCAGGACCGAATGTCATAATTAATGACCTTTAACTAGAAATAATGAAGATGTGAGGAAGAGATGATGGATGATGATGTAAAGACCAAAGGATGTAGAAACACTGAAGGAAAATGGTTCCCTGCAGCTCAGCCGCTTCCACATTTATCATCATCTGGAAAGGAAGAAAGAAACAAGCATCTGTTTAATCTGCCTTTGATTGTTTCTGTCTGCTGATGCTGTGATGTCAAAGTTTGCCATCCTGGCCTCCATCTCTTCTTGGCCTCCAGTTTTCAGGCAGCTGTTGTTGATGTGAAGCTCCATCAGAACCACACATTTATTTCAGCTGATCCATTGATCATTTTCCAACCGCTCCGTTAGATAAAGGTGCTTTTATTGGACTGAACCATAAAGCAGATCTGGAAGGTTCAGATCAACATGTTTGGTGTTTTGGTGCAGCTCTGGGTTGTTCTTTCAGCAAACAGACAAGTTTAGACTGAATGGATCAGTCATCAGTTCTCTCAGAAATCGATAAATGCAATTAATGGTTTAGTGTCCAAACATCTATTCGTGACTGGCAGAGCTGTGGCTGCAAAGCTATGGCTGCTGAGCTGTGGCTGCAGAGCTATGGCTGCAGAGCTATGGCTGCTGAGCTGTGGCTGCAGAGCTGTGGCTGCAGAGCTATGGCTGCAGAGCTATGGCTGCTGAGCTGTGGCTGCAGAGCTATGGCTGCTGAGCTGTGGCTGCAGAGCTATGGCTGCTGAGCTGTGGCTGCAGAGCTATGGCTGCTGAGCTGTGGCTGCAGAGCTGTGGCTGCAGAGCTATGGCTGCAGAGCTGTGGCTGCAAAGTTCTGGCTGCAGAGCTATGGCTGCAGAGTTCTGGCTGCAGAGCTATGGCTGCAGAGCTGTGGGTGCAGAGTTCTGGCTGCAGAGCTGTGGCTACAGAGTTCTGGCTGCAGAGCTGTGGCTGCAGAGTTCTGGCTGCAGAGTTCTGGCTGCAGAGTTCTGGCTGCAGAGCTGTGGCTGCAGAGTTCTGGCTGCAGAGTTAGTAGTCTGATGTCCTTATCATGATGTCCGTAGCAATACGTCCATAGCGTGGCATCCATAGCGTGACGTCCGTAGTCTGACGTCCTTATCATGATGTCCGTAGCAATACGTCCATAGTGTGACGTCCGTAGCGAGACGTCCGTAGTCTGACGTCCATAGCGTAACGTCCATAGTGGGACGTCCGTAGCGTGACGTCCGTAGTCTGATGTCCTTAGCATGACTTCTGTAGTGTGACGTCCATAGCGAGACGTCCGTATTCTGACGTCCTTAGCATGACGTCTGTAGCGTGACGACCGTAGCTAGACGTCCGTAGTCTGACGTCCATAACGTGACGTCCATAGCGTGACGTCTGTAGCGAGAAGTCCATTGCGTGACGTCCGTACCGAGACGTCCGTAGTCTGACGTCCATAGCGTGAAGTCTGTAGCGAGAAGTCCATAGCGTGACGTCCGTAGCTAGACGTCTGTAGTCTGACGTCCATAGCGTGATGTCCATAGCGTGACATCCATAGCGTGACGTCCATAGCGTGAAGTCTGTAGCGAGAAGTCCATAGCGTGACGTCCGTAGCTAGACGTCTGTAGTCTGACGTCCATAGCGTGATGTCCATAGCGTGACATCCATAGCGTGACGTCCATAGCGTGACGTCCATAGCGTGACGTCCGTAATGTGACGTCCGTAGCGAGACGTCCGTAGTCTGACGTCCATAGCGTGACGTCCATAGCGAGACGTCCGTAGTGAGACGTCCGTAGTCTGACGTCCATATCGTGACGTCCGAAGTCTGACGTCCGTAACGTGACATCCGTAGCGAGACGTCCATAGCGTGATTTCCATAGCGAGACGTCCGTAGCGTGACGTCCGTAGCGTGACGTCCGTAGCGTGACGTCCGTAGCGAGACGTCCGTAGCGTGACGTCCATAGCATGACGTCCGTAGCGAGACATCCGTAGCGTGACGTCCGTAGCGTGACGTCCGTAGCGAGACGTCCGTAGCGAGACGTCCGTAGCGTGACGTCCATAGCATGACGTCCGTAGCGAGACGTCCGTAGCGTGACGTCTGTAGCGAGAAGTCCATAGCGTGACGTCCGTACCGAGACGTCCGTAGTCTGACGTCCATAGCGTGAAGTCTGTAGCGAGAAGTCCATAGCGTGACGTCCGTAGCTAGACGTCTGTAGTCTGACGTCCATAGCGTGATGTCCATAGCGTGACGTCCATAGCGTGACGTCCATAGCGTGACGTCCGTAATGTGACGTCCGTAGCGAGACGTCCGTAGTCTGACGTCCATAGCGAGACGTCCGTAGTGAGACGTCCGTAGGCTGACGTCCATAGCGTGACGTCCATAGCGAGACGTCCGTAGTCTGACGTCCATATCGTGACGTCCGAAGTCTGACGTCCGTAACGTGACATCCGTAGCGAGACGTCCATAGCGTGATTTCCATAGCGAGACGTCCGTAGCGTGACGTCCGTAGCGTGACTTCCGTAGCGTGACGTCCGTAGTCTGACGTCTGTAGCAAGAAGTCCATAGCGTGACGTCCATAGCGTGACGTCCGTAGTCTGACGTCCATAGCGTGACGTCCGTAGCGAGACGTCCATAGCGAGACGTCCATAGCGTGACGTCCCTAGCGTGGCATCCATAGCGTGACGTCCGTAGCGAGACATCCGTAGTCTGACGTCCGTCAAGTGACGTCCGTAGCGAGACGTCCGTAGTCTGACGTCCATAGCGTGACATCCGTAGTCTGACGTCCGTCACATGACATCCGTAGCGAGACGCCCGTAGTCTGACGTCCATAGCGTGACGTCCGTAGCGAGACGTCCATAGCCTGACGTCCAGTCCAATATACCACATCCTGCCTGATGGCGATGAGAGCGGTTCAGAACTCCCTTTATTTAATAAAAGGTTTGGAAACAGCTGGATTAGTAAAGAAAAGCGAGAACTGAAGGAATTCAGATGATGCTCAATAAATCGGATTATTTTCCCATGATTCCTGTGAAACAGACAAATCAGCTTTTACTCTTTTGAATTGAGAAATTTAATGAAGTGTAATTTAACCTGTTTGATTCTGAGACAACTTTGATCCATGGTTATCAAACGGATAAATCCAGCAACCTAAATGTTTTTCTCTCCTAAAGGAACCAGGCTAAAAGATGGGCTTTGAAGAAGTTAATGATATAAAGTTTAGACCTGGTCTGCAGGATTAATGGAAGGATGTTAATAATTTGACCTTTGACCTTCCAGTCGATCCAGAGGGAAGAAGCTGCTCTGGGATTCTTTCTGTTAGCAATATTATTTTTCTAAATCTGAAAGTACCTGAATGATCAAACGGATCAACTCCTGAATCATCTTTAATTAAGAAGATGACGGAAGGAGGTTTTTATTTTCTTTGATCCACAAAATGGCCGCCATGATGACCCGATGTTTTTCAGACATAACCTTAGATTCATCCATGCTCTGCTTTCAGAGGAGACTCTGACCTCTGACCTTTAGAGCCTCCACAGTCTCTCAGATGGACACAGTGAGTCCCTGACAGTCAGAGCACTGAGCTGCTCTGCTGGGAAACTATGGAGGCGGGACGCTGCGCACACTCCACATATCACACCTGTTGCTGATCTTTATTTGATTATTATTTCACTGCCTGAAGTCGGAGGCCTTGTTTGTGTTTTTTTTCAGTTGACTCTGAAAGTTTAAGCAAAGTTGAGCGAGATCCTCCCAGACTCTCTAGATAATGTCGTCTGCAAATAAAGAGAATTTGTGTAGCGGTGCGTTCACATCCAACACGACAGGAGTGACTGCTTTACATGTTATCCCTATCTGTGTTGCGTTCAGGAGCGAAGCGGTGCGAGGGATGCTTTCTAGCCGTGTGTGATGATTTAAATGAAGCTAATTTTATGCAGACGGCGCATCATGTTGTTATCAGAGGTCCAAATGTTTTACGTCGTCCCTCCAACCTTCAGCCAATCCTGTGATTTTCAGCAGCAGGCGGCGAGGGGAACTACAGCAACACCCCTGGGAAAGTGATCACTGGGATTCGGCCATTTTCCTTTGGGGCGGGGCTCTTTGTTTAAATGGAGCCATTTGTCTGTGATGAAATGTTTGAAGGTTTCAAGGATTCAACTGGAGTTTCAGGAGCGTTTAGGGTTAGCTTCCACTGTTAGCTGTCCCAAAGCTAACACTTTAGTTAACTAGTTAGTTTGTTAATCCATTGGTTAGTTTAGGGTGACAAACATTCTTTGAAAAAAGAAAAATCTCTATAGTTCTGCTGCTATAGGCTTAGACTGCTGGAGGACATAGGGACCCCTTTTTCATCATTCTGCTTCATTCTATCTCTATTCTCCCACTCTGCAGAATCTGTTAGTTCAATCTCTAACGTTCTGCTCTCTCTGCTTTTTCTCATAGTAGCTTCATCTGGTCTGTTCCTGTTTGGCTGTGACTCCATCCTGGAGAGAAATATCAGCTGTGCTGCTGCCATCAACACCTTTGTTTCTAGATGTTGGAGCTTGGCCTGTTTTCCAGTGTAGTCCTGTTTCTCTGACTGTGACTAACTGGATGTGCTCTCTTCATCCTCTGACATGGGAGCTGGCTCGGAGCTCGTCTGCCTGGCTGTGTGTTTCCTGGACGGGGCCGCCTGTGGAGCTGGTTGGCAGTTGCCTTTTGTATCTATGCTTCTTTTTCTATGTCTGCTTCTGTCTCCTTGAACCCCAGTGGGCCTCAGCAGATGGCCGCTCACACTGAGCCTGGTTCTGCTGGAGGTTTCTTCCTGTTCAAAGGGAGTTTTTCCTCTCCACTGTTGCTACAAGCATGCGTAGTGTGATGGCCGGTCCTCCTTCAATCATAGCGGCTCCAACACTTCCTGTCCGGCTGAAGCTCCTTCCTGTGACAGTGAATAACTGAAGCAGTAATCCATTAATAACTCCCTAAATGATGCCTGCAGTATCTATAGCCCTTCATTCATGCATATGGGGTCATTTTCTGTTTCTTCAAACTTTAAAATCCTTGCAACAAACTTAATTATAATGAAACTAAAATGCTTTCTTTTAACCAAACTACGATGTTCCTCCTATATTTGGCGAATTTATGTTTGAATATTTTGCAAAATATGTTGCGCTGCATGATGGGCTTAGCATCTAAAGGCTAAAGTTTCCCGTCTTACCTTCTTTGTTGCCAGATTGGGATGTTTCCCAATCTGCTTCGGTTATATTTTCATTTCAGTGAATGGGCTAAAAATCATGGAAAGAGTTGCAAAAAAGAGGAAAGGGGAGCGGAGAAGATTCTAGAGAAAAAGCAGAACGCTCTAGAAGCTGACATGCTAGATGTTTTAAAATAGATGTCTTGTTTGCTGTGGCCAGTGCTTCAACCGTTGCTGCTAGTCCTCCTGACGCCCCCGCTGCTACAACGGGCCAAAATGGTTCCAAACCTGAACATAATAATGCATTTTATTTATCTTACAAATGATTTCACATCAAACTAAAGAAGAAACCGAAACGGTAATCTAAGATGTGAAATAATCTGAGCAGCCAGATGAATATTTAAAGTTTATCCAGTGAAAATGGAGCAGAGAAATGTCTGAGGCGATGGCGCCTGGAATAAACCCGTCACTTAGATCCTACATCCTAGATCTGTTATGGATGCAAACTATTATCCGTTCTTTCAAATATCAGCAGCACGTTCAGGAGGAACGTGTTCCTAAAGATGGAAGCCCTGCTTAGATAAGCTTCCATCCAACCAGAGCGCCTCCTGGGATGAGTGACGCTCTCCTAAACGCAGCGTCTCCATCCTGCAGCTCAGCAAACATTCAAACATCGCAGAGAGTTTCCTCCAGAAGCTGCAGGTCAAGATAAAGAAGTGAAATAATTGCTAAATAAGACCTGAAGGAAGCCGAAGTTCGCCTCAACGCTTTCTGACGGGATGCAGCCTCGGCGTGTTCGCTGCTCGCCTGCTCGCTGCATTTCGACGTAGATCTACAGAACATAGAAAACTCTAATGGTGACCATCTGCTCACATCACTGCAGCAGATGTGCATCAGAGGAAAGACAGATTCCAATAAAACAAACCCGTCCAGCTTGGTCTAAAGCGGGGGGGCCCCATCAGAATGTGAGACTTATTGATGTTGTAAATGGAGCGTCATCAGGTCGTTAGATGCTACGTTAAGAAGTAAAGCATTCTTAAAGTTATAGCAAAGCGTTAGAAGTGAGATGATTCACTCATTTGCAGCAAAAACTGTAGTTCAAGGATGAGATCATGTAGATATATGGTATTAGATAGGGAGACCTTAAGGTGGCATCTAACATTAGAGGAGACAGATTAATTATAGGCCATCTTCCAATCTATGGCAGAAAGTGACTGATTGAATGGAAATGATCCAAATGGTGCTTTGTCAGCTTTTTAGTTGCCGTAGATCAGTTTAGTTTAGTTCTTCCATGTTTAGTTTCTATACCAAAGAGCATCAGTGCAGAGTTTTCCTGAAACACCAATAGCCCTAAATCGCTACCAACACACCTGGAACTGAAGCCTGAGGCTTCGTCATCTTCCCTAGCAACTGGGACACCCCTCTCTGCAGAGAACATGAAACTCTATAAAGTGGATTAAGTTGATCTTCATTAATTATCATTTTCCTTTATCAGGGAGGATTATTCTGTCAAGGTGATTATTAAACAAAGCTGACAAGTTCTAGTCCAGTTAATAATGACTAAACCATGAAGCAGAATCACTCAGTGCCAGGCCTTAATGTTGACAAAGAATGAAGTTTAAATGCTAAGTAGAGTTTTGTAAATGGCTTTGAAAAAAGCAGTTTAAATTTAGCCCTAGAAGGACTGTTTCGCTGTTCTACCTCCTGCAGACACCGACCATCTGATTCTGCATGGTTGCACTGATCCTCCACTCTACTCCTTACGTCTCCCACAGTTAGCCTCTACATGCTAGCCATGGTCCCCCTGCTCTGTCTCCCTGGCCGACTCCCCCAATGTACCTGTGTCCCCCTTCCGGCCAGCTGTAGCCTCTCCCCCACCTTTAGCATTCTGTCTAATGTGATCGATCGCTGCGCTCCTATAATCCTCCTTAGTTAATTCACAACCCTTTATAGATCCAGATCAACCAGATCATCCAGTCAGATTGATTCAAAGTTTTCTATCTAAGGAAAACCAGCTGATTGCATCGACTCATTGACTCTTCAGCAATCCCTCACACTAAGCATGCTTGTAGCGAAAGTGGAGAGGAAAAACTCCCTTTGAACAGGAAGAAACCTCCAGCAGAACCAGGCTCAGTGTGAGCGGCCATCTGCTGAGGCCCACTGGGGTTCAAGGAGACAGAAGCAGACATAGAAAAAGAAGCATAGATACAACTCACTTAGATGCATTTCACCTCCTGTTGTTTATAGTCTCTAGGCAATAATAAATTATAACTTTTTTCATCTAGTGGAGGAATAATAACTATGCAGAGAGGGGGCTGCCGCAGACAGGCTAACGTTAGCCCTGGCTGCCGCAGACAGGCTAACATTAGCCCAGTAACGTTAGCCCTGGCTGCTGTAGAGGGGCTAACGTTAGCCCCTGGCTGCCGCAGACGGGGAAAGGTTGCCCTGTAACGTTAGCCCTGGCTGCTGCAGACGGGCTAGCGTTAGGCCTGGCTGCCGTAGAGGGACTAGCATTAGCCCTGGCCGCCGCTAACGTTAACCTTAGCCCCGACTGCCGCAGATGGGCTAACATTAGCCCAGTAACGTTAGCCCTGGCTGCAACAGATGGGCTAACATTAGCCCAGTAATGTTAGCCCTGGCTGCCGTAGAGGGACTAATGTTAGCCTTGGCTGCCGCAGACGGGCTAATGTTAGCCCTGGCTGCTACAGACGGGCTAATGTTATCCCTGGCTGCCGCAGACGGGCTAATGTTAGCCCTGGCTGCCACAGAGGTTAGCTCTTGACATCAGAACTTTTTTTTTAAGCAGTAAGTCAGTAAATGGCTCATACAGTGACATTTAAAGTATAATATTCTCGCCACAAATGATCTTAAAACTTACTGTTATAGAACAACAGTAACAGAAAAGAACTTTTAACTTAATAGTTCTTGTGAACAGTAATAGGGCTGATGATGTTTCATGAGCACAAGAGAACGCACAAGTACACTTATTTAGACACTACTTGTAGAATTGCCACGGAAACACTGAAAGTGATTAGTGTTTGTCGCAATAATGCCTACTCACAAAGCTAGCTTGTTCATTTCAAGGTAAACTTTGGCTTAAATGTGCGTAATCAAACCGGTTGCGTTGCTTCTTTTGGCTGCTGCTGTCCAAATGAAGGTAGGATAACCTTCTTCTTCCAAGCTGTTGATGTCTATCTTCTTGCAGTAGGTGATGTAATCCCTACAGAGCGAGTTTTAACAAGTTTGATACCACAGTGCAGCAATGGGTGCTGGACTGGAAGTTTGTCTGCGCTGTAATTGGTTGCCTGGCCTTTGTGGGTGGAGTTTGTGTGAGCTGTAATTTTTGCTACTCCTGCTATCTCTGGTCATATTGTTTGTACAAAGTCTGTTTGCAGCATTTATGTCTTTGTTATAAGGCTGGAGCAACATACGAACATATTCAGCGTGATTTAAATCGGAATCCTTCGATTAGCAGAACTTGGGCCAGCTGATCACAAAGATGGCAACGACTGCTGAAGTTCTTAAATCATGGTTTTATCTGGATTGCAAAGTAAACCTCAGAAAATAACAAACCAAATGGAGCTCAGTTCGCCTTGTAAAGCTAGATTATCACAGCAGTGCAGGCGCTCTGCAGAGCGGTGACACAAACATGGCGGAGCCCTCCGTACACGCGGTCCACATGGCAGCAGGACAGTACGGTAGGTTCCGTTTGCTTCTTTTTCCTCTCATAGCATACTTTTATAACATTAAAGTATTTATAGTATTCATTTGAATAGTCACTTAATAGCTTGAATTTCTAACTACTATAAACACACTAATGTGTTTATACATGTGTTTCCATAGGTACACATGTCTTGGTTAGTAGTTTAATAATTGATGGTTATTAGCAGTTTATGAATATTTATTAGTCATTATTAGCTAAATTTTCAAATCATTTTCAATTAGTGGAGGGATAACGGTCAACTGAAGTATTCAGACTCTAAAACGAGCCACTTGCTGAAAGAACAACCCACTAAGAGCAGTAATTAAAAAACTAAAAATATAAACAATCGACCTGAACTCCTTCAGTTCTGCTCAGACTGGAATTAATTTGTTTTACATCTTTTTGCAATTTTCAGTTCATTTTAAACGTGTAATAACTTTGATGATAAGACCAAACTCACATGTTTTTAGCTATTTATCCTTTTTAGATTAAATGATTAATTAAACAAATAAGCACTTGCTAAATCATTTCATTAAAATAATTAGATGATTTTACTTTGTTAGGCTGAGAGTAAGGATAGTGAAAGAAGTGTGAAACGTTTTACGCTAATATGCGCGATGTCTTTCTTTCTTTCCCAGGTGAAGCCCTGCAGAACTTTCTGGATGTCACTAAGATCCTGCAGATGATGATCAAAGATCTCAGACCGCTCGCTGTTGTTGGTCCATTTCCTGGTTCCCGCTCTTTTTGACGAATTAAACCCGCCAATTTCTGCAAAATGAACTCCATCTGCTCAGAAAACTTAGTTACCAGAAAAGCAGGGAGTCTGAAGTCAAACCAGCCGACATTCTTCTGTTTCTGAATGTTAGAGCTGATGGCTGCGAGCCAAAGTCCTCCCAGCCAGTAGGTGGCGCTCTCATTCTGTGCTAACGCTAATGTTAGCAGAAAACTCTGTGGCGCCTTTGAGCGTTGTAGCTTTCTGCATTCGGCAGTAGCCGTTAAATCTTGACCAACTTTCTTCTTCTTTTACATTTTTTTGTTTTCTTTTTTCATCAATCTGAGAAATTTAACACAATTTAAAGGAAGCCATTTTTTAGCTCTGCCTCTCAGCGACTAGCTTTTCCTATTGTTTAGAAGCTGTATGGTTGGCATGGTAACCAGAGTTAAATATTTATATATTTTGAACCTGTCAGGATTTATAAAAGGATTATTTAAATAGAAATATTTTTTTTTATCAAAATCAATCCTTTTTTTATAGGAATCCTTTCGATGAATAAATTGTAGCTATGATCTTGGTAGAAAGATATTTAGTTTTGCTCTAGTCTAAATCATTTTATTTATTTAAAAAAGTTCTTTATTTTTCTTATTAAAGAATCAATAGTTTTATTTCACTGCGTAAATCTTGTTCTTCCTGGAAATTGTGTGAACTTTGCATTGTTTTATTTTTATTGTTTTTGGATTAATAAACGTTTTGCACTTTTATTTGATTATTTAATTATTTTTGAGCGTAAATCTTTTCACACTTTATGTATTTTGTGTTTTGTTCTAGCAGAGCTGTGCTTTTAAGTGCAAAAGAAATAAAGATTAAAGAAAGTATTGAAAAACTTAAAAAATGTTTTTATTGTTTTGGTGAAGTACTTTAATTCCACATAAACTCACATTAGAGGAAAATAAAAATATATTGTGAGACGAATTGAATAATAAAACTGTCAGTGAAACATTTGTTTCTGCCAATGAATTTCTGCTCCCTAATTGACAGATGGACGTTCTGCTCCGTTCATATTCACTCTGACCCTCCGACCAAGATCATTTAGGACAACCGAGTTGCCATGGTTATGCATTATAGAAATGCTTGTGGACGTCCTTCATCAGATGCTCAAAGTGCCAACTGGATCACCAGCTCTGGTACCGAGCCAAACGCCAAGCTGTCCGCCTCGGTTCTGTCCCCAGGATGTCTCCATGATGGACCAACCAACGCCTCACCGTTACCCTGCTTATAGCATGCTTCCCTTTTTGACGGATTTAAAGTCAAGATTCAAACTCACACGTTGGACATAGACTCATTTATTTCTCATTTGTCTTTTTTTTTCCATACTGTAGTTGTTTGTTCTGCTCTGATAACAAGAGAAACAAATCAACAGAGTTCTGGTGAAGATTCTCAGTCATCCAGGTCACAGGAGACCAGAACATCTCGCCTATTCAGCCAGACCAACAATTCCCTCTAACGACCCCCTTTCATAGACATAGACAGGTATGGGGCATTGCAGGCTAACAAAGAAGCCAAACGACCCCCATTCCAAAGGGGGGGACCCGTTCATCCGTTTCTATTTGCATGTTTTCTAAACTAAAACCAGGCTTTGTTGGGCTGCTGGATAAAACCTGGAACTAAACGCTATTTCTGACATTTTGAATTGAAGAAGCTTCCTGGATGGAAGAGAAACGTCTTCAAACTTGGAAACAAAGTCCAGCGGATTGATTTTTATCTTTTTTGGAAAACAACAGAGTCAAAGTCGTTTTTTTGCACAAACAAAGTTTGATCAAATAAATGAAACTGATGGCTATTACCTGTGTTTCTCTTTATGAATTGGATGATGACTGAAATCGCATGATGTCAGTCGGGGTCAATGTTTCATTTTGGAAGTAAAGACTTTTGATATGCACATTCCAGGAGCTTTTTTAAAACCACTCACTCCCTGAGCCAATAGTTGGAAGAGATCAGTTACTGATCAGACCTGACGACTTGAAGGCCCAAACTAAACTGTTCATCATTTATTCTTTATGGTACGCCAGCATTCAGAACATGGAGGCTAATCACTGTCCCACAGACATCCAGGGTTAGATTTTTTATATTTATATCTTTTAAAAACAAAGCGGCGTGTGTATGACATCATCAGCGTGCGCCGGCTACCGTTCCTTCATCCTGTCCGCTGAACTGCTGCTAGTTTTCCTCTCATGCCTGGAAGATGTCTAGTGCTGCTACCACAGATGATCTCGCTCTCCAGATGAACGATTCAGATGAGCTAGAATGAATAGAAGGGGTAGAGCGTAGCCGCCTGTGGCCCGGGCTGCCTGGCACTACTACAGTCCGCCGCACGGATGACGTCATACACGCGCCGCCAGTAGGTTGTGCACTTGTGCACGCCAGCTCTTGATCTGTTCCGTTGTCCAGCTTGTTGCCACGTTCTGCTCATGCTAATGCTAATGCTAACCTTTGGTCATTTCTACCATGGAGTTCTTACAGGATTCTACCTACTGATGCAGAATGTCATGTCAATGTTAGAATATTAATGAAATATTCATTCATGCTGCACCCATTAAAATCAATATAAATGTGATGTTCACTGACCTAATTGCTCCCTCCACTCACCTGCCTAACCCTCCACAGTTATTAATTATCATTCAACTTATCCACCTGCTCCTTCTGCTTTATATACGGTTCAACCCAGCTATCCGGGCCAGATCATTGATTTTCAGTTTATTGAGTTTGGATATAGTTTTTGATTTCCATAGATCATGTTTTTCGTTCTTGTTAGGCTTAGAGAGGTTTTTTCCCGTCTTGTCTGGTCGTTTCCGGATCGTGTCCTGGCTCTTGTCCGCGGAGCGTGCCCAGTTCCTGTTCTGGCTCTACGGAGGGAGCTGCTCTAAAGTCCCGTAGTCCTGGCTCTTATCCTCTGAGATGTTTTGGCTCAGTTTAGAGAGCCAGTGTAAAGTTCTGCAGTTTTCCTGGTGTCGTGTCTTGTTCTGCCTCTCATCTGCTGAGTCTGCCTGTTTCCACCTGAGCGTGTCTGCCTGAACTCATGGAGCCCTGAACCTGCCTGGACGAGCTGTGGATTCCAGGAACCCTGGATCTGTCTCTCCCTGTTCAGATCTGAACCCCTGACCAGGCTGCGGACTCCTAGATCCAGGACGCTCTGGCCGGTTCCAGCCACATCCCGTTGGTAGTCCTTCGGCTGGACCACACCTTACTCGGAGAGGATGGACTGAACTGTTAAACCAGAGGGTCAGTGATGCCCCGCCTCCCCGCAGCAGATCTACAGCACAGCGCGACTGTTTGTCTTTATTTAATAAATGCTTTGAACTTTCCCACTGTGTGTCTCGCCTGAATACTGGGTCCTACATTCTGAGCTATATGGCAATAAAACTATTTTTATATTCTATATCAATTTTGCGCTGTAAAAAATACTTTTTTTTTCACCGTTCTAGTTCTCATGCTGATGTATAATTTTATGAAAAAGTTTCTTCAATGAAAAAGCTGCTGTTATGACCTTTGAAGGAGTCATATTCTGGTATTTTAAATAAGAGTCCCTCAAAAATTCTCTTTAAATTCATAATTATTTTTTAGATAAATCCTTTTTTTTAAAGAGCTCATCCCACTCCTTTTAATATCCCATTTTGCCTTGCGAGGACACAGACGACACTTTGACACTTTGTGTGTATTCGCGTTCACGTTTGCTTCCCGTGTCTTTTGGTGAGTTCACACCAAACGGGAAACCTGCAAAAATGTTCTCCATTTCCACCTCCACCTGTCAGTCAGCCGTACTCTCTAACAGACGAATGTGACGTCAGCGCTGTGGAGGGAGGGGGTGAGCAAATAAAGCTGCTTTCAGCTCTGGGTGCAGGAGAGCTGCTCCCCACGATGCTCCTATCTTTAGCATTGAAGAGGAGCTAATCTGAAATGAACCAAACAGCTTTACTCGTCGTTAAAGATCAAATATTTGTCTTGCACATCTAAAAATCATATTGATTTATTTTGAAATATTTTAATTTTATATATATTTTTGTATGTCTTAATTAAGGTCATTGGGCGTTTCGGGCGGCGCCCTAGGACCCTCTACTGGTCATCACGTCAACTACTTTCATCTATCACCCTTTGCAAAAGGAATCGATCAAATCCAGAATTCTATTAGCTTATCGACTGATGCCACCAAGCGCTGAAACCTAATGTTCAAAACAGAGGAGCACTGCCCTGGAAACACACCACTTACTCTACACTTCAATGCCCCATTTACAGAACTGCTCACCATATAGGCTACAGAGTTGTTGATGACTATTTTTTTATTAAATCAAAATTATAAACCCCACATATTCACTGCCTGGCCAAAAAGTTGCCACCAAAAAAAAGGTCACTCACTCTAATACTTTGTTGGACCGCCTTTAGCTTTGATTACGCCACGCATTCACTGTGGCATTGTTTCGATAAGCTGCAACGTCAAAAGATTTATTTCCATCCAGTGTTGCATTAATTTTCCACCAAGATCTTGCATTGATGATGATAGAGTCTGACCGCTGCTCAAAGTCCTCTCTAGCACATCCCAAAGATTCTCCATGGGGTTGAGGTCTGGACTCTGTGGCGGCCAATCCATGTGTGAAAATGATGAGTCATGCTCCCTGAACCAGTCTTTCACCATTGAGCCTGATGAATCCTGCATTGTCATCTTGGAATATGCCTGCGCCATCAGGGAAAGTCCATTGATGGAATAACCTGGTCATTCAGGATATTCAGGGAGTCAGTTGACCTCATTCTTTGAGCTCATCCTGTTGCCGAACCTAGACCTGAGCAACTGCAGTAACTCCAGATCATAACCCCGCCCCCACAGGCTTGTACAGTAGGCACTAGGCATGGTGGGTGCATCACTTCACCTGCCTCTCTTCTTACCCTGATTGGCCCATCACTCTGGAACAGGGTCAATCTGGACTCATCAGACCACATGACCTTCTTCCATTGCTGCACAGTCCAACCTTTATGCTCCCTGCAAATTGAAGCCTTTTTTTCCGGTTAGTTTCACTGATTCGTGGTTTTCTTACGGCTACACAGCTGTTCAGTCCCAATCCCTTGAGTTCCCTTCGCATTGTGCGCATGGACATGCTCTTACTTTCAGTATTAATCATAGCCCTGA
This sequence comes from Cyprinodon diabolis, assembly GCA_030533445.1. Classification (NCBI taxonomy): domain Eukaryota; kingdom Metazoa; phylum Chordata; class Actinopteri; order Cyprinodontiformes; family Cyprinodontidae; genus Cyprinodon; species Cyprinodon diabolis. The sequence goes on along the minus strand of CM060075.1, from coordinate 4,564,340 downwards.
GTTCTACTGTTGTTTTTCTTCCATTTGATCTCACCGCACGTTTAAGTGATCGCGGATCACCATCATTCAGGATGTTTTTCCGGCCACATTTCGTCCTTGAAGATGACGGGTCCCCACTATCCTTCCAGTTTTTAATAATGCGTCGGACAGTTCTTAACCTAATTTTAGTAGTTTCTGCATCTCTTTAGATGTTTTCTCTGCTTGATGCATGCCAATGATTTGAGCCTTCTCAAACAGACTAACATCTTTTCCACGACCACAGGATGTGTCTTTAGACATGGTTGTTTAGGAAATGAGAAGCAGTCATTGCACCAGTTGGGGTTAAATAACTTGTTGCCAGCTGAAAGATAATCGCCCAGCAGTAATTATCCAATAGGAGGATCGTACCTGTTTGCTTAGTTGAATCCATGTGGCAACTTTTTTTTTTGGCCAGGCAGTATATATTCTCAATTTAAGCTAACCAATGAAAACAATTTTGATATAGCAAATATAAAGACTCAATTATTACTAGCCCTTTTCTCACACAGCAATCATATCTGAGACTATCTATGTCTTTTACACCTCATACTCGATTAACATCAATACGTATTTAAACCACCACAATAGTTTCTTAAGCTTTCTAAAAGTTTTAGAATTTGTTTTTGTGGATTATACCCCACTTTCCAAAGCCTTTAGAAACCATTCCGAGAACGGTCTGACCACGCTAACCCATTTAACTTAGTATAAATGGATCATAACTGAATCTAGTTCTAGATCATCAGTAGGGCTTGGCGTGCATGAGCAGACGGCGTCATCTCTTTACAGTCAGCTGACTCATTTTGCGGGTTTTCCGGTGTGTCGGCTTTGCAATTCAGAGATCTCTGCACATGTTCAAAAACAAAAAAACTTCTTAGCTTATTATCAATAAATGGCATCAAAAGAGCGTGGTGGGATGATCCCGAGAACGATGCCTTCTTCCCCTAATATTCCGTAAACAACGAAATATCATTATTATAAACAAACATAAGTTCCCGAATCTTATGGATGCCGCCATTTTTGTTTGCGTAATTCCCACCTTGAGAGCCGTAGTATCGTGGGCCGCCAATTAGTGTTGCGCCGATGCCATTTTTTAGCCCCGATACCTGGCTGTGCAGTATTGGCCGATATCGATACCATCTACATACTTCTTGGATGTCAAGCTGCTGCCTCCCTTTGTGAAGCAGGAAAAAGACAAAGTGAATCCAGCAGAACTTTTTATTGCCTACCTGGAATGGGTGACAATAGTTGAAGAAACTGTTGGCTCTCAAAATGGTATCAGTGCCCTATTCGTTGGTACTCGCCGATACCGATACCACCATTTTAGTTCTGGATCGGGGCCCCCGCCTGATACTGGTATCTGTATCGGTGCTACACTACTGCCAATAGGAGGCAAGGAACTGTGCTAGCGTGATGTGTAAATGGGTAACTGATCCAAGCTCAGTTTGAACTCGGCACGGATCGGTTTCAGAGGGGAAGAGTAAATGGAGTAAAAGTGAGTTTTCCTTCTTTTGAATAGTGTCTCTGCTGGATGTCTCGCCCGCCCTGTCCCCGACTGCACGCCTGTATGCAGTTCACTGATTTACCAACTGAAGATTTAAGGAACTCCTGGATGCTCTTCATCTGGTGTTGAGCCTTCTTAATAGAGTCAAGCCCTCTGTATCCTCCTTGTTCTGTCAGTCTTTCCATGCCATTGTCTGCCCACTGAGCAAAAACTGGTTGTAAAGATAACTTGCTTTACATCCAAACGATGTCTGCATTTGGTTGAGAAGCAGAAGGTGAAAAGTCAGGATTTTCAGATCGTTGAAGCCCCAGTTTTCAACATTATTGGACGAAAGTGGGACAAAATCCAACCAACCAAACCAACCAATTGTTTTTGGACTAAATCAAAACTATGACGGACCCATCAGATTTAGCCTAAAAACCAACGTCTAAATGATGTCAGGTGTTTGGGGCTTCAGCTTCGCTCATGGTCTTTGTAACATGAGCTTGCAGTTCTCATTGGGTCGTATACCAGCTGAGGATCCTTCATCCTGGAACACAAACTCTCATCCTGACGTCTTCCCCCATCAGCCTCCACTAGGATCAGCAACCTTCTCTGGTCGACACAGTAAGCCAAAATCATTCACTTCCTCTCGCCTATTTTTATTTCCAGTATTATTCCCTGCTTATCTAACTACTTCTCTACTTTTCTAGATGCTGTCTAAACAGGAACTCTCAGTTGGACTTATCATTATTGTTGTAAATAAACCCTTGTCTGTACATTCGGCGTCTTGTGTATGACTTTTCATGTAGATCAGAAAATGACTTGAATCAGGACAGAATCAACAGGTCATTCTGACCCAGCAGGATCTTTCTCAGGTTCCCTTTCCCTGAACAAACCTCTCTACATGATGTCATTGTCCAGTCTCTGCATGAGCAACAGCACCACAGTTGGATCAACTCGACGTAATTCAGGAAGGAAACGGCTCATCCTCCTCCTGCAGCCAGTGGATCTGCCATACTGCCTCCAACTCTGCCTGCATCTTCCTGGTTTGCAGATGGCTTCTCTTCTACCCAGGAATATTTTTGAAGTTTATAGCTCTCTTCAGTCTTCTACCGATCACCCAGGGCTTTCCTGATGATGCTTCCTGAATTCTATATTTTATGGACTCTCCAGAGCAAAGCTTTGATGTGTGCCAAAGCTAAATACAGAGACCACCGACTATTCTCGAATAAATTAGAATTTTATTACAGAAATGAAAAACATTTGGGTATATAAAGGATGACTCTGGGACCATTAGAATATTATGGATTAGGAACCCATGCACATCACTCGCACAAATTTAACTTCTTAAGCCGGGCGTACACTGTGCGATTTTTTTGCCCTTTTGGGGCAACTTTTCAGTCGTGCGAGAATTTTCTGGTCGTGTCGTCTTTCAGCCTGATGGTGCGTGGTGTAGTGAACAGGGGGTAACGAGGGCGATCAGCCTCTAATGACCACCTCCCCATCAGGAATCGTAGGTCGGGAGAAAATCAAACATGTTTGAAATTCAGTCGGCCATCTTAAGGTGGTCGTAGGCAAATCTCTCAGTGGGCAAACAAGGATTCTTCTTCTTCTTCCTCTCAGAGGAAAACCCAGCAGCATGGCGGGGGGGCAATGAGTGAAATGGAGTTCTTCCTGTAAAATGACAGACCGTAGTAGCCACGTTAGCTCAGCCATGTCTTTGTCCAAATACGTCGTCTCCTTTTCTTTTTAGGGCTTTCAGCACAAAATTGCCCAAATATCCAAGGCAGCGTTTCACTCTAATGAGCTTCATGTTCCTCTGCTACTGGTTTGGCTTCCAGATAGACGAGTCCCAGTAGCGCCATCTCACTGCGGAGCTGAGTCCCACCTGGGTTTTAGACGTACAGTGTGAGCAGGTAGATCGCATCAGAGCGTCGGGTCGCACAGTGTGAGAACAAACATGTTGAGCTGAGAACTTTTAACCCCTGCGGTTTCATCGTACAGTCTGAGCTGTAGCTGCGTGCAACGATTAAAAAAATCGCACAGTGTCTGCCCGACTTTAGGATTGACTTTGTTATCTGGAGTCTAGAGAATGTCTGTAATGTGGACAGGATGATCACCATCTCTGCTTTTACCGTTCAGCCTAAAGGAGAACAGCAGTGGGTGAATTTAATAGAAGCAGTTCCCTAGTCAGACACCTCCTGGGAGTGTCTTAGTTTAACCAGGACGCATTTGAGATCCACAGGTCCTGATTCAAACCTCATTATTTGGTGTAACATCTCAGGATATACCAACATTTTTGACTTTCAGTATCATTTCTTGTCTCAGGATAGGAAATCAGTGCCCATCGTAACACACAGAGATACATTAAAAAAATTCATTGTTTCTTGAAATCTTGGTGAAATTTCTGCCTCTTTTAGTCTCTTTTAGGCTCCTGTGGTCCATGGCTCAATATCCGTAACCCTCATTTAATTGAAAGACAGAAATATGGGAATCCTGGAGTGCTCATGGCCTATATTCATGTTTCCATTCTATCTTTGTCCCACTGGTTTGGATGAAGAGGTACATTCTCATCATCTATCTCTACTTCTATCGTTGCATCATCGTCCTTGACTGTTGCAGATCCAGAGCAATATCTTTGAGCCCTACTGTTTCGCATGGCTGCATTCTTTCAGCTCTTTTCAAAAACCCCTCCCCTCCGGTATTCTCAACCGAAATAGTGGAAAAGTAACTCAAGAAATCTTTGGGTTCTGGCGTTATCCATCACTCCAATTCTCTTCTTGACGCAGTGTAATATTTCTGTGGTGAAGAAGCCTTGCATTACCTAATGATCACCTCAATAAAATCCTAATTTAAATAGAAATTCTCTAACACTACTGACATCTACGTTGATATCTGCCTCTTTACAGTTCGGCCTTCTTCTTCAAACCTAACAGTTGAAGCAAATACCATTTAGTTAGTAATTGGCATCATCCCAAAGAATGCTTTCAAGACTTCTTTTGGACATTTCAATTATGTGGTCCTTCTTTATTGGCTTACAAGTGTGCATTTTATCTTTTATTTACTTGTTACTTTCTTCCTTCTAACCTCTCTATAAAAGATCTACCCCATGAACTTAATATTAGCCATAATTATCCATGTTAGGTCTATTGTCTTCAGTCTTCATCTGCCTGCCTGTTTCAGCATCACTTGGAGAAAGAAACTCTCCAGGAACACAAACTGTCAGCGTACAGTAGCAGCCATTCAAAATGGCCGTTCCCAGTCAAACGCCAGCCGAATGGAAGCCCAATTCCCTGCAGCTCCCAGCAAAATCCACTCCAACTTCTGAATTACAGGGTCTGACCAGGAGATGGCGCTTCTCTTTAGATCTTAATGTCCACAAATCATGACAGAATATTTTAGTACAAAGATTGAGGTTTAAAAAGGAATTGTAGGTGAGCAGCCAAGGACCCATCAAGAAAAGTTATGAAATTTTCAATGGCTAATACTGTAGAAAGCAAAGGAATGACATAGAAGGTATCAGAATCAGAAAAGCTTTTGTGAAAAGTTGTTTTTTAAAGACATGAGGAATATCTTTTGGTGATAAGGTTCTACAGTAAACCAAGCAAACATACAGCTGAAATTGATAATGTTTGAAAATTGTAGTTTGGAATAAACAAACACAAGTTGTACAGGAGTGTTATGTGAATGGGAGATATCATAATAAACAGTTTGGCCAATAAAATGGCATTTACATATACTGAGATTTCTCCCTCCTGATGGAGAAAGTTTCAGTGGTGGATCCAAGTTTTGTAAAGAGGCTAGTAGCAGATGGGTTGAAGCTGTGTTTGTGGCGGCAGGTTTTGGTCCTGATGGACCACTGTGATGTCTCTGACAATTACTGGTAGACCCAAAAGCAGAGACAGATGCTGGAATCAGTCTTTATGGTTTATTTTCAAGAGTTGGAGCATGGAGTGGTGGTAGGGGGCTGGTCACTTGGGTAGATGGAGTAGATCAGGACACCAAGGAGACCTGAGCAGAAGAAGTAGGCGGTTAGTACAGCAGATTAAAGTTAACCCAGTCAAAGAATACAAAATTAGGATCAAAGTCTAATGCTCTATCGAACAGGACAGAATTGTCTGGCAACATGGTGCCCGGACAACCAGGTTTTTATAACAAAGGGTTGATGAGCTGATGGAATGCAGGTGTCTCAGACTGCAGCCCCACAAAACCCTGCCACCCTGGACTGGAGTTGTGACAGGCAGCCCGGGCCACCGCCGGCTACGCTCTACCCATTTTATTCATTCAGCTAGCTAATCTGAATCGTTCAATTCCATTTCGACCCTGCCAAAACATTGCTCTGCTGAAAAACAACAGAGAGATCCATAAACCAAACCACAAAGGTACCTCTCCTGTGGCAGAGGAGATTAGGATGTTATGGAATACTCAGTCCATGACAGGTGAGTAGCTGGGGGGCAGGATGACTGGCGGTAACACAGCAAAAGGCATCATCTAGGTCCTAATTGGGGCACACTGTCTGGCCAGTGTTCTCTGGCTGTACGCCTGATGACAGGGTAACAGAGACTCTAATGGCACAGCAGAGGTGAACTGAAGCCCTACATCAGACACAATGTCCCATGGAAGTCCATGCAACCCGAAGACATGCTGAACCAGAAGATCTACATTATCAAAAAGGGAGTTTAGTATCTACAATATTAAAAATATCAGATTTTCCTTTTCATAGGGAAAAGCCCATAGTAAAATCCAAGGCAATATAGGACCATTGGTGTTAAGTTATAGGGAGTGGTCTCAGCAAACCAGCAGTGGCACGAAGAGAAGCCTTGTTGTGGGCAGTCTGAGCTGTTCAAGACAAATTCCTGTGTCAGATTTCATGGATGGCAACCAAAGACATTGCTGAAGAAGGCTGATGGTGCGGTGGAATCCAGGTTGCCAGGCAAATGTAGGCCCGTTCACCTATTGAATGACATCTGTCTGAGAAGATGGCAGCACATCTAGAAGGTCAGGTGGACATTAAGCTCGGATAGGATGATTCCTCTGTGGGTCCGGAACCAACACATCCCAAGTTGCTAATCCATCAACACACAAAGGAGGTAGTATGGTGTCCACTTGAGGAGTAGAAGAGGAGTGAATTGTCTGGTTAAGGCATCTGGCTTGACATATCTGGACCCAGGGTGGTAGGTGAGTGTGAAGTTGAACTGGCCTAAGAAAAGGGCCCATTGAGCCTGGCGTGAGTTAAGCCTGCGGACAGAGCTAAGGTGAGACATGTTTTTATGGTCAGACCATACAGAAAAGGTTGAGATGCTCCCGCCACTCAATGTCTCCATTTCTCGAGGGCCAGGAGTTCCTGATTTACAACATCATAATTTCTCTCCACAGGAGAGAGTTGATGGGAGAAGAAGGCACAGGGATGTGGCTTATGTTCAGTAGGTACCTTTGGGCTGAGAAAACACTGCTCTAATTCCAGTCTGAGATGCATCAGCCTTAACCACAAATTGAGATGGGGATCAATATTAATTCAATTCAGTTTATTTATATAGCGCCAATTCACAACACATGTCATCTCAAGGCACTTCACAGTTCAACCAGATCATACAGTCACAAAACAAGTGCAGAACAAAATAGTTATTTCAGTTTTTAAAAAAAAGCGACTTCAACTTCCGAGGTCAAAGAAAATGTAATCTTAACTGAGGTAAGTTTGGTGAGGGGTGAAGACACTTTATTTAAGTTATGAATAAATCTTTGATAGAAGTTGGCAAACCCCAGGAATCTTTGTGGCTGTTTTCTTGTAATGGGTGTGGGCCAATCACTCACCGCTTTGACTTTAGCTGGGTCTGACTTGATTTGCCCTTTCTCTACCACAAATTCAAGAAAACTAACTAAGCAAACATTAAAGTCACATTTTTCAGCTTTAACAAAAGTCTGTTCGCCAAAATTATCTGTAAAACTAATGTTACATGTTCGGCATGCTCTTTAAGATTAGGTGAAAAAAATGAAGATGTTGCCCAAATAAATACAAATCTGTTAAGCATGTCAGCAAAACATCATTCATTAGACCCTGAAAAAGAGCAAGTGCATTAGTTAGTCCGAAAGGCATCACAAGATATTCAAAATTCAAGGACTTGTACTTCTTCTCAACAAAAAAGAATCCTGCCCCCACATATGATAAGGAGGGGTGAACAAGATCAGCAGCCAAACTCTCACTTAAGTCTCCAAAGCGTCTCTTTTTCATTTAGAGATATTATATAGCTTGCTTTAAATCATGATACCCAGCATGTACCTTAGATGAGTCAATAGGCATGGGAGGGACTGGATTGAGTCGGTCTGAGGACAGAACTGCAGAATGTAAGCAGTAAGAGTGGCAGAACAAGCTCCAATTGACAATGCATTGGATTGACCAGTCTATATTGGGTTATGGAACTTGAGCCAGGGAAGGCCCAAAATGAGTTGAGAGGAAAGTGAAGGGATAAAGAAAAAGGTTATCATCTCACAGTGATTACAAGATACTAGCAGGCAAATAGGTGTAGTTCTATCAGTTATGTTGGCCAAAACTCTGCCACTTAGTGCAAACACCCTCTTGGATTCAACTGGGGTCTTTGTAGGGATTCTGGCATCAGCCTCAGAGTTTACTAAAGCTTGCACAGAAGAAAAGGTCCCTCGGATTAGAAAGTGTGGGTAGGAGAGATCAACAGGGGTAGTGTTTACCAGCCCCCCTGGGGCCGATAATCCCTATCCTTTGGCTCGATGGGGCAGTTTTTAAGAATGTGGCCAACCTGGCCACAACAAAGGCAGAGACCATGACGAAAGCAGCGTTGGCGCTTTTCAGGGGTTTAGTCTTATTCTTCCGAGTTCAGAATCAAGCTTATTGCCAAGTAGGTTTGCACTTACAAGGAATTTGACTTGCTGTTGATGGACCAGACAATTAAGATATATATATATACAGAATACAGAATTTATAGCTATAAACAATAAAAAACATCCATACACCCATCCATTTTTTGTCAAGTTTAATCCCAGTTGGGTTCGGGAGGGTTGCTGGTTCCTATCTGTATCTGTCTATGGATGAGAGACCCTGGACAGGTCGCCAGTCCATCGCAGGGCAACACAGAGACAAACGGGACAAACAACCATTCACACACACACTCACACCTAAGGAGAATTTAGAGAAGCCAATGAACCATCATGAACAGTCATTTGTCTTTTGGTTGTAGGAAGGCGGTGTACCTGGGGGAAAAAAACCACCCATGCTCAGGGAGAACATGGAAGTTCCATCTAGAAAGAACCCGGGCCGGGAATTGAACCCGGAACCTCTATTTTCTTACTGCAAGGCAGCAGTGCTACCTGCTGCACCACAGAGCAGCCTCCATAAAAAACGTACTATATACAATATATAGTATATAACTTTATACTGTACACGCAGTAGACTGTAATGTTAATGTAATGTAGAAGGTCTGGAGATGTAATGTTGGTGTAGAATAGAATAGAATAGAATTCAACTTTATTGTCATTACACTGTCACAAGTACAAAGCAATGAAATCAACTCTGAATTTAACCCACCCCTTGGGGAGCAGTGGGCTGCCATTTTGCGGCTCCCGGGGAGCAGTGTGGGGGTTAAGGGTCTTGCTCAGGGATCCAGAGTGGTAATCCGTGGGAATGGTGCTTGAACTCAAACCTCTGGGATCCAAGCTCTATGCCCTTACCACTAGGCCCCCACTCCCCTATAATAAAGAACACATACCTGTTTTGACTTCTTCACAACTTGGGCCTACAACTCTTGTCAGATGGATATTCACCCCAGAAGACTGTTTTCTGCCTCGTAGGACCTGAAAGGGGCAGAGGGGGGGCAGTGTCAAGTGTCACAGGGGTCTCTGGGTCTTGTTGGTAAGGCTGGTAGCGGATGGGAAGAACGTGATGTTTTGGTCCTGATGGAGCGCAGCCTCCTGCCAGAGGGAAGTAGCTGAAATAGTTTGTTTCTGGGGTGCGAGGGATCAGCCACAATCTTCCCTGCAGGGCTCAGAGTCCTGGAGGCGTACAGATCCTGGAGAGATGGGAGATTGCAGCCGATCACCTTCTCTGCAGACCAGATGACCCACTGCAGTCCGCCCTTATCCTTGGCAGTGACACCAGCGTACCAGATGTTGATAGAGGAGGTGAGGATGGACTCAATGATGGAGAAATAGAAGTGCACCATCACTGTCCTTGGCAGGTTAAATGCAGGAAGTTCATCCTCTGCTGGGCTTTCTTGGTGAGGGAGTTGATGTTCAGGTCCTACTTTAGGTCCTGTGAGATGATAGTTCCCAGGAAGCAGAAAGACTCTACAGTGTCAATAGTCCCAGAGGGTGATGGAGATAGCTGGGGCTGAGGCTTCATGAAGTCATCAACCATCTCCAGTGGATTTAGAGTATTTAGATCCAGGTTGTTCTCCCTGCACCAGGTAACCAGATGGTTAACCTCCAACCTGTAGGTGGACCTGTCACCATCAGAGATAGGTCCAATGAGAGTGATGAGGTCCATCAACTTCAGAAGCTTGACCGACTGATGACTGGAGGTGCAGCTGTTGGTGTTCAGGGAGAAGAGCAGAGGAGAAAGAACAGCCCTGGGAGGAACCAGTGCTGATGAGCTGGGAGTCAGAGACAGGTTTTCCCAGCTTCAGACAGGAAGTCTGTAATCCACCTGCAGGTGGAGTCAGGCACTCTCAGCTGGGAGAGCTTCTCCTGAAGCAGAGCTGGGATGATTAAAGGCAGAGCTTAAATCCTAAAACAGGATCCTGGCATAGGAACCTGCAGAATCCAGGTCCTGGAGGATGGAGAGAAGGGCCAAATTGACAGAGACGTCTACAAAGCTGTTGGCTCTGTGGGCAAACTGTAGGCGGTCCAGGAGGGGGTCAGTGAGCACAAGGCCTCAAAGGACTTCATAACCACGGAGGTCAGGGTGACGGGTCTAAAGGCATTGGCTTCTTGGGAACAGGGATAACGGTGGAAGAACTGAAGCAGGTTGGTACGTGACATGTTGCCAGTGAGGTGTTACAAATGTCTGTGAACACTGGAAACAGCTGATTAGCACAGAGCTTTAAGGTGGACGGAGGGACAGAATCTGGTCCAGTTCCATAGGCTCCTTTCTAGTAGTTGAAGAATATTGTGGAGACGGGGCATACAACTCCCTTAAGACAATCTCTGGGCCCGGAGTTAGGGATATATCAGAATCAGAAATACTTTAATAATCCCAGAGCAAAAAATGTTTTTATATATATATATCAGTGGCGGCCGGCCCATAGGGGGCGCTGGGGCACCGCCCTCCCTGATAAGAAGAGAGAAACGTAAAATATATTTTTAGAAATTAACTCATAAATGTCAGTTTTACTCTCTAGAGTGTGTACCTATAAGCAAAACAAATTATATAAACTACATTTCTCTACCTACTGTTATTCATTTGTGGATTTCCAAAGACAGACTCCTACCGTCTCTGTTCTGGGGGCGCTGATCAGACTGCCCCACATTTGCAGAGAATCTGTCAATCATTTACTATTGCTAGGTGAATTTAATAATTTAATGGCCAATCAGCGTCTCAGAACTTTATGGTCTTGGGGCTCTGAAAATACTGCGCTTTAACAGGCATCTGCACCCAATGCGCAGGTGGAGACAATTAGAGGGAAGATGGCGAACGTAACGAGCGAGATGCAGCTTCCACCAAATTCGGTGAGATCCTTATTTATCTACCCGTTTGCCAGAAGAACATCCCTGTTGTAGGTTAGGAACATTTCATGTCATGGTTATTGTGACTGTGACGAATCCACATCCTCTAACTTTGCGCGCCACACACACATTCCTGTTATACTGTGCTTGTGAGGACCAATCCGCTCGCGCTGAGCCCAGTAGCTCCATTAACTTAAAACACACAAGCTGTTCCTGGTTACCTGCTGGCGTATTGAGGGGCACACTTAATATTTCAGAGGGGTTAGCCGTGTGTGTGTGTGTGTGTGTGTGTGTGTGTGTGTGTGTGTGTGTGTGTGTGTGTGTGTGTGTGTGTGTGTGTGTGTGTGTACGTGTTTATGCTACAGGGACTTGTCATCTTCAGTCTGGCTGCGTCTTTGCTGGGTTCAAACCCAGTTTGGTGTAATTGAATAAGTCAATGAATCTGTGTAAAAGAATTAAGTTGTAAAAATTATTTGTTTTTGTACATCAATTGTTTGTGGAGGTAATATATGGACAAAACTGATTTATGAGAAGAAAACAGAAATAAGAGAGCCTGAGGGGAGGGGCTTAAACTATTTAATGAGGGCTGGGGGAAGAAGAGCGGCCATTTCTGTTTTCTGTTTCTTTGTTACATTGCTGGTAACTGGAGGGAGGCTGAGGCCCAGAGGATCTTATATGTTTAGTTTCTTTTGCACCCTGTTTGGAGTTTTTGAGCACAATAAATCACCAACACCGGTAACCCGACTGAGCCTGGATTCTTGGAGGCCAAAGAACCCCGTCACAGTGACCCAAATCATCACTGTTACTGTTATTATATAGTAAATTAAATCATTACTGTTAAATTGTATGTATTGTCCAATTGTTTATTTGAATTCTTATTCCGGATTAGTTGGAGACATACACTAGGCTATATCAGCCCCACCAAAAATATTTTTCACCAGCCGCCACTGATATATATATACAACAAACCACACAAGATAATATAAATATATTTGAGGTCTGAATCACTTGAGGGAGGCGTTGTAGAGGTTGATGACCACAGGCAGGAATGATTTCCTGTGGCGCTCTGTGGTGCATCTGGGTACCTGGCACCTGGTGGTTCTTTCCTTGTGTCTTTCACAAAGATGATTTTCAGGTATAATAGAAAGTGAAATTAACTGCTCTAGGCTATTATCTCGTCTCTAGATGCTAAATCATCTTTACCTCCTCACTAAGACCCTGGAAAACAGGCCTTGGACTGCCTTATCATCCCACCTACTGTCTGAAAGCCGACATTCGTAAATTATAATCAGTGTTGGGCACGTTACTTTAAAAAAGTAATTAGTTATAGTTACTAGTTACTTCTCCCAAAAAGTAACTGAGTTACTAACCGAGTTACTCCACAATAAAAGTAACTAGTTACTAGTAAAAGTAACTATTGCGTTACTTTTGCGTTTCTCGCCCCCGTAACCCTCATCACCCAGCCCCCACCTTCTCACCGTGTGTTTCCAAAGCCAGCTGAATAGTGCGGACGACAAAGACAAGAACCTGCAGAGAGTTTAGCATTTATTGCAACTCAACGTAAATGACATCAGGGGGGAACGCCATGTGAAGTTTATAACAGGGCGTTCAGATCTGGTGAAATTAATAACTGGGGATGTCTAATTCTGAAATCCTGTGTGTTTGGGTTGTTATAGATACTGCAACATCTATCTATCCATATACCGTAAATCCTCTAATATAGGCCAGGGCTTTTATTTCACTCAGGTACATCTTGGTCCAGGCCATTATTGGAAGGAGGCCAGAATTAGAGGCAGGCCTCTATTTCTATTTGATCAAAACAGACGACCAGTGGAATGAATAAAAAACAGATGTTGTGTCTCTTTGAACCTATAAAATACTAGGTTCATTTATTGAAAAAGTACAGTTACCATAGCGATCTACAGAACATTATTCAGACATCTTCCAGCAGCTGCAATTTTTCTGAACGGCAATGCAAAAAAAAAAAAAAAAAAGACAGAGTGGAATCTTGGGCAAACTGACTTGCGAAACAAAGTTTTTTAAAAAAATGAATGGAAATTGCTCTGCCATCATAGCGAAATTTTATTTCAGGCAGGCTAAGTGGAAGTTGGCTACCAGTATCGTATATTTCAAGGTAAATTTAGAACAACGAAGACCAACGAAAATCTGTCATTTTAACGCTGCCTGGTTACCTCCAGACCTACCCGTAATCACATTTGTCTTTCAGATCAAAACGATTGTGAAAGGCCACTACGATCTCTGTGTAAGGATGGGACTTCCCATGCTAATGGCTTGGATTTGTTAGCAAACATTGCCCCCCTGTGGTACTTGTATGTTACTATCACAAGTTGTTGAGGACTGCCCAGGAACATCGTTGGTTTTAATTATAGCCCCGGCCTGTATAAGAGTCCGGCCACTATTTACCTCCGCCGACAGCCAGACAGGCCATTATAAGAGACCCGGCCGCTAATGGAATACAGGCCAATATTAGAGAATTTACGGTATCTATCTAGATCTATACTCTGCGTGTGACATAAAATATGGATCTCCATCCCTGCCTCAAAGGCCATCAAATAATGTTTAAAATAAAAAATACAGTAGGTTGAGAAGGCAGAGTATCCATCCATCCATCATCCATCCATCCATCCATCCATCATCCATCCATCCATCATCCATCCATCATCCATCCATCCATCCATCATCCATCCATCCATCCATCATCCATCCATCATCCATCCATCCATCCATCATCCATCCATCCATCCATCATCCATCATCCATCCATCCATCCATCATCCATCCATCATCCATCCATCCATCCATCATCCATCCATCCATCATCCATCCATCATCCATCCATCCATCCATCATCCATCCATCCATCCATCATCCATCCATCATCCATCCATCCATCCATCATCCATCCATCATCCATCCATCCATCATCCATCCATCACTCACCTTAATAGTTTTTAGTTTAGTTTAAAGTCTATTTTTCGTACAAAACTAAAGGCATATACGGGGATAAATGGGTATTGGCTAGGGGTATGCTGGCTTGATTGGCTATGCCGGCCTGACTGGATATGCCGGCCTGACTGGGTATGCCGGCCTGACTGGTATGCCGGCCTGACTGGGTATGCCGGCCTGACGGGGTATGCCGGCCTGATGGGGTATGCCGGCCTGACGGTAATGTGATTAAGGCTGCAACTAACAATTATTTTGCTAATGAATGAGTCTGTTGACTATTTTTACAGTGAATCCATTAATGATGAGATGGTGAATGATGGATCAGATTGATCGATGAAACTTATTTTTATTTATTTTTACAATCTTGGTATAATTGCTGCTCTCAGTGGGTCGCTGTGTCAGTTGAAGGCGTGTTCTAGTGTCTCTATTCTCCAGTTAACGATTAATGGATTACTGAGTTATTGGATGATTATTTCAGTAATCTGATGAATAGTTTCAGTCTTAGATGTGATGCATGCGGCGCCTGTGGAGCGGCGTGATGGAAGTCACCGCCTGTTGTTTGTTCTTCCAGAGATGTGGTACGGCATGTTCCTGTGGGCGGCAGTGTCCTCGGTCATCTTCCACCTGCCTGCCGCCCTGATCTCCCTCGCCACGCTGCGGCAGCATAAGATCGCCAGGTTCATGCCCATCGCCATCCTCCTGATGGGAGTTCTGGGACCAGTGTGCGGGGGGGTTCTCACCAGTAAGTTTTCCATCTGAATGTGTGTTTTTGATTGGGCCTCACCAGGCGGGGCGTGTTTATGGGTTTGCTGTCATTTCTTTCCTCTGACGCCATCTTTCCTCCTGACCGAATCATGTGTCTGTTCTTCGCTCCTTAGGTGCCGCCGCGGGCAGCGGCGTCTGGATCAGCTGTCTGATCTACTTTCTATAGTTCTAGTGAGGACGCAGGCGGCAGCGTCTGGATCAGCTGTCTGATCTACTTTCTATAGTTCTAGTGAGGACGCAGGCGGCAGCGTCTGGATCAGCTGTCTGATCTACTTTCTATAGTTCTAGTGAGGACGCAGGCAGCAGGGTCTGGATCAGCTGTCTGATCTACTTTCTATAGTTCTAGTGAGGACGCAGGCAGCGGCGTCTGGATCAGCTGTCTGATCTATTTTCTATAGTTCTAGTGAGGACGCGGGCAGCGGCGTCTGGATCAGCTGTCTGATCTACTTTCTATAGTTCTAGTGAGGACGCAGGCAGCAGCGTCTGGATCAGCTGTCTGATCTACTTTCTATAGTTCTAGTGAGGACGCAGGCAGCGGCGTCTGGATCAGCTGTCTGATCTACTTTCTATAGTTCTAGTGAGGACGCAGGCAGCAGCGTCTGGATCAGCTGTCTGATCTACTTTCTATAGTTCTAGTGAGGACGCAGGCGGCAGCGTCTGGATCAGCTGTCTGATCTACTTTCTATAGTTCTAGTGAGGACGCAGGCAGCAGCGTCTAGATCAGCTGTCTGATCTACTTTCTATAGTTCTAGTGAGGACGCAGGCAGCAGCGTCTGGATCAGCTGTCTGATCTATTTTCTATAGTTCTAGTGAGGACGCGGGCAGCGGCGTCTGGATCAGCTGTCTGATCTACTTTCTATAGTTCTAGTGAGGACGCGGGCAGCGGCGTCTGGATCAGCTGTCTGATCTATTTTCTATAGTTCTAGTGAGGACGCGGGCAGCGGCGTCTGGATCAGCTGTCTGATCTACTTTCTATAGTTCTAGTGAGGACGCAGGCAGCGGCGTCTGGATCAGCTGTCTGATCTACTTTCTATAGTTCTAGTGAGAACGCAGGCAGCAGCGTCTGGATCAGCTGTCTGATCTACTTTCTATAGTTCTAGTGAGGACGCAGGCAGCGGCGTCTGGATCAGCTGTCTGATCTACTTTCTATAGTTCTAGTGAGGACGCAGGCAGCGGCGTCTGGATCAGCTGTCTGATCTACTTTCTATAGTTCTAGTGAGGACGCAGGCAGCGGCGTCTGGATCAGCTGTCTGATCTACTTTCTATAGTTCTAGTGAGGACGCAGGCAGCGGCGTCTGGATCAGCTGTCTGATCTACTTTCTATAGTTCTAGTGAGGACGCAGGCAGCGGCGTCTGGATCAGCTGTCTGATCTACTTTCTATAGTTCTAGTGAGGACGCAGGCAGCGGCGTCTGGATCAGCTGTCTGATCTACTTTCTATAGTTCTAGTGAGGACGCAGGCGGCAGCGTCTGGATCAGCTGTCTGATCTACTTTCTATAGTTCTAGTGAGGACGCAGGCGGCAGCGTCTGGATCAGCTGTCTGATCTACTTTCTATAGTTCTAGTGAGGACGCAGGCGGCAGCGTCTGGATCAGCTGTCTGATCTACTTTCTATAGTTCTAGTGAGGACGCAGGCGGCAGCGTCTGGATCAGCTGTCTGATCTACTTTCTATAGTTCTAGTGAGGACGCAGGCGGCAGCGTCTGGATCAGCTGTCTGATCTACTTTCTATAGTTCTAGTGAGGACGCAGGCGGCAGCGTCTGGATCAGCTGTCTGATCTACTTTCTATAGTTCTAGTGAGGACGCAGGCGGCAGCGTCTGGATCAGCTGTCTGATCTACTTTCTATAGTTCTAGTGAGGACGCAGGCAGCAGCGTCTGGATCAGCTGTCTGATCTACTTTCTATAGTTCTAGTGAGGACGCAGGCGGCAGCGTCTGGATCAGCTGTCTGATCTACTTTCTATAGTTCTAGTGAGGACGCAGGCGGCAGCGTCTGGATCAGCTGTCTGATCTACTTTCTATAGTTCTAGTGAGGACGCAGGCAGCAGGGTCTGGATCAGCTGTCTGATCTACTTTCTATAGTTCTAGTGAGGACGCAGGCGGCAGCGTCTGGATCAGCTGTCTGATCTACTTTCTATAGTTCTAGTGAGGACGCAGGCAGCAGCGTCTGGATCAGCTGTCTGATCTACTTTCTATAGTTCTAGTGAGGACGCAGGCGGCAGCGTCTGGATCAGCTGTCTGATCTACTTTCTATAGTTCTAGTGAGGACGCAGGCAGCAGCGTCTGGATCAGCTGTCTGATCTACTTTCTATAGTTCTAGTGAGGACGCAGGCAGCGGCGTCTGGATCAGCTGTCTGATCTACTTTCTATAGTTCTAATGAGGACGCAGACAGCAGCGTCTGGATCAGCTGTCTGATCTACTTTCTATAGTTCTAGTGAGGACGCAGACAGCAGCGTCTGGATCAGCTGTCTGATCTACTTTCTATAGTTCTAGTGAGGACGCAGGCGGCAGCGTCTGGATCAGCTGTCTGATCTACTTTCTATAGTTCTAGTGAGGACGCAGGCGGCAGCGTCTGGATCAGCTGTCTGATCTACTTTCTATAGTTCTAGTGAGGACGCAGGCAGCAGGGTCTGGATCAGCTGTCTGATCTACTTTCTATAGTTCTAGTGAGGACGCAGGCAGCGGCGTCTGGATCAGCTGTCTGATCTACTTTCTATAGTTCTAGTGAGGACGCAGGTAGCAGCGTCTGGATCAGCTGTCTGATCTACTTTCTATAGTTCTAGTGAGGACGCAGGCGGCGGCGTCTGGATAAGCTGTCTGATCTACTTTCTATAGTTCTAGTGAGGACGCAGGCAGCGGCGTCTGGATCAGCTGTCTGATCTACTTTCTATAGTTCTAGTGAGGACGCGGGCAGCGGCGTCTGGATCAGCTGTCTGATCTACTTTCTATAGTTCTAGTGAGGACGCAGGCGGCAGCGTCTGGATCAGCTGTCTGATCTACTTTCTATAGTTCTAGTGAGGACGCAGGCGGCAGCGTCTGGATCAGCTGTCTGATCTACTTTCTATAGTTCTAGTGAGGACGCAGGCAGCAGGGTCTGGATCAGCTGTCTGATCTACTTTCTATAGTTCTAGTGAGGACGCAGGCAGCGGCGTCTGGATCAGCTGTCTGATCTATTTTCTATAGTTCTAGTGAGGACGCGGGCAGCGGCGTCTGGATCAGCTGTCTGATCTACTTTCTATAGTTCTAGTGAGGACGCAGGCAGCAGCGTCTGGATCAGCTGTCTGATCTACTTTCTATAGTTCTAGTGAGGACGCAGGCAGCGGCGTCTGGATCAGCTGTCTGATCTACTTTCTATAGTTCTAGTGAGGACGCAGGCAGCAGCGTCTGGATCAGCTGTCTGATCTACTTTCTATAGTTCTAGTGAGGACGCAGGCGGCAGCGTCTGGATCAGCTGTCTGATCTACTTTCTATAGTTCTAGTGAGGACGCAGGCAGCAGCGTCTAGATCAGCTGTCTGATCTACTTTCTATAGTTCTAGTGAGGACGCAGGCAGCAGCGTCTGGATCAGCTGTCTGATCTATTTTCTATAGTTCTAGTGAGGACGCGGGCAGCGGCGTCTGGATCAGCTGTCTGATCTACTTTCTATAGTTCTAGTGAGGACGCGGGCAGCGGCGTCTGGATCAGCTGTCTGATCTATTTTCTATAGTTCTAGTGAGGACGCGGGCAGCGGCGTCTGGATCAGCTGTCTGATCTACTTTCTATAGTTCTAGTGAGGACGCAGGCAGCGGCGTCTGGATCAGCTGTCTGATCTACTTTCTATAGTTCTAGTGAGAACGCAGGCAGCGGCGTCTGGATCAGCTGTCTGATCTACTTTCTATAGTTCTAGTGAGGACGCAGGCAGCGGCGTCTGGATCAGCTGTCTGATCTACTTTCTATAGTTCTAGTGAGGACGCAGGCAGCGGCGTCTGGATCAGCTGTCTGATCTACTTTCTATAGTTCTAGTGAGGACGCAGGCAGCGGCGTCTGGATCAGCTGTCTGATCTACTTTCTATAGTTCTAGTGAGGACGCAGGCAGCGGCGTCTGGATCAGCTGTCTGATCTACTTTCTATAGTTCTAGTGAGGACGCAGGCAGCGGCGTCTGGATCAGCTGTCTGATCTACTTTCTATAGTTCTAGTGAGGACGCAGGCAGCGGCGTCTGGATCAGCTGTCTGATCTACTTTCTATAGTTCTAGTGAGGACGCAGGCAGCGGCGTCTGGATCAGCTGTCTGATCTACTTTCTATAGTTCTAGTGAGGACGCAGGCGGCAGCGTCTGGATCAGCTGTCTGATCTACTTTCTATAGTTCTAGTGAGGACGCAGGCGGCAGCGTCTGGATCAGCTGTCTGATCTACTTTCTATAGTTCTAGTGAGGACGCAGGCGGCAGCGTCTGGATCAGCTGTCTGATCTACTTTCTATAGTTCTAGTGAGGACGCAGGCGGCAGCGTCTGGATCAGCTGTCTGATCTACTTTCTATAGTTCTAGTGAGGACGCAGGCGGCAGCGTCTGGATCAGCTGTCTGATCTACTTTCTATAGTTCTAGTGAGGACGCAGGCGGCAGCGTCTGGATCAGCTGTCTGATCTACTTTCTATAGTTCTAGTGAGGACGCAGGCAGCGGCGTCTGGATCAGCTGTCTGATCTACTTTCTATAGTTCTAGTGAGAACGCAGGCAGCGGCGTCTGGATCAGCTGTCTGATCTACTTTCTATAGTTCTAGTGAGGACGCAGGCAGCGGCGTCTGGATCAGCTGTCTGATCTACTTTCTATAGTTCTAGTGAGGACGCAGGCAGCGGCGTCTGGATCAGCTGTCTGATCTACTTTCTATAGTTCTAGTGAGGACGCAGGCGGCAGCGTCTGGATCAGCTGTCTGATCTACTTTCTATAGTTCTAGTGAGGACGCAGGCGGCAGCGTCTGGATCAGCTGTCTGATCTACTTTCTATAGTTCTAGTGAGGACGCAGGCAGCAGCGTCTGGATCAGCTGTCTGATCTACTTTCTATAGTTCTAGTGAGGACGCAGGCAGCAGCATCTGGATCAGCTGTCTGATCTACTTTCTATAGTTCTAGTGAGGACGCAGGCAGCAGCGTCTGGATCAGCTGTCTGATCTACTTTCTATAGTTCTAGTGAGGACGCGGGCAGCGGCGTCTGGATCAGCTGTCTGATCTACTTTCTATAGTTCTAGTGAGGACGCAGGCAGCAGCGTCTGGATCAGCTGTCTGATCTACTTTCTATAGTTCTAGTGAGGACGCAGGCGGCAGCGTCTGGATCAGCTGTCTGATCTACTTTCTATAGTTCTAGTGAGGACGCAGGCGGCAGCGTCTGGATCAGCTGTCTGATCTACTTTCTATAGTTCTAGTGAGGACGCAGGCAGCAGCGTCTGGATCAGCTGTCTGATCTACTTTCTATAGTTCTAGTGAGGACGCAGGCAGCAGCGTCTGGATCAGCTGTCTGATCTACTTTCTATAGTTCTAGTGAGGACGCAGGCAGCAGCGTCTGGATCAGCTGTCTGATCTACTTTCTATAGTTCTAGTGAGGACGCAGGCAGCAGCATCTGGATCAGCTGTCTGATCTACTTTCTATAGTTCTAGTGAGGACGCAGGCAGCGGCGTCTGGATCAGCTGTCTGATCTACTTTCTATAGTTCTAGTGAGGACGCAGACAGCAGCGTCTGGATCAGCTGTCTGATCTACTTTCTATAGTTCTAGTGAGGACGCAGACAGCAGCGTCTGGATCAGCTGTCTTATCTACTTTCTATAGTTCTAGTGAGGACGCAGGCGGCAGCGTCTGGATCAGCTGTCTGATCTACTTTCTATAGTTCTAGTGAGGACGCAGGCGGCAGCGTCTGGATCAGCTGTCTGATCTACTTTCTATAGTTCTAGTGAGGACGCAGGCAGCAGGGTCTGGATCAGCTGTCTGATCTACTTTCTATAGTTCTAGTGAGGACGCAGGCAGCGGCGTCTGGATCAGCTGTCTGATCTACTTTCTATAGTTCTAGTGAGGACGCAGGCGGCAGCGTCTGGATCAGCTGTCTGATCTACTTTCTATAGTTCTAGTGAGGACGCAGGCGGCAGCGTCTGGATCAGCTGTCTGATCTACTTTCTATAGTTCTAGTGAGGACGCAGGCAGCAGGGTCTGGATCAGCTGTCTGATCTACTTTCTATAGTTCTAGTGAGGACGCAGGCGGCAGCGTCTGGATCAGCTGTCTGATCTACTTTCTATAGTTCTAGTGAGGACGCAGGCAGCAGGGTCTGGATCAGCTGTCTGATCTACTTTCTATAGTTCTAGTGAGGACGCAGGCAGCGGCGTCTGGATCAGCTGTCTGATCTATTTTCTATAGTTCTAGTGAGGACGCGGGCAGCGGCGTCTGGATCAGCTGTCTGATCTACTTTCTATAGTTCTAGTGAGGACGCAGGCAGCAGCGTCTGGATCAGCTGTCTGATCTACTTTCTATAGTTCTAGTGAGAACGCAGGCAGCTGCGTCTGGATCAGCTGTCTTATCTACTTTCTATAGTTCTAGTGAGGACGCAGGCAGCAGCGTCTGGATCAGCTGTCTGATCTACTTTCTATAGTTCTAGTGAGGACGCAGGCAGCAGCGTCTGGATCAGCTGTCTGATCTACTTTCTATAGTTCTAGTGAGGACGCAGGCAGCAGCGTCTAGATCAGCTGTCTGATCTACTTTCTATAGTTCTAGTGAGGACGCAGGCAGCAGCGTCTGGATCAGCTGTCTGATCTATTTTCTATAGTTCTAGTGAGGACGCGGGCAGCGGCGTCTGGATCAGCTGTCTGATCTACTTTCTATAGTTCTAGTGAGGACGCAGGCAGCGGCGTCTGGATCAGCTGTCTGATCTATTTTCTATAGTTCTAGTGAGGACGCGGGCAGCGGCGTCTGGATCAGCTGTCTGATCTACTTTCTATAGTTCTAGTGAGGACGCAGGCAGCAGCGTCTGGATCAGCTGTCTGATCTACTTTCTATAGTTCTAGTGAGGACGCAGGCGGCAGCGTCTGGATCAGCTGTCTGATCTACTTTCTATAGTTCTAGTGAGGACGCAGGCAGCAGCGTCTGGATCAGCTGTCTGATCTACTTTCTATAGTTCTAGTGAGGACGCAGGCAGCAGCGTCTGGATCAGCTGTCTGATCTACTTTCTATAGTTCTAGTGAGGACGCAGGCAGCAGCGTCTGGATCAGCTGTCTGATCTACTTTCTATAGTTCTAGTGAGGACGCAGGCAGCGGCGTCTGGATCAGCTGTCTGATCTACTTTCTATAGTTCTAGTGAGGACGCAGGCAGCGGCGTCTGGATCAGCTGTCTGATCTACTTTCTATAGTTCTAGTGAGGACGCAGGCAGCGGCGTCTGGATCAGCTGTCTGATCTACTTTCTATAGTTCTAGTGAGGACGCAGGCGGCAGCGTCTGGATCAGCTGTCTGATCTACTTTCTATAGTTCTAGTGAGGACGCAGGCGGCAGCGTCTGGATCAGCTGTCTGATCTACTTTCTATAGTTCTAGTGAGGACGCAGGCGGCAGCGTCTGGATCAGCTGTCTGATCTACTTTCTATAGTTCTAGTGAGGACGCAGGCGGCAGCGTCTGGATCAGCTTTCTGATCTACTTTCTATAGTTCTAGTGAGGACGCAGGCAGCAGCGTCTGGATCAGCTGTCTGATCTACTTTCTATAGTTCTAGTGAGGACGCAGGCAGCAGCGTCTGGATCAGCTGTCTGATCTACTTTCTATAGTTCTAGTGAGGACGCAGGCGGCAGCGTCTGGATCAGCTGTCTGATCTACTTTCTATAGTTCTAGTGAGGACGCAGGCGGCAGCGTCTGGATCAGCTGTCTGATCTACTTTCTATAGTTCTAGTGAGGACGCAGGCAGCAGGGTCTGGATCAGCTGTCTGATCTACTTTCTATAGTTCTAGTGAGGACGCAGGCGGCAGCGTCTGGATCAGCTGTCTGATCTACTTTCTATAGTTCTAGTGAGGACGCAGGCGGCAGCGTCTGGATCAGCTGTCTGATCTACTTTCTATAGTTCTAGTGAGGACGCAGGCGGCAGCGTCTGGATCAGCTGTCTGATCTACTTTCTATAGTTCTAGTGAGGACGCAGGCAGCAGCGTCTGGATCAGCTGTCTGATCTACTTTCTATAGTTCTAGTGAGGACGCAGGCAGCAGCATCTGGATCAGCTGTCTGATCTACTTTCTATAGTTCTAGTGAGGACGCAGGCAGCAGCGTCTGGATCAGCTGTCTGATCTACTTTCTATAGTTCTAGTGAGGACGCGGGCAGCGGCGTCTGGATCAGCTGTCTGATCTACTTTCTATAGTTCTAGTGAGGACGCAGGCAGCAGCGTCTGGATCAGCTGTCTGATCTACTTTCTATAGTTCTAGTGAGAACGCAGGCAGCAGCGTCTGGATCAGCTGTCTGATCTACTTTCTATAGTTCTAGTGAGGACGCAGGCAGCAGCGTCTGGATCAGCTGTCTGATCTACTTTCTATAGTTCTAGTGAGGACGCAGGCAGCAGCGTCTGGATCAGCTGTCTGATCTACTTTCTATAGTTCTAGTGAGGACGCAGGCAGCAGCGTCTGGATCAGCTGTCTGATCTACTTTCTATAGTTCTAGTGAGGACGCAGGCAGCAGCGTCTGGATCAGCTGTCTGATCTACTTTCTATAGTTCTAGTGAGGACGCAGGCAGCAGCATCTGGATCAGCTGTCTGATCTACTTTCTATAGTTCTAGTGAGGACGCAGGCAGCGGCGTCTGGATCAGCTGTCTGATCTACTTTCTATAGTTCTAGTGAGGACGCAGACAGCAGCGTCTGGATCAGCTGTCTGATCTACTTTCTATAGTTCTAGTGAGGACGCAGACGGCAGCGTCTGGATCAGCTGTCTGATCTACTTTCTATAGTTCTAGTGAGGACGCAGGCGGCAGCGTCTGGATCAGATGTCTGATCTACTTTCTATAGTTCTAGTGAGGACGCAGGCGGCAGCGTCTGGATCAGCTGTCTGATCTACTTTCTATAGTTCTAGTGAGGACGCAGGCAGCAGGGTCTGGATCAGCTGTCTGATCTACTTTCTATAGTTCTAGTGAGGACGCAGGCAGCGGCGTCTGGATCAGCTGTCTGATCTACTTTCTATAGTTCTAGTGAGGACGCAGGTAGCAGCGTCTGGATCAGCCGTCTGATCTACTTTCTATAGTTCTAGTGAGGACGCAGGCAGCGGCGTCTGGATAAGCTGTCTGATCTACTTTCTATAGTTCTAGTGAGGACGCAGGCAGCGGCGTCTGGATCAGCTGTCTGATCTACTTTCTATAGTTCTAGTGAGGACGCGGGCAGCGGCGTCTGGATCAGCTGTCTGATCTACTTTCTATAGTTCTAGTGAGGACGCAGGCGGCAGCGTCTGGATCAGCTGTCTGATCTACTTTCTATAGTTCTAGTGAGGACGCAGGCGGCAGCGTCTGGATCAGCTGTCTGATCTACTTTCTATAGTTCTAGTGAGGACGCAGGCAGCAGGGTCTGGATCAGCTGTCTGATCTACTTTCTATAGTTCTAGTGAGGACGCAGGCAGCGGCGTCTGGATCAGCTGTCTGATCTACTTTCTATAGTTCTAGTGAGGACGCAGGTAGCAGCGTCTGGATCAGCTGTCTGATCTACTTTCTATAGTTCTAGTGAGGACGCAGGCGGCGGCGTCTGGATAAGCTGTCTGATCTACTTTCTATAGTTCTAGTGAGGACGCAGGCAGCGGCGTCTGGATCAGCTGTCTGATCTACTTTCTATAGTTCTAGTGAGGACGCGGGCAGCGGCGTCTGGATCAGCTGTCTGATCTATTTTCTATAGTTCTAGTGAGGACGCGGGCAGCGGCGTCTGGATCAGCTGTCTGATCTACTTTCTATAGTTCTAGTGAGGACGCAGGCAGCAGCGTCTGGATCAGCTGTCTGATCTACTTTCTATAGTTCTAGTGAGAACGCAGGCAGCAGCGTCTGGATCAGCTGTCTGATCTACTTTCTATAGTTCTAGTGAGGACGCAGGCAGCAGCGTCTGGATCAGCTGTCTGATCTACTTTCTATAGTTCTAGTGAGGACGCAGGCAGCAGCGTCTGGATCAGCTGTCTAATCTACTTTCTATAGTTCTAGTGAGGACGCAGGCAGCAGCATCTGGATCGGCTGTCTGATCTACTTTCTATAGTTCTAGTGAGGACGCAGGCAGCGGCGTCTGGGTCAGCTGTCTGATCTACTTTCTATAGTTCTAGTGAGGACGCAGGCAGCAGCGTCTGGATCAGCTGTCTGATCTACTTTCTATAGTTCTAGTGAGGACGCAGGCGGCGGCGTCTGGATAAGCTGTCTGATCTACTTTCTATAGTTCTAGTGAGGACGCAGGCAGCGGCGTCTGGATCAGCTGTCTGATCTACTTTCTATAGTTCTAGTGAGGACGCGGGCAGCGGCGTCTGGATCAGGTGTCTGATCTACTTTCTATAGTTCTAGTGAGGACGCAGGCAGCAGCGTCTGGATCAGCTGTCTGATCTACTTTCTATAGTTCTAGTGAGAACGCAGGCAGCAGCGTCTGGATCAGCTGTCTGATCTACTTTCTATAGTTCTAGTGAGGATGCAGGCAGCAGCGTCTGGATCAGCTGTCTGATCTACTTTCTATAGTTCTAGTGAGGACGCAGGCAGCAGCGTCTGGATCAGCTGTCTAATCTACTTTCTATAGTTCTAGTGAGGACGCAGGCAGCAGCATCTGGATCGGCTGTCTGATCTACTTTCTATAGTTCTAGTGAGGACGCAGGCAGCAGCATCTGGATCAGCTGTCTGATCTACTTTCTATAGTTCTAGTGAGGACGCAGGCAGCGGCGTCTGGATCAGCTGTCTGATCTACTTTCTATAGTTCTAGTAAGGACGCAGGCAGCGGCGTCTGGATCAGCTGTCTGATCTACTTTCTATAGTTCTAGTGAGGCCGCAGGCAGCAGCGTCTGGATCAGCTGTCTGATCTACTTTCTATAGTTCTAGTGAGGACGCAGGCAGCAGCGTCTGGATCAGCTGTCTGATCTACTTTCTATAGTTCTAGTGAGGACGCAGGCGGCAGCGTCTGGATCAGCTGTCTGATCTACTTTCTATAGTTCTAGTGAGGACAAGGCAGCAGGGTCTGGATCAGCTGTCTGATCTACTTTCTATAGTTCTAGTGAGGACGCAGGCGGCAGCGTCTGGATCAGCTGTCTGATCTACTTTCTATAGTTCTAGTGAGGACGCAGGCAGCGGCGTCTGGATCAGCTGTCTGATCTACTTTCTATAGTTCTAGTGAGGACGCAGGCAGCAGCGTCTGGATCAGCTGTCTGATCTACTTTCTATAGTTCTAGTGAGGACGCAGGCGGCAGCGTCTGGATCAGCTGTCTGATCTACTTTCTATAGTTCTAGTGAGGACGCAGGCGGCGGCGTCTGGATCAGCTGTCTGATCTACTTTCTATAGTTCTAGTGAGGACGCAGGCAGCAGCGTCTGGATCGGCTGTCTGATCTACTTTCTATAGTTCTAGTGAGGACGCAGGCAGCAGCGTCTGGATCGGCTGTCTGATCTACTTTCTATAGTTCTAGTGAGGACGCAGGCAGCAGCGTCTGGATCAGCTGTCTGATCTACTTTCTATAGTTCTAGTGAGGACGCAGGCAGCAGCGTCTGGATCAGCTGTCTGATCTACTTTCTATAGTTCTAGTGAGGACGCAGGCGGCAGCGTCTGGATCAGCTGTCTGATCTACTTTCTATAGTTCTAGTGAGGACGCAGGCAGCGGCGTCTGGATCAGCTGTCTGATCTACTTTCTATAGTTCTAGTGAGAACGCAGGCAGCGGCGTCTGGATCAGCTGTCTGATCTACTTTCTATAGTTCTAGTGAGGACGCAGGCAGCGGCGTCTGGATCAGCTGTCTGATCTACTTTCTATAGTTCTAGTGAGGACGCAGGCAGCGGCGTCTGGATCAGCTGTCTGATCTACTTTCTATAGTTCTAGTGAGGACGCAGGCAGCGGCGTCTGGATCAGCTGTCTGATCTACTTTCTATAGTTCTAGTGAGGACGCAGGCAGCGGCGTCTGGATCAGCTGTCTGATCTACTTTCTATAGTTCTAGTGAGGACGCAGGCAGCGGCGTCTGGATCAGCTGTCAGGTCTACTTTCTATAGTTCTAGTGAGGACGCAGGCAGCAGCGTCTGGATCAGCTGTCTGATCCACTTTCTATAGTTCTAGTGAGGACGCAGGTAGCAGCGTCTGGATCAGCTGTCTGATCTACTTTCTATAGTTCTAGTGAGGACGCAGGCAGCAGCGTCTGGATCAGCTGTCTGATCTACTTTCTATAGTTCTAGTGAGGACGCAGGCAGCAGCGTCTGGATCAGCTGTCTGATCTACTTTCTATAGTTCTAGTGAGGACGCAGGCAGCAGCGTCTGGATCAGCTGTCTGATCTACTTTCTATAGTTCTAGTGAGGACGCAGGCAGCGGCGTCTGGATCAGCTGTCTGATCTACTTTCTATAGTTCTAGTGAGGACGCAGGCAGCGGCGTCTGGATCAGCTGTCTGATCTACTTTCTATAGTTCTAGTGAGGACGCAGGCAGCAGCGTCTGGATCAGCTGTCTGATCTACTTTCTATAGTTCTAGTGAGGACGCAGGTAGCAGCGTCTGGATCAGCTGTCTGATCTACTTTCTATAGTTCTAGTGAGGACGCAGGCAGCAGGGTCTGGATTAGCTGTCTGATCTACTTTCTATAGTTCTAGTGAGGATGCAGGCGGCAGCGTCTGTATCAGCTGTCTGATCTACTTTCTATAGTTCTAGTGAGGACGCAGGCAGCGGTGTCTGGATCAGCTGTCTGATCTACTTTCTATAGTTCTAGTGAGGACGCAGGCAGCGGCGTCTGGATCAGCTGTCTGATCTATTTTCTATAGTTCTAGTGAGGACGCGGGCAGCGGCGTCTGGATCAGCTGTCTGATCTACTTTCTATAGTTCTAGTGAGGACGCGGGCAGCGGCGTCTGGATCAGCTGTCTGATCTACTTTCTATAGTTCTAGTGAGGACGCAGGCAGCAGCGTCTGGATCAGCTGTCTGATCTACTTTCTATAGTTCTAGTGAGAACGCAGGCGGCAGCGTCTGGATCAGCTGTCTGATCTACTTTCTATAGTTCTAGTGAGGACGCAGGCAGCAGCGTCTGGATCAGCTGTCTGATCTACTTTCTATAGTTCTAGTGAGGACGCAGGCGGCAGCGTCTGGATCAGCTGTCTGATCTACTTTCTATAGTTCTAGTGAGGACGCAGGCAGCGGCGTCTGGATCAGCTGTCTGATCTATTTTCTATAGTTCTAGTGAGGACGCAGGCAGCGGCGTCTGGATCAGCTGTCTGATCTACTTTCTATAGTTCTAGTGAGGACGCAGGCAGCAGCGTCTGGATCAGCTGTCTGATCTACTTTCTATAGTTCTAGTGAGAACGCAGGCAGCAGCGTCTGGATCAGCTGTCTGATCTACTTTCTATAGTTCTAGTGAGGATGCAGGCAGCAGCGTCTGGATCAGCTGTCTGATCTACTTTCTATAGTTCTAGTGAGAACGAAGGCAGCAGCGTCTGGATCGGCTGTCTGATCTACTTTCTATAGTTCTAGTGAGGACGCAGGCGGCGGCGTCTGGATCAGCTGTCTGATCTACTTTCTATAGTTCTAGTGAGGACGCAGGCAGCAGGGTCTGGATCAGCTGTCTGATCTACTTTCTATAGTTCTAGTGAGGACGCAGGCGGCAGCGTCTGGATCAGCTGTCTGATCTACTTTCTATAGTTCTAGTGAGGACGCAGGCAGCGGCGTCTGGATCAGCTGTCTGATCTACTTTCTATAGTTCTAGTGAGGACGCAGGCAGCAGCGTCTGGATCAGCTGTCTGATCTACTTTCTATAGTTCTAGTGAGGACGCAGGCGGCGGCGTCTGGATCAGCTGTCTGATCTACTTTCTATAGTTCTAGTGAGGACGCAGGCGGCGGCGTCTGGATCAGCTGTCTGATCTACTTTCTATAGTTCTAGTGAGGACGCAGGCAGCGGCGTCTGGATCAGCTGTCTGATCTACTTTCTATAGTTCTAGTGAGGATGCAGGCAGCAGCGTCTGGATCGGCTGTCTGATCTACTTTCTATAGTTCTAGTGAGGACGCAGGCAGCAGCGTCTGGATCAGCTGTCTGATCTACTTTCTATAGTTCTAGTGAGGACGCAGGCAGCAGCGTCTGGATCAGCTGTCTGATCTACTTTCTATAGTTCTAGTGAGGACACAGGCGGCGGCGTCTGGATCAGCTGTCTGATCTACTTTCTATAGTTCTAGTGAGGACGCAGGCAGCGGCGTCTGGATCAGCTGTCTGATCTACTTTCTATAGTTCTAGTGAGGACGCAGGCAGCAGCGTCTGGATCAGCTGACTGATCTACTTTCTATAGTTCTAGTGAGGATGCAGGCAGCAGCGTCTGGATCAGCTGTCTGATCTACTTTCTATAGTTCTAGTGAGGACGCAGGCAGTGGCGTCTGGATCAGCTGTCTGATCTACTTTCTATAGTTCTAGTGAGGACGCAGGCAGCGGCGTCTGGATCAGCTGTCTGATCTACTTTCTATAGTTCTAGTGAGGACGCAGGCAGCGGCGTCTGGATCAGCTGTCTGATCTACTTTCTATAGTTCTAGTGAGGACGCAGGCAGCGGCGTCTGGATCAGCTGTCTGATCTACTTTCTATAGTTCTAGTGAGGACGCAGGTAGCAGCGTCTGGATCAGCTGTCTGATCTACTTTCTATAGTTCTAGTGAGGACGCAGGCAGCAGCGTCTGGATCAGCTGTCTGATCTACTGTCTATAGTTCTAGTGAGGACGCAGGCAGCAGCGTCTGGATCAGCTGTCTGATCTACTTTCTATAGTTCTAGTGAGGACGCAGGCAGCAGCGTCTAGATCAGCTGTCTGATCTACTTTCTATAGTTCTAGTGAGGACGCAGGTAGCAGCGTCTGGATCAGCTGTCTGATCTACTTTCTATAGTTCTAGTGAGGACGCAGGCAGCGGCGTCTGGATCAGCTGTCTGATCTACTTTCTATAGTTCTAGTGAGGACGCAGGCAGCGGCGTCTGGATCAGCTGTCTGATCTACTTTCTATAGTTCTAGTGAGGACGCAGACAGCAGCGTCTGGATCAGCTGTCTGATCTACTTTCTATAGTTCTAGTGAGGACGCAGGCAGCAGCGTCTGGATCAGCTGTCTGATCTACTTTCTATAGTTCTAGTGAGGACGCAGGCGGCAGCGTCTGGATCAGCTGTCTGATCTACTTTCTATAGTTCTAGTGAGGACGCAGACAGCAGGGTCTGGATCAGCTGTCTGATCTACTTTCTATAGTTCTAGTGAGGACGCAGGCAGCGGCGTCTGGATCAGCTGTCTGATCTACTTTCTATAGTTCTAGTGAGGACGCAGGTAGCAGCGTCTGGATCAGCTGTCTGATCTACTTTCTATAGTTCTAGTGAGGACGCAGGCGGCGGCGTCTGGATAAGCTGTCTGATCTACTTTCTATAGTTCTAGTGAGGACGCAGGCAGCGGCGTCTGGATCAGCTGTCTGATCTACTTTCTATAGTTCTAGTGAGGACGCGGGCAGCGGCGTCTGGATCAGCTGTCTGATCTATTTTCTATAGTTCTAGTGAGGACGCAGGCAGCGGCGTCTGGATCAGCTGTCTGATCTACTTTCTATAGTTCTAGTGAGGACGCAGGCAGCAGCGTCTGGATCAGCTGTCTGATCTACTTTCTATAGTTCTAGTGAGAACGCAGGCAGCAGCGTCTGGATCAGCTGTCTGATCTACTTTCTATAGTTCTAGTGAGGATGCAGGCAGCAGCGTCTGGATCAGCTGTCTAATCTACTTTCTATAGTTCTAGTGAGAACGAAGGCAGCAGCGTCTGGATCGGCTGTCTGATCTACTTTCTATAGTTCTAGTGAGGACGCAGGCGGCAGCGTCTGGATCAGCTGTCTGATCTACTTTCTATAGTTCTAGTGAGGACGCAGGCAGCGGCGTCTGGATCAGCTGTCTGATCTACTTTCTATAGTTATAGTGAGGACGCAGGCAGCAGCGTCTGGATCAGCTGTCTGATCTACTTTCTATAGTTCTAGTGAGGACGCAGGCGGCGGCGTCTGGATCAGCTGTCTGATCTACTTTCTATAGTTCTAGTGAGGACGCAGGCGGCGGCGTCTGGATCAGCTGTCTGATCTACTTTCTATAGTTCTAGTGAGGACGCAGGCAGCGGCGTCTGGATCAGCTGTCTGATCTACTTTCTATAGTTCTAGTGAGGATGCAGGCAGCAGCGTCTGGATCGGCTGTCTGATCTACTTTCTATAGTTCTAGTGAGGACGCAGGCAGCAGCGTCTGGATCAGCTGTCTGATCTACTTTCTATAGTTCTAGTGAGGACGCAGGCAGCGGCGTCTGGATCAGCTGTCTGATCTACTTTCTATAGTTCTAGTGAGGACGCAGGCAGCAGCGTCTGGATCAGCTGACTGATCTACTTTCTATAGTTCTAGTGAGGACGCGGGCAGCGGCGTCTGGATCAGCTGTCTGATCTACTTTCTATAGTTCTAGTGAGGACGCAGGCAGCAGCGTCTGGATGAGCTGTCTGATCTACTTTCTATAGTTCTAGTGAGAACGCAGGCAGCAGCGTCTGGATCAGCTGTCTGATCTACTTTCTATAGTTATAGTGAGGACGCAGGCAGCAGCGTCTGGATCAGCTGTCTGATCTACTTTCTATAGTTCTAGTGAGGACGCAGGCGGCGGCGTCTGGATCAGCTGTCTGATCTACTTTCTATAGTTCTAGTGAGGACGCAGGCGGCGGCGTCTGGATCAGCTGTCTGATCTACTTTCTATAGTTCTAGTGAGGACGCAGGCAGCGGCGTCTGGATCAGCTGTCTGATCTACTTTCTATAGTTCTAGTGAGGATGCAGGCAGCAGCGTCTGGATCGGCTGTCTGATCTACTTTCTATAGTTCTAGTGAGGACGCAGGCAGCAGCGTCTGGATCAGCTGTCTGATCTACTTTCTATAGTTCTAGTGAGGACGCAGGCAGCGGCGTCTGGATCAGCTGTCTGATCTACTTTCTATAGTTCTAGTGAGGACGCAGGCAGCAGCGTCTGGATCAGCTGACTGATCTACTTTCTATAGTTCTAGTGAGGACGCGGGCAGCGGCGTCTGGATCAGCTGTCTGATCTACTTTCTATAGTTCTAGTGAGGACGCAGGCAGCAGCGTCTGGATGAGCTGTCTGATCTACTTTCTATAGTTCTAGTGAGAACGCAGGCAGCAGCGTCTGGATCAGCTGTCTGATCTACTTTCTATAGTTCTAGTGAGGATGCAGGCAGCAGCGTCTGGATCAGCTGTCTGATCTACTTTCTATAGTTCTAGTGAGGACGCAGGCAGCGGCGTCTGGATCAGCTGTCTGATCTACTTTCTATAGTTCTAGTGAGGACGCAGGCAGCGGCGTCTGGATCAGCTGTCTGATCTACTTTCTATAGTTCTAGTGAGGACGCAGGCAGCAGCGTCTAGATCAGCTGTCTGATCTACTTTCTATAGTTCTAGTGAGGACGCAGGTAGCAGCGTCTGGATCAGCTGTCTGATCTACTTTCTATAGTTCTAGTGAGGACGCAGGCAGCGGCGTCTAGATCAGCTGTCTGATCTACTTTCTATAGTTCTAGTGAGGACGCAGGTAGCAGCGTCTGGATCAGCTGTCTGATCTACTTTCTATAGTTCTAGTGAGGACGCGGGCAGCGGCGTCTGGATCAGCTGTCTGATCTACTTTCTATAGTTCTAGTGAGGACGCAGGCAGCAGCGTCTGGATCAGCTGTCTGATCTACTTTCTATAGTTCTAGTGAGAACACAGGCAGCAGCGTCTGGATCAGCTGTCTGATCTACTTTCTATAGTTCTAGTGAGGACGCAGGCAGCAGCGTCTGGATCAGCTGTCTGATCTACTTTCTATAGTTCTAGTGAGGACGCAGGCAGCAGGGTCTGGATCACCTGTCTGATCTACTTTCTATAGTTCTAGTGAGGAAGCAGGCGGCAGCGTCTGGATCAGCTGTCTGATCTACTTTCTATAGTTCTAGTGAGGACGCAGGCAGCAGCGTCTGGATCAGCTGTCTGATCTACTTTCTATAGTTCTAGTGAGGACGCAGGCGGCAGCGTCTGGATCAGCTCTCTGATCTACTTTCTATAGTTCTAGTGAGGACGCAGGCAGCAGCGTCTGGATCAGCTGTCTGATCTACTTTCTATAGTTCTAGTGAGGACGCAGGCAGCAGCGTCTGGATCAGCTGTCTGATCTACTTTCTATAGTTCTAGTGAGGACGCAGGCAGCAGCGTCTGGATCAGCTGTCTGATCTACTTTCTATAGTTCTAGTGAGGACGCAGGCGGCAGCGTCTGGATCAGCTGTCTGATCTACTTTCTATAGTTCTAGTGAGGACGCAGGCAGCAGCGTCTGGATCAGCTGTCTGATCTACTTTCTATAGTTCTAGTGAGGACGCAGGCAGCAGCGTCTGGATCAGCTGTCTGATCTACTTTCTATAGTTCTAGTGAGGACGCAGGCAGCAGCGTCTGGATCGGCTGTCTGATCTACTTTCTATAGTTCTAGTGAGGACGCAGGCAGCAGCGTCTGGATCAGCGGTCTGATCTACTTTCTATAGTTCTAGTGAGGACGCAGGCAGCAGGGTCTGGATCAGCTGTCTGATCTACTTTCTATAGTTCTAGTGAGGACGCAGGCGGCAGCGTCTGGATCAGCTGTCTGATCTACTTTCTATAGTTCTAGTGAGGACGCAGGCAGCAGCGTCTGGATCAGCTGTCTGATCTACTTTCTATAGTTCTAGTGAGGACGCAGGCAGCAGCGTCTGGATCAGCTGTCTGATCTACTTTCTATAGTTCTAGTGAGGACGCAGGCAGCAGCGTCTGGATCAGCTGTCTGATCTACTTTCTATAGTTCTAGTGAGGACGCAGGCAGCAGCGTCTGGATCAGCTGTCTGATCTACTTTCTATAGTTCTAGTGAGGACGCAGGCAGCGGCGTCTGGATCAGCTGTCTGATCTACTTTCTATAGTTCTAGTGAGGACGCAGGCAGCAGCGTCTGGATCAGCTGTCTGATCTACTTTCTATAGTTCTAGTGAGGACGCAGGTAGCAGCGTCTGGATCAGCTGTCTGATCTACTTTCTATAGTTCTAGTGAGGACACAGGCAGCAGCGTCTGGATCAGCTGTCTGATCTACTTTCTATAGTTCTAGTGAGGACGCAGGCGGCAGCGTCTGGATCAGCTGTCTGATCTACTTTCTATAGTTCTAGTGAGGACGCAGGCAGCAGGGTCTGGATCAGCTGTCTGATCTACTTTCTATAGTTCTAGTGAGGACGCAGGCGGCAGCGTCTGGATCAGCTGTCTGATCTACTTTCTATAGTTCTAGTGAGGACGCAGGCGGCAGCGTCTGGATCAGCTGTCTGATCTACTTTCTATAGTTCTAGTGAGGACGCAGGCGGCAGCGTCTGGATCAGCTGTCTGATCTACTTTCTATAGTTCTAGTGAGGACGCAGGCGGCAGCGTCTGGATCAGCTGTCTGATCTACTTTCTATAGTTCTAGTGAGGACGCAGGCGGCAGCGTCTGGATCAGCTGTCTGATCTACTTTCTATAGTTCTAGTGAGGACGCAGGCGGCAGCGTCTGGATCAGCTGTCTGATCTACTTTCTATAGTTCTAGTGAGGACGCAGGCAGCAGCATCTGGATCAGCTGTCTGATCTACTTTCTATAGTTCTAGTGAGGACGCAGGCAGCAGCGTCTGGATCAGCTGTCTGATCTACTTTCTATAGTTCTAGTGAGGACGCAGGCAGCAGCGTCTGGATCAGCTGTCTGATCTACTTTCTATAGTTCTAGTGAGGACGCAGGCAGCAGCGTCTGGATCAGCTGTCTGATCTACTTTCTATAGTTCTAGTGAGGACGCAGGCAGCAGCGTCTAGATCAGCTGTCTGATCTACTTTCTATAGTTCTAGTGAGGACGCAGGTAGCAGCGTCTGGATCAGCTGTCTGATCTACTTTCTATAGTTCTAGTGAGGACGCAGGCGGCAGCGTCTGGATCAGCTGTCTGATCTACTTTCTATAGTTCTAGTGAGGACGCAGGCGGCAGCGTCTGGATCAGCTGTCTGATCTACTTTCTATAGTTCTAGTGAGGACGCAGGCAGCGGCGTCTGGATCAGCTGTCTGATCTACTTTCTATAGTTCTAGTGAGGACGCAGGCAGCGGCGTCTGGATCAGCTGTCTGATCTACTTTCTATAGTTCTAGTGAGGACGCGGGCAGCGGCGTCTGGATCAGCTGTCTGATCTACTTTCTATAGTTCTAGTGAGGACGCAGGCAGCAGCGTCTGGATCAGCTGTCTGATCTACTTTCTATAGTTCTAGTGAGAACACAGGCAGCAGCGTCTGGATCAGCTGTCTGATCTACTTTCTATAGTTCTAGTGAGGACGCAGGCAGCAGCGTCTGGATCAGCTGTCTGATCTACTTTCTATAGTTCTAGTGAGGACGCAGGCAGCAGGGTCTGGATCAGCTGTCTGATCTACTTTCTATAGTTCTAGTGAGGACGCAGGCAGCAGCGTCTGGATCAGCTGTCTGATCTACTTTCTATAGTTCTAGTGAGGACGCAGGCAGCAGCGTCTGGATCAGCTGTCTGATCTACTTTCTATAGTTCTAGTGAGGACGCAGGCGGCAGCGTCTGGATCAGCTCTCTGATCTACTTTCTATAGTTCTAGTGAGGACGCAGGCAGCAGCGTCTGGATCAGCTGTCTGATCTACTTTCTATAGTTCTAGTGAGGACGCAGGCAGCAGCATCTGGATCAGCTGTCTGATCTACTTTCTATAGTTCTAGTGAGGACGCAGGCGGCAGCGTCTGGATCAGCTGTCTGATCTACTTTCTATAGTTCTAGTGAGGACGCAGGCGGCAGCGTCTGGATCAGCTGTCTGATCTACTTTCTATAGTTCTAGTGAGGACGCAGGCAGCAGCGTCTGGATCAGCTGTCTGATCTACTTTCTATAGTTCTAGTGAGGACGCAGGCAGCAGCGTCTGGATCAGCTGTCTGATCTACTTTCTATAGTTCTAGTGAGGACGCAGGCAGCAGCGTCTGGATCGGCTGTCTGATCTACTTTCTATAGTTCTAGTGAGGACGCAGGCAGCAGCGTCTGGATCAGCGGTCTGATCTACTTTCTATAGTTCTAGTGAGGACGCAGGCAGCAGCGTCTGGATCAGCTGTCTGATCTACTTTCTATAGTTCTAGTGAGGACGCAGGCAGCAGGGTCTGGATCAGCTGTCTGATCTACTTTCTATAGTTCTAGTGAGGACGCAGGCGGCAGCGTCTGGATCAGCTGTCTGATCTACTTTCTATAGTTCTAGTGAGGACGCAGGCAGCAGCGTCTGGATCAGCTGTCTGATCTACTTTCTATAGTTCTAGTGAGGACGCAGGCGGCAGCGTCTGGATCAGCTGTCTGATCTACTTTCTATAGTTCTAGTGAGGACGCAGGCAGCAGCGTCTGGATCAGCTGTCTGATCTACTTTCTATAGTTCTAGTGAGGACGCAGGCGGCAGCGTCTGGATCAGCTGTCTGATCTACTTTCTATAGTTCTAGTGAGGACGCAGGCAGCAGCGTCTAGATCAGCTGTCTGATCTACTTTCTATAGTTCTAGTGAGGACGCAGGTAGCAGCGTCTGGATCAGCTGTCTGATCTACTTTCTATAGTTCTAGTGAGGACGCGGGCAGCGGCATCTGGATCAGCTGTCTGATCTACTTTCTATAGTTCTAGTGAGGACGCAGGCAGCGGCGTCTGGATCAGCTGTCTGATCTACTTTCTATAGTTCTAGTGAGGACGCGGGCAGCGGCATCTGGATCAGCTGTCTGATCTACTTTCTATAGTTCTAGTGAGGACGCAGGCAGCGGCGTCTGGATCAGCTGTCTGATCTACTTTCTATAGTTCTAGCGTGAACACAGGCAGCAGCGTCTGGATCAGCTGTCTGATCTACTTTCTATAGTTCTAGTGAGGACGCAGGCAGCAGCGTCTGGATCAGCTGTCTGATCTACTTTCTATAGTTCTAGTGAGGACGCAGGCAGCAGGGTCTGGATCAGCTGTCTGATCTACTTTCTATAGTTCTAGTGAGGACGCAGGCGGCAGCGTCTGGATCAGCTGTCTGATCTACTTTCTATAGTTCTAGTGAGGACGCAGGCGGCAGCGTCTGGATCAGCTGTCTGATCTACTTTCTATAGTTCTAGTGAGGACGCAGGCAGCAGCGTCTGGATCAGCTGTCTGATCTACTTTCTATAGTTCTAGTGAGGACGCAGGCGGCAGCGTCTGGATCAGCTGTCTGATCTACTTTCTATAGTTCTAGTGAGGACGCAGGCAGCAGCGTCTGGATCAGCTGTCTGATCTACTTTCTATAGTTCTAGTGAGGACGCAGGCAGCAGCATCTGGATCAGCTGTCTGATCTACTTTCTATAGTTCTAGTGAGGACGCAGGCGGCAGCGTCTGGATCAGCTGTCTGATCTACTTTCTATAGTTCTAGTGAGGACGCAGGCGGCAGCGTCTGGATCAGCTGTCTGATCTACTTTCTATAGTTCTAGTGAGGACGCAGGCGGCAGCGTCTGGATCAGCTGTCTGATCTACTTTCTATAGTTCTAGTGAGGACGCAGGCGGCAGCGTCTGGATCAGCTGTCTGATCTACTTTCTATAGTTCTAGTGAGGACGCAGGCGGCAGCGTCTGGATCAGCTGTCTGATCTACTTTCTATAGTTCTAGTGAGGACGCAGGCGGCAGCGTCTGGATCAGCTGTCTGATCTACTTTCTATAGTTCTAGTGAGGACGCAGGCAGCAGCATCTGGATCAGCTGTCTGATATCATATATTTTTGGTGCTTTAGGACTTTTTAAAATCTTTAAAGATTTTAAATAAAGCTTAAATTTGTTTAAAAAACAACAAGTTTGGGAGATGATTTAACAATTCTACATTTATGAATGAAAAATGTAGCTAGACAAACAATCGTATTATTGCAGAGCTCAACAGCCTGACTTTGCAATATTAGACCAAAAGTGACATCATCCCTGGAGGTAAAGGTTGGGAATGAAGATTGCTTTGGTTTAATCCATCTATGCAAATGTTTGCACCACTGAACATGAGAAGAACACATGGTCCATAGTTTCCATGTCGTTTTCACAGAATCTAAATGTGTTATCATCTATACCGAAGCAGAGTCCAGAATAATTCTTTAGAGGCGTAAATGTTCATTATACTGGGGGTATAGGCAGGGTCGGAGCTAGATGGGGGGCCAGGGGTGGCCATGGCCACCCTTAGCCAATCGTTGGCCACCCCTACCAATTCCCCCCCTCTAATAAAGATGGTGGAAGCAGTAATACTCTCAAGTGGAATTTTTTCATGTATTCATAATTTCTTGACAACAAAAACACTGTGGTTAATTATACACATCAATATACTAACATTAAAGACGATAAGTACAGAATTCATGCTATTTTCAGAACTAGATTTTGTGTTATATTGGGTAAAGAGAAAATGATGTGCATCTGCAAGTCATCTGGGAGTCTTCAGTGAAATCATAGATAAATAACTATTTTAATAAAAACGTATAAAATAATACATTTATGTAGATAATAGTACTTGTAAATAGCAATTTTATGCAGAATGATTATCGATAAAAGTAGGTAATTAATGACAATGGAAAAGATGTTCAACCCAGAACAAAAACCTGAAAGTGCTGTATCCACTATACCTTTTATCTAGAAAGTACGGATGTTTAGATATATGTGTCTATTTGTTAGCAAAGGCTGTGGGAAAGTACAGTTGGTCTTATCTTTGGCTTGACCATGAGGTTCTGGCGCCTATCCAATTTCGGCCACCCCTCAGTGTACATTGGTTACTGCCTGGCCACCCTTATAGAAATGTTCTAGCTACACCTCTGGGTATAGGAAGAGTTATATACATTATTCTTAGTTTAGTTTTTGAGCTTTTATCAAATTTCTGTAGGATGTTATTTTTATTTAGTCTTTCAGAGTAAAGGTATTTATTAAAACAGTTTCTGATCAAATGTTTAGTGCATTTCCTATCCATAATGTTAATCCCTTGAATTGACAGAGTAGCTAATTGGGGGTTTATTGGACGATATGCCAAAGTATTTTTGGTTAAAAAAAACAAATTCTTGGGGTAGTGCTCTATGTAATTTATTAAAGTCTGACTCTAAAGGTTAGAAATTATGTTTAATGCAAAATTGTTTATAATTATGAAAAGCTCCGTTGGCATCCATTAAATCTGCTATGGACCGTATATTTCTCCCATACCAGATTTGATGCGGTGCAGAATATCTCTGTTATATCAGAGAACGGTGAGGAGTTCTGCACAGATAACATTTTCCAGTTCAGGAGGGTTTGTTTGTGAAACTCTGACTGTTATTGGAAGTTTGTCTACATTAAAGTTTCCTCTCAGAAGAAATTCCAATCCTCCAATTTTCTTCAACAGGGTCCTTGGAATAGAAAACCAAAATGAGTCGTTGTTTTTGATCCAAGATTTTAACCAGTTTATTTTCATGGTCCCGTTTAGGCAGAAAAATCAGTAACTTTGAGACCTCCATCCTTTGCATCTTTAACCAAACTGCTTTTCTTCATATAATGTCGTCTGTTTCTCTAAATTAGTTTAGGTTGATTTGGTTAATAGATTGAATTAATCTGTTTGGGATGGCATTGGAATAGGCTGGGTAGATACATCTAGATAAACATTCATCTTAGATAGATCCGTTCGTTTTTAGTCTCTGGATAAGTGGATCCCCACATATTTAATAGGGATATTACAAATGTCTTTCAGTGGCGTCTCATGTGCAGCCAGCAATTCACACTTTTAAGGTTTAACGTTAAGCCCGAGGCTTAGTTTTTTAATATCCTTAATATAGATAGCTAGCATTGCTAAGATGAGGCAGCCCTGAGGAATCCCCACATTAACCATGAAGCCTGGGGGGGGGGGGGTGCCACTGGGCAGGAGGACACAACTGATAATATCTCCACACAGTCCACTGATAAATCCTCTAAACTTGACTCTGAATCCAAAGTGTTTGAGAGTGGAAAGAATAATGGATGCTGCATGGAGTCAAACACTTTGTAGAAGTCTAGAAAAAGAAGGAAACCCTCATCTTCTATTTGGTTTCTATATTAAATAATGTCTATTACCAATCTAATAAAGATTGATCTTCCCTTTAAGAATCCTGACTGTGTATCTGCAATTAGATCTGAAATCCCAGTTTGGAGACGAGACTTGATGTAAGTTAGAAGTTTGTAGTCTGAATTTCTAAGTGGAATGGCTCTTCTGTTATCTATGATTCTGGGATCTTTCCCAGGTTGTGGAATTGAGACGATAGATCCATGTCTCATTGTTGGTGGAAGCACACAGGTTTCAAATATTTCAGTAAAACTTGTAGCAGCAGGTCTCTTAAATCTGTCCAAAAGTGTCTGTAAAGTCTCCTGTGAGACCATCAGATCCTGGGCTTCGTTAAGAGAGAGACGACTGATCACTGCATCAACTTCTCTAATTATTAGATTATCACGTGTTTGTTTGAGGCCGTCCTCCACTTTGGAAATATGTTTGACTGTTTCAAGAAAAAAAAAATTCCCAGTCCATGTGAGAGAACTTAGAGCTATAGAGCTGGCTATAGAATTTAAAGTTAATCATCAAGGATCTGATGTTATTTCTTTCCTTTCTCCTTTTCTCAAGACCACAGAAATACGCTGAATGTTTTCCTCCCTCCTCCGTCATCTAAGCTCTGGATCTGATGAAGGCCCTTCGGGCCTCACGGTCGTAAATTTAATCTAGTTTAGGTTGGAGGTTTAGAATCTTCTACCGTCTTCAGTTGGGTTTGGCCTGTTGCAGTAAATATTTAACTGATTAAAAATGTCTACTTCTTGTTTTTCAATATCTTTTTAAATAATTTTTCTGAATGAAATGGTAAATAGGCGTATTTTATATTTTAAAAAAATCCCACTTGTTGGTAGCATTTGTTAGTTCCTCCAAATTGGATGTTTCTTTAATTAATGATTTGATTTTCTGGCTGTAGTCGTTGTTTTAAAGCAGAGTTAAACTTCCAATATGTGTGTGAGTGGACATTGATCTGCAGTAAGATGACACAATGATCCGTTAGAAATGCAGCAGACATATCAGAACTAATATTATATAATAGTAAATGATCAGTATTCAGTCAGTGATCAATTCTGGATTTAAAATTATGCTTCAGGCTAAACCAGGAGTATTTAAATGTCTCCAAGTATCAACCAAATTATGTTTTTAATAAAAGTTTGTGAATGTGGTGTTTGGGTGACCTGCAGAGAATCTACTAGGATATTTATCTAAAAAATCATCGTGAACTTGGCTTAGATTAACATCAATTATGACGTTATCAGTTGAGTGTGTTAATCTGAGAGAAAGTTATTTAGGAGGATGGCGACACCTGCTGACCTTGGATTACCATGGCTAATCTAAGCTTCATCTCTCCACTGTTTGGACCAAAATATGTCATCATCCTTAGAATGCGTTTCCTGCAAAAAATTATATTTGACTTCTTCCCTTTACAAAATAAACAAAAACCTTTTCTCTTATGTCTCTTCCACTTTGGGCCCCACAGCACCTCCGTGCCTCCCTGTCTTCCCTGGTGAGATATTCTGCCAGGCGGATGTCCAGCTCCTTGCAGACAGGGTGAAGTTTGGTGATCCTCCAGAGCTCGTCCCTGAAGCGGCGTCCTGTGAACTGCAGGATGATCTGACGAGGGCGGTTGGTGTTGTTTGGTCCCAGTCGGTGCACAGAATCCATGATGAAATCCACCTCCTTCCTCCCGTGTGGCGCTATCTTTTCAATAATATCAGAGATGACTTGTCTCGTGTTTTTGTCTTTTTCTTCCTGTAAGCCAATAACTCGCAGGTTCCATTTTCTTTTATAGCGCTCCATCTCTGCAGCTCTTTTTTCAATTTCTGCTGCTCTTCTTCCAAACTCTGCATTCTCCTCTCTGAGATGTGTCACTTCGACGCCCAGTTTTTGACGTTGTTCTTTACATTGTTTGATTTCGGCAGACTTAAACTCCAACGCTTTGGCGATGTTGGTTATAGTAAGTGTGTTCTGCTTCAACTCCGTTCTAAAATCCTGCATCATGTTCTGAAGCGTGCCGATGGCAGCCAGGTTGGCAGCCAGGATGGTAGCGGTAGAGTTTTCTTCAACACAGGCTTCAGCAGCCACCACGTCATCTGCTTTGGGCTTTTTCTGTGGCGCTGGTGGTCTGGCAGTCTGTTTTTGGTTCCTCTACTGTTAGTTTTCATCCTTTCTGGACCACAATAGTCGTGTGTTTGGATCGCCATCAACTTAGTGTTAGCTTTGGTGCTAACGTTAGCCATGTTCTACAATAAAGGTTTATGGGAGGTTTTCAGGGTTTCTTGCACGTTTCTGGGATATATTAAGATCTCTCCAGTCTTACATCCAATAAATCAGGCTTTAGTTGACATATACATTTATTCCATTGATTTGCAAGGCTTTGCTACTCTGAGCTATTTACAGCACGTCTGCTCGCTGCGCCATCTTGGCCACCCCCCGATATGAAGGACTTTATAACCTTTTGCTGGCTACTCCCTCACCCTTTTCACGCACTGATCTCTATTCTTCACTGATTGCTAATCGCCCATGGGTAGAACGGGGTTGAAGTGAAGCCTCCAGCCGCCATGTTTGTACTCCCTAGTTAAACTCTGAGCCTCAGACACTCAGGGACTCAGGTCGGTTTGGTGACCATTCTTGGTTGGCTGAGGTTTCCCCCACAGTCTACAGCAAACACCTCAGCTTTGATGCTTTTAGATCATCTTTCTAAAGGAATAAATCTCATCAACATCATTTCAATGCAGACAGATAGATCAATCCATCCATCCATCATCCATCCATCCATCATCCATCCATCCATCCATCATCCATCCATCATCCATCATCCATCCATCCATCATCCATCCATCCATCCATCCATCATCCATCCATCATCCATCCATCCATCCATCATCCATCCATCCATCATCCATCCATCCATCATCCATCCATCCATCATCCATCCATCCATCCATCATCCATCCATCCATCCATCATCCATCCATCCATCATCCATCCATCCATCCATCATCCATCCATCCATCCATCCATCCATCATCCATCCATCCATCCATCATCCATCCATCCATCCATCCAT
This sequence comes from Cyprinodon diabolis, assembly GCA_030533445.1. NCBI lineage: Eukaryota > Metazoa > Chordata > Actinopteri > Cyprinodontiformes > Cyprinodontidae > Cyprinodon > Cyprinodon diabolis. Next base: position 4,521,163 of record CM060075.1, on the reverse strand, counting down.
CCATCCATCATCCATCCATCCATCCATCATCCATCCATCCATCCATCATCCATCCATCCATCATCCATCCATCCATCCATCCATCATCCATCCATCCATCCATCCATCCATCATCCATCCATCCATCCATCCATCCATCCATCATCCATCCATCCATCCATCATCCATCCATCCATCCATCATCCATCCATCCATCATCCATCCATCATCCATCCATCCATCATCCATCCATCCATCCATCATCCATCCATCCATCCATCCATCCATCCATCCATCCATCCATCCATCCATCATCCATCCATCCATCCATCATCCATCCATCCATCCATCCATCCATCCATCATCCATCCATCCATCCATCATCCATCCATCCATCATCCATCCATCCATCCATCATCCATCCATCCATCCATCATCCATCCATCCATCATCCATCCATCCATCATCCATCCATCCATCATCCATCCATCCATCCATCCATCCATCCATCATCCATCCATCCATCATCCATCCATCCATCCATCATCCATCCATCATCCATCCATCCATCCATCCATCATCCATCCATCCATCATCCATCCATCCATCCATCATCCATCCATCCATCATCCATCCATCCATCCATCCATCCATCCATCCATCCATCCATCCATCATCCATCCATCCATCATCCATCCATCCATCCATCATCCATCCATCATCCATCCATCCATCATCCATCCATCCATCCATCATCCATCCATCCATCCATCATCCATCCATCATCCATCATCCATCCATCCATCCATCATCCATCCATCATCCATCCATCCATCATCCATCCATCCATCCATCATCCATCCATCCATCCATCATCCATCCATCATCCATCCATCCATCCATCCATCATCCATCCATCCATCCATCATCCATCCATCATCCATCCATCCATCATCCATCATCCATCCATCCATCCATCATCCATCCATCCATCATCCATCAATCCATCCATCATCCATCCATCCATCCATCATCCATCCATCCATCATCCATCCATCCATCCATTATCCATCCATCCATCCATCATCCATCCATCCATTATCCATCCATCCATCCATTATCCTTCCATCCATCCATCCATCCATCCATCCATCCATCCATCATCCATCCATCCATCCATCATCCATCCATCCATCCATCCATCATCCATTATCCATCCATCCATCATCCATCCATCCATCCATCCATCCATCCATCATCCATCCATCCATCATCCATCCATCATCCATCCATCCATCCATCCATCATCCATCCATCCATCCATCCATCATCCATCCATCCATCCATTATCCATCCATCCATCCATCATCCATCCATCCATCCATCCATCCATCATCCATCCATCATCCATCCATCCATCCATCCATCATCCATCCATCCATCATCCATCCATCCATCCATCCATCCATTATCCATCCATCCATCCATCATCCATCCATCCATCCATCCATTATCCATCCATCCATCCATCCATTATCCATCCATCATCCATCCATCCATCCATCCATCATCCATCCATCCATCCATCCATTATCCATCCATCCATCCATCCATTATCCATCCATCCATCCATCATCCATCCATCATCCATCCATCCATCCATCATCCATCCATCCATCCATCATCCATCCATCCATCCATCCATCCATCATCCATCCATCCATCATCCATCCATCCATCCATCCATCCATCCAGCCATCCATCCATCCAGCCATCCATCCATCATCCATCCATCCATCCATCATCCATCCATCCATCATCCATCCATCCATTATCCATCCATCCATCATCCATCCATCCATCCATCCATTATCCATCCATCGATCCATCATCCATCCATCCATTATCCATCCATCCATCCCTCCATCCATCCATTATCCATCCATCCATCCATCATCCATCCATCCATTATCCATCCATCCATCCATTATCCATCCATCCATCGTCCATCCATCCATCCATCCATCCATCCATCATCCATCCATCATCCATCCATCATCCATCCATCCATTATCCATCCATCCATCATCCATCCATCCATTATCCATCCATCCATCCATCCATCATCCATCCATCCATTATCCTTCCATCCATCATCCATCCATCCATCCATCCATCCATCCATCCATCATCCATCCATCCATCCATCCATTATCCATCCATCCATCCATTATCCATCCATCCATCCATCCATCCATCATCCATCCATCCATCCATCCATTATCCATCCATCCATCCATCCATTATCCATCCATCCATCCATCATCCATCCATCATCCATCCATCCATCCATCCATCCATCATCCATCAATCATCCATCCATCCATCCATCCATCCATCATCCATCATCCATCATCCATCCATCATCCATCCATCATCCATCCATCCATCCATCCATCCATCATCCATCCATCATCCATCCATCCATCATCCATCATCCATCCATCATCCATCCATCCATCATCCATCCATCCATCATCCATCATCCATCCATCATCCATCCATCCATCCATCCAGCCATCCATCCATCCATCCATCCATCATCCATCCATCCATCCATCCATCATCCATCCATCCATCCATCCATCCATCATCCATCCATCATCTATCCATCATTCATCCATCCATCCATCCATCCATCATCCATTATCCATCCATCATCCATCCATCCATCCATCCATCCATCCATCCATCATCTATCCATCCATCCATCCATCCATCCATCCTTCATCCATCCATCATCCATCCATCCATCATCCATCCATCCATCCATCCATCCATCATCCATCCATCCATCCATCCATCCATCCATCCATCCATCCATCATCCATCCATCCATCCATCCATCCATCCATCCATCCTTCATCCATCCATCCATCCATCCATCCATCATCCATCATCCATCCATCAATCCATCCATCCATCCATCCATCCATCCATCCTCCATTCTTCATCCATCCATCCATCCATCCATCATCTATCCATCCATCCATCCATCCATCCTCCATTCTTCATCCATCGATCCATCCATCCATCCATCCATCCATCCATCCATCCATCCATCCATCCATCCATCCATCCATCATCCATCATCCAACCATCCATCCATCATCCATCCATCCATTCATCCAACGAGGCCATTATAATAATAATAATAATAATAATAATAATAATAATAATAATAATAATAATAATAATCATCATAATCATAATCATAATACATATTATTAATATACATGTCGGGTCTGCCGGTCCAAACAGCACGTCCGGTACGCCCGATTACCAGTCCATGCCTGCATGAATCTTTACTTCCTGCGTACGTGATCATTACTAATGATAGTTAATAATTATAGAAAAGAGAGGCCTTTTTACTTAGCGACAAATAAGACTCAAATATCATTACTTCTCCAAGTGTTTATAATCCGGCTCCAGGCAGAGTCTCTTTAAACTCAAAATACTGCAGCTTCAACCTCTGTTGATTATCAGGACACAGATCAGCTCCAGTATTCTTCATCAGTACTCATCATTGACAGTGTTATCGTCAAAGTCGGCCTGGTTGGTGAAATCCTCACCGTCGGTGAGGTCAGTGTAATCCTCAAAGTCAGCCTGGTTGGTGAAATCCTCACCGTCGGTGAGGTCAGTGTTATCCTCAAAGTCGGCCTGGTTGGTGAAATCCTCACCGTCGGTGAGGTCAGTGTTATCCTCAAAGTCGGCCTGGTTGGTGAAATCCTCACCGTCGGTGAGGTCAGTGTTATCCTCAAAGTCAGCCTGGTTGGTGAAATCCTCACCGTCGGTGAGGTCAGTGTTATCCTCAAAGTCGGCCTGGTTGGTGAAATCCTCACCGTCGGTGAGGTCAGTGTTATCCTCAAAGTCGGCCTGGTTGGTGAAATCCTCACCGTCGGTGAGGTCAGTGTTATCCTCAAAGTCGGCCTGGTTGGTGAAATCCTCACCGTCGGTGAGGTCAGTGTTATCCTCAAAGTCGGCCTGGTTGGTGAAATCCTCACCGTCGGTGAGGTCAGTGTAATCCTCAAAGTCAGCCTGGTTGGTGAAATCCTCACCGTCGGTGAGGTCAGTGTAATCCTCAAAGTCGGCCTGGTTGGTGATATCCTCACCGTCGGTGAGGTCAGTGTAATCCTCAAAGTCGGTCTGGTCAGCGTAATCCTCAGGGTCATTATAATCCTCATAGCCACTGTAATCCTCATAGTCAGAGTAATCCTCATAGTCAATGTAATCCTCATAGTCAGAGTACTCCACCGTTTCCTCCCACTCCCTGCAGAGAGAAGAATGATGAACAGAGGAGATCAGTGAGTTTTTCCAGCTTCTCTCCTTCAGCTTGCAGCACATCCAGGATAAAGAGCAGCAGGGACTTTAGTCCTGTTCAGAGCAGCTGGATTCACTCCAACCATCTACTTACAGTGTCTTTAGTTTGTAGTCTGGACTCTCTACAAGATCCTGCAGCTGCTGAACATCAGACTGCTTCAGGTTGTTTCTCCTCAGGTCCAGTTCTGTCAGATGTGAGGGGTTTGACTTCAGAGCTGAGACCAGAGAAGCACAGCTGGTCTCTGACAAACCACAGCTCCTTAATCTGGATACAGAACAGAAGGATGTGAGCTGATCCAACAGGATGCAGGTTAGAACAGTCCAACAGAACCTGTTAAATATTTCTCAATATCAATGTCAACAAGCTGCTGCATCAATGAAGACCTGCTGAGTTTAACAGGAAGAAGGACAAATCACACACAAGATGGGGCCTAGAGCAATGTGTTCTACTAACTGGGCTTTCCTCAAAGCAGACAGAAACCCAAACAGGACACCAACAGGTAGGCTGCTCAGTGGTGCAGTGGGTAGTGCCTTGCATCAAGAAGATTCTGGGTTCAATTCCCGGCCTGGAGTCTTTCTGCATGGAGTTTGCATGTTCTCTCTGAGCATGCGTGGGTTCTCTCTGGGTACACCGGCTTCCTCCCACAGTCCAAAAACATGACCGTCAGGTTAACGGCTTCTCTAAATTCTCCTGAGGTTTGAGTGTGTGTGTGAATGGTCGTTTGTTCTTTTCCAGTCCATCGCAGGGCAACACTCTCTGTGTTGCCCTGCGATGGACTGGTGACCTCCAGGGTGGACCCTGCCTCTCGCCTATAGACAGCTGGAGATAGGCACCAGCACCCCTCAAGACCCCACTCGGGACAAGCGTGTCAGATAATGGATGGACACAAACAGAACCAAAACCCAGAACCAGACCAGTTTTCACTCCATCTGTTGGTGAGTTTCAGAAAAACTGATGCCTTTATATTCTAAACATGACATCTCAGTAGCTTCAAAGCCCAAAACACATTGCAGCAAAGACTGGGTACCCCGGTACCAAAGGAGGAAGATTGGTTATTCTGTTAGGCTCCACGATAGCTGGGACCAGTTTTACACTGGGAAACCAAAGCAGCCACTGGCCGAAGTGATAAGCCAGCACAAAAGATAACCATCTTCAGGAGAAGACCGCCACCTCACTCCCCTGAGAACATCCAAGAGCAGGACATAGAAACTGTGGAGAGTTTCCAATCCCTGGGTGTTTACGTCAATAATTAACTGGACTCATAACAGCAACGCCCTGTATAAGAAGGGCCAGAGCCTCCCTCCACCTCCTTAGGAGGCTGAGGGCCTTTGGAGTGAGCAGCCCCCTCCTTAAAACCCTTTATGGCTCTGTGGTGGCCTCAGCCCTCCTCTACGCTGTCGTCTGCTGGGCCCCTGGCAGCTCAGAGCGGGACAGAAAGAGACTGAATAAGCTGGTGAGGAAGGCCACTTCTGTTCTGGGCTGCCCTCTGGACTCGGTGGAGGAAGTGGCTGAGAGGAGGATGCTGTCCAAACTCAAATCCATCATGGACGCCACCTCTCACCCCCTGCACCAGACTGTAGAGGAGCTGAGCAGCTCCTTTAGTCAAAGACTTAGACACCCTGTCTGTAAGAAGGAGCGCTACCGCAGGTCATTCATTCTTGCTGCCACCAGACTATAATAATGCACTATAAACACAATAACTCCTGTAAAAACCACTGTGCAGCTATATTACAGTTTTTTTTATTATTGAATGTGCAATATATGTGAATAGAATAGTCATACCACTACCTCACTGTTGCTCCTCACCTACTACACTTTAATGTAAAAGTCAATCCACCTGTATATAAGCCATCCGGATTGTACATATGTCACCTCAAGCCTCTGTGCTACTCCCTTGTATTTTTTATTTGTTTTTATTTTTATTTCTTATTTCTATTTTGTTTTTCATTGTGTGTGATACATGTACACTTGCACCTTAATCCTTATTTATCTTGATATACTGGATATATATTGTTTATTCTTAATGCACCTTTTTCCTCCTTGTTTGCACCTTCTTTAACTCCTATGTGTTGGGATCTGGAGCTGTACCACCTGTCTCCAGCAGAGTTCACTGTGGATCCTCCTGAGCTGAGCCTTCGACACACCTGAAACCCATCTCATCATCAGGAGGATCCTCCACCATATAAGCAGCCCTCAGACCTCGCATCAACGCCGCAGTGTTTATCCAGTTTGGTTAGCACCTGAGCCTCACTTCCTCTGTGAAATCTTTGTTGCCTCTAGTCTCCTAGTTGGAAACTAATTACCTTTGTCTCTGCATACAGGAAAGCTGTTTTTGTCCTGTAAGCTCTGGATGAGCTTAACCTGTCGAGCCTGCCCTCAGAGCCAAACCTGAAGAACCTTCTCTGGATTTTCCCATGCTGCTCTGGACTAAGAGCTGGAAAACCAAGGTCTGTCCTATCGTTAGATGCAAGACGCTGAAGCTGAAACTGAACTCTGCTGAATCAAACAGTCTCTGGAACCAACAGTGCCTCTCTCAAAGCCAAACCCGGATTCTTCAAGGTAGATCTCTGAAGATAACATTTCCACATTCACCAGCTACGTGGCTAACTGAACTGTCTCCTTTCCAGTTTCCTGTGAACCAGATCCCCAGAAGTGAACCAGTACCTGACTCTTTCATTGTTCCATTGTTCAATAAACATTGTTAACTTTTACTCCAGTTTCCGTCTCCGTGGTGTTCTGCATATTGGGTCTTCCTGAACCAATCATGACAGAACACTGCGGCCAAACACAAGGCCCAGCAGACCACCTCCGTCGTCTATTGGAGCTCAAATCCATGGACATGTTCAGGCTCTCAGTGAGTTAAACACCCACATTGAGTTGCAAAACCAAGTAATTCAAAGCCTCGCTAATAGATTGAACAGCGCTAACGCCACGCCGCTAGCACAACCATTTCCGGGTCCAGTCCCTCCTCCGAGGTCACCAGCGGTGACGTCATCGTCAGAATTGCGACCAAGCCTCCCTGAAAAGTTTTCAGGTAACATTAGTGACTGTAAAGGATTTTTATTTCAATGTCGATTAATCTTCAAAAATTCCCCTGGCAGTTTTCCCACCGATTATAAGAAGATATCATTTATTTTGTCTCAATTGACCGGAAGAGCCCTGGAATGGGCACAGGCTAGGTTTTCTTCCGACGAAAGCCTTAGCTGCCAGTACTACGACTTTATCTCTGAGTTTTCACAAGTCTTCAACCAGGAAACAGATCAAACTGTTGATTCTCGAGCTCTTTTGAAACTAAGACAAGGAAATTCTTCTGTAGCTGAATTCTCCATTAACTTCCGGGTTAAAGCCGCAGCTTCCGGTTGGAACCAATGTGCTCTTAAGACAGCATTTTTTGAGGCTCTCAATGAAAACATAAAGGATGAGCTTGCTACCCTTGATGAACCCGCCACTCTTGAGGAATTTATTCGCCTGACAATCAGGCTGGATAATAGGATTCGAGCCAGAAATAGCTCTAAACCAAGGAATCATGGTCCTTTAAGTTCTGTTTCTGCCTCTAACATTGCACCTGCCTTCTCCTCTTCCACAGAACCTTTTTCTAAGCCAAGAACTAAGATCCAATCTCTCCCGTTGCCAGTTCAGGCCTCTCATGCGGTTGAAGTGGAGGCCGAACCCATGCAGGTTGGACATACGAGGCTAACTCCAGAGGAAAGGTTAAGGCGTGTCAGGAGCAAGCTGTGCATCTACTGTGGTGAGAGTGGCCATTTCATTGCCTCATGCCCAGCTAAATCAAAAGCCGGGGCCCGTCAGAGGATCTGAGGAGTCTGACGGGCCATGTTATTTCTAAAAAATCTCCTCGCCTATTACTTCCAGCCACGCTGATTTTTGCTGACCAAAACCTCACTTTATCTGCATTCATTGATTCAGGCTGTGAAAGGAACCTGATTGACTCCAATTTAGTTGAACAACTACAGATTGAAACTGTTCCTCTAACCCAGCCTCTCTGTGTCTCTGCGATTGATGGAAAGAAGCTTCACCAAGTGACTCACCAGACACAACCCCTCGAACTGTTGGTTTCAGGTAACCATCGAGAAACCATATCTTTCTTTGTTTTTCCCTCTGCATGTTCTCCGTTGGTTTTGGGATTTGAGTGGCTGGAACGACATAACCCCCACATAAACTGGACCGATCGTCATATTGAGTCTTGGTCGACCTCATGCCATGAGACGTGCCTTCGTTCAGCGGCCCCCGCTGTAAGATCTCCTAGAGGGGGGGGGGAGATGGACTCTCCTGACCTTACTTCTGTTCCTCCTGAGTACCATGATCTAGCCCCTGTCTTCAGTAAGGTCAGTGCTACGTCCCTTCCACCTCACAGACCATACGACTGTGCTATCAAGCTTTTACCAGGAGCTCCTCTACCCGGCAGTAGACTTTAGAATATCTCCAAACCCGAACGGGAGACAATGGAGAAATACATAAATGAGTCACTAGCTGCTGGAATAATCCGCCCCTCTTCATCTCCTTTAGGAGCAGGTTTCTTTTTTGTGGGTAAGAAGGATGGATCTCTCAGACCATGTATTGACTACAGGGGTTTGAACCAAATTACTGTTAAGAATAAGTACCCACTTCCTCTACTCGCTTCTGCCTTCGAACCAGTTCAAGGGGCCACTGTCTTTACTAAGCTCGACTTAAGGAACGCCTATCACCTTCTCAGAATCAGAGATGGCGATGAATGGAAGACTGCCTTTAAGACCCCTCTGGGTCAATTCGAGTATTTAGTCATGCCTTTTGGTCTAACAAACGCTCCTGCGTGTTTTCAAGCCCTAGTCAACGACGTTCTCAGAGATTTTTTGAACGTGTTTGTTTTTGTCTACATTGATGACATACTCATTTACTCCAAAGACCTCACAGAACACAAGAAACATGTCCGCCTGGTCTTACAAAGACTCCTTGAGAATAAACTTTTCGTCAAAGCCGAAAAATGCGAGTTTCACCAACCTTCAGTCACCTTTTTGGGGTTTGTGCTCGAGGGCGGACAGGTTAAGCCATCTGAGGATAAGATGAAGGCAGTTTTGGAGTGGCCTGTTCCCGAAAACCGCAAACAGCTGCAGAGATTCCTGGGTTTTGCTAATTTTTATCGACGATTCATCAGGAATTATAGTCAGACAGCTCTACCTCTAACCTCTCTTACATCAGTCAAGAAAACGTTCCAATGGTCTCCCGAGGCTCAAACTGCTTTTGACAAATTAAAGATGTTGTTTTCCAGAGCTCCAGTGTTAATCCAGCCTGATTCATCGAAACAATTTATCCTCGAAGTCGACGCTTCCGACTCAGGAGTTGGTGCTGTCTTATCTCAGAGACTCGATTCAGACCAAAGAGTTCACCCATGTGCTTTTTTCTCCCGTAGACTCTCCTCTGCTGAGCAAAACTACGACGTTGGTGACCGCGAATTACTGGCCATCAAATTGGCATTAGAGGAATGGAGACACCGGCTTGAGGGAGCAGAACACCCGGTTCTTGTTTGGACAGATCATAAGAACCTTGCCTATATCCAGTCCGCCAAACAGGCCAATCCTCGACAGTCAAGGTGGTCACTATTTTTCTCACGATTCAATCTCATCATCTCTTACAGACCCGGATCCAAGAACATCAAACCCGATTCTCTCTCTCGTCTTTATTCCACTGATCAATCTGAGACTCCTGAGCCTGTTCTACCCGCTTCCTGCACTGTTGGGGTGGTTACCTGGGAGATCACCGATCTAATAAACTCTGCCCTCGCTTCAGAACCAGATCCAGGTAACGGTCCCCCAAACAAGACTTATGTACCTTCTTCTGTCAGGTCTCGCCTAATTCAGTGGATGCACAATGCCAAATTTGCCGCTCACCCGGGGGTGAGTAGAACCATCAACCTCATTTCAAGACGTTTCTGGTGGCCCACTCTACACAGAGATGTTAAGGAGTATGTGCTGGCCTGTTCTACCTGCGCCAGAAACAAGTCCACACATCAACCTCCCTCTGGCCTGTTGCATCCACTTCCTATTCCTTCTCGTCCCTGGTCTCACATCGCAATCGACTTTGTTACTGGTCTTCCCATTTCTCGAGGTATGTCCACAATTCTCACCATTGTTGACCGATTTTCCAAGTCCTGCCATCTTGTACCCCTCAGGAAGCTTCCTACGGCTTTTCAGACCGCCCAGCTCCTTATTAAACACGTTTTCCGTCTACATGGCATCCCTCAGGAGATTCTTTCCGATCGTGGTCCACAATTCATCTCTCAGGTTTGGAAGGCATTTTATTCAGCCCTCAACTGCAAATCTTCTCTCACCTCAGGTTATCACCCACAGTCCAACGGCCAAACCGAGAGAATGAATCAACAGCTCGAATCTTCCCTTCGTTGTCTGACCTCTAGTAATCCCTCCGATTGGAGCCAACACCTTCCATGGATCGAATATGCTCACAACTCTCTAAAGTCAGCTTCCACCGGCCAGTCTCCTTTCCAGGTCAGTCTTGGTTATCAACTTCCACTTTTCCCCGCAGACGAGAGAGAGATTTCGGTCAAATCAGTCAACCACCACATCCGCCGCAGTCATCGCATCTGGAGAGACACCATAGCCACCCTCAACCGTTCCATGGAGACCACTAAACGTTTTGCTGACTCAAGAAGACGCCCTGCACCAGTTTACTCCGTCGGTCAGGAGGTATGGCTTTCCACTCGGGACATTCCCCTCAAGGGGATGTCCCGTAAACTCTCTCCCAGATTCATTGGCCCCTACAGTATTTCCCAGGTCATAAACCAGTCTGCCGTACGACTACAACTGCCTCCGACTCTTCGAATTCATCCCACATTCCACGTCTCTCAGATCAAGCCCGTGATCTCCAGCCCTTTGTGCCCTCCGTCCGACTCCCCTCCACCCGCCCTGGAAGTCGATGGACATCCGGCTTTCACCGTCCGCCGGATCGTGGACTCCCGTCGGCGAGGTCGTGGCTGGCAGTACCTCGTCGACTGGGAGGGCTACGGTCCGGAGGATCGTCAGTGGGTTCCTGGTTCCTACATCCTCGACCCATCCCTCATCGAGGAGTACGAGCGATCCCTCCCATCGACGTCTTCTGGACCGCCAAGAGGCGGTCGTTGAGGGGGGGGTACTGTTGGGATCTGGAGCTGTACCACCTGTCTCCAGCAGAGTTCACTGTGGATCCTCCTGAGCTGAGCCTTCGACACACCTGAAACCCATCTCATCATCAGGAGGATCCTCCACCATATAAGCAGCCCTCAGACCTCGCATCAACGCCGCAGTGTTTATCCAGTTTGGTTAGCACCTGAGCCTCACTTCCTCTGTGAAATCTTTGTTGCCTCTAGTCTCCTAGCTGGAAACTAATTACCTTTGTCTCTGCATACAGGAAACCTGTTTTTGTCCTGTAAGCTCTGGATGAGCTTAACCTGTCGAGCCTGCCCTCAGAGCCAAACCTGAAGAACCTTCTCTGGATTTTCCCATGCTGCTCTGGACTAAGAGCTGGAAAACTAAGGTCTGTCCTATCGTTAGATGCAAGACGCTGAAGCTGAAACTGAACTCTGCTGATTCAAACAGTCTCTGAAACCAACAGTGCCTCTCTCAAAGCCAAACCCGGATTCTTCAAGGTAGATCTCTGAAGATAACATTTCCACATTCACCAGCTACGTGGCTAACTGAACTGTCTCCTTTCCAGTTTCCTGTGAACCAGATCCCCAGAAGTGAACCAGTACCTGACTCTTTCATTGTTCCATTGTTCAATAAACATTGTTAACTTTTACTCCAGTTTCCGTCTCCGTGGTGTTCTGCATATTGGGTCTTCCTGAACCAATCATGACACTATGCCAATATGTGAGCAGTGAATTTCTCCGCTGTGAGATCAATAAAGCTCATCTAATCTAATCTAAGCTAATACCAGCCCTAAGTTACTTGGAGATGTATTTCTCCATAGCCTGGGATTCAGGGTCCTTTGCAGTGAGCAGGCCCCTGCTTCAAACCTTCTCTGACTCTGTGGGGGCATCAGCCCTCCTCTACGCTGTTGTCTGCTGGGCCCCTGGCAGCGCAGAGCGGGACAGAAAGAGACTGAACAAACTGGTGAGAAAGGCCGTTTCTGTCCTAGGCTGCACTCTGGACTCAGTGGAGGAAGTGGCTCAGAGGAGGGTGCTGTCCAAGCTTCCACCCTCTGCAGCAGACTGGAGAGGAGCTTAGCAGCTCCTTTAGTCAAAGACTTTTACAGCCTGTTTGGAAAAAGGAGCGCTACAGCAGGTCATTCATCCCTGCTGCCATCAGATTTTACAATGCCACTGCACTATAACTGCAATAACTAATGTGCAGTCACTATTTTAATGCTAGGTGCAATAACCTGTTTTTTATATTTAATACACAGTGCAATAACTATATATATATATATATATATATATATATATATATATATATATATATATATATATATATATATATATAAATACCTATTTATGTAAATACCCATTTAATACCCTGTGCAATAACTCTAAGTAATAATTCTGTTAAATAAGAGACTTCAGCTGTCATAGATATTTAAATCCCTTTTTTTCCCACAATAGGGAATTTCCCTCTCTACATTTAACCCCTCCCCTTGGGGAGCAGTGGGCTGCCATTGTGCAGCTCCCAGGGAGCGGTGTGGGGTTAAAGGTCTTGCTCAGGGACCCAGAGTGTAGGCTGTGGGGATCGAACCAGCTACTTGCAACCTTCTCAGAGCGTAAGTAAGTAAGTAAACTTTATTTCTATAGCACTTTTCACAGACCAGGATCACAAAGTGCTGCACTGCTTTAACCACTAGGCCAAAACTCCCCCACATATGTGGACGTACTGTATATCCTGTATATATCCCCATGCACCTTTTCCTTCTTTTGGCACCTTCTCTTTTTGACTATTGAGCCGATGTGATAAGTGAATTTCACCAATGTGGTCACGCTGTGAGGGATGAAGATGTTCCCATCAGTGTTATTTTCGTCAACGCTGACGAAATAATTTCTTTGACGCTCCTTTTTTTCATGACGATAACCAAAACTGATGAGAATGTAGATCTTTGATGACGAAAACATGACGAGACATGGGTATGAGTTTTTGTTGACAAGACAAGAATAAATAAAAAAGTATTTGGTTGGCCTGTCAGAGGTTTAAAATGCATCACTGTGCTGTTATCAGCTAAGCAGTATCAGCCATGCTGCAGTGTCTTGTTAGGTCAAGACGCTCACCTGGCGTGCAGTGGTGCACAGTCTGCATGACCACAGATGGACCGTGCTAGCAGCTACGGGGGGTGACAGTAGGCTAAAATGGTCCAATACTGCGGGCTAAACTCTAACAAACTCTGCTCTTCCAGCTGTGCTTATGCAGTAATGCGTCTTTGCTTGCGTGTAGCTCAGTCTGTGCTTTACGTTCCACACTGATGGTTCGCTCTGAGCAGTATGGCTCTTCCTGCCCTTGCTACTTATGACTATATATATGGCTGATCATCCTCTGCCAAGAGTAAACATTTATTTTGTCTATCAGGATTTTATTTTCTTTCTTCCTGTATATTTTTTATTTTCTACCAAAAGGAATCCCTAAATTATATCCAAAGCAAAAGTTTATTGCTTACCGTTTATTTTTTGGATAAAGAGCCAGATGCTTTTTTGGATTAATGGAGATTTTATTGATCTGTGTGTAATGCATAATTCATAGTAGATCAGGAAGTGCTTGCTTTGGGATGGAGACCTTGGATGTCTAAAACAGTTTCTTTGCTGGACATTTTGTTGTCTGTCTGCTATATTAACCAATATGATGTGTTGAGCTAGATCTGCTATATTCACATCTTTTCTGAGACATTTTTTTTATAAGTTAGGGCATTAATTCTAAAAAAGTTTATTTGAATTCTATAAATCAAGGTTTTCTGCCGAAAAGCAATGATGAAATGCACAGCAGCATTCTATACCCAGCTATTGTAGCATCTATGGTAGAGCTGTCAGTCTGGGAAAGAATCTGGTTCTTATTCCATATTGTAAAGGTTAACTGTTAACTGCAAAAAAAGACAAAAACTTGACTTAAACCTTTTTGAGATTTAGTCGACTAAAACTGAACAAAAACTATCACATGTAATAAGGGGAGTGGAGGTCTTTAGTGGACTCAGATTCAGAGACAAATGCTGAAATGGTTTCTTGCAGATCCAATAATAACAGTGACAGCAGCAGATGCATAAAGTCAAAAATAAAAGACCGGGCAACACAAGAAACAGAGGGGAACACATCACGTCAGGGGGGAATGAAGAGAATGTAGGAAAAAGCAAATGCAGAGAAGTATAAATGCAAAAACAGAACAATGATTGGAGTAATCAATTGACGGGGAGCGGAGTGCACTAGGGGGCAAATATAACTAGAAAAGAACTAAAATGAAACTGAATGGAAATGAAACTGTTGACTTAGAAATCACAGAATTTGCAGTGCTATGTTATTAGAATAAACAAATATACTACATCTGACCTCAATGTCTGTAGCTTGCAGAGGGGAGACTGGAGAAACCCACTGAGATGCTTCATTTCAGGGTCCAGTTTGTTTTGGCTCAGGTCCAGTTCTGTCAGATGGGATGGATTTGACTTCAGGGCTGAGCCCAGAGAAATACAGCTGATCTCTGACAACATGCAGTAATCCAATCTGAATAAAGATAAAAGACTTTAGCTTAGTTTAACAGGATGCAATCAAAACTCAAATATGAACAAAGAAATCATTAAAAAGAATTTGACTTAATGTAAAATTTCCAAAAACTTGATATTCTGATGTCTAATACTTGATCCAGTAAAACTGATTGAAAGAGTTTAACCGAGCAGAACAAGACATGTTCTAATGACATTTGAAGGTCCAGATCAAGGTTTGTTTATTAGTCTCCTCTAGGAGAAATCTGTGTTGAACAAAGAGCAGAGCTGCAACAATCCAGAACCAGAAGAACACAGGCAGCATCAACTGCTAAAATAAATAGATGTGAAAACGTTCACAGGAAAAAGGGCTGATCTGTGTTAGGGGGGGTTAAATAAGCATCTCCCAAAAATCTGTTTTTGTAACTTGGGAGGTCTGGTTTAATCATCTGGAAGCTGTTGCAAAAGATTGTTTCTGGAAAGAAATGTGTGACACTGAACTCTAAACTCTTACTGGTAAACTCTTTTTGAGCTTGTTTGCTATATTTCTATATACCTGTTTGGAACAATGTTTTCACTGTGGTTTAATGAAAATACTGGTTGAATTTTTCTGTTTGCTCTATGAATATATACCAATTCCAAAATGTCAAACAGTCTCCTTCTGATAGTCGTAACCTGTTCTTCTGATCAACCAGCCTATTGATCCTTTACTAGCTCGTTGATTTACCTTCACATTGAGATTAGCAGTCTAATGTTATTAGAATAAACAATATAATATATCTGACCTCAGTGTCTGTAGGTTGCAGAGGGGAGACTGGAGAAACCAACAGAGATCCTTCATTTCAGGGTCCAGGTCAATTCCGCTCAGATCCAGTTCTGTCAGATGGGATGGATTTGACTTCAGAGCTGAGCCCAGAGAAGCACAGCTGATATCTGACAATTTGACGTTTTTCAATCTGAACAAAGATGAAAAAAAAAGATTTTAGACAAATTCAACAGGATGCCGATTAAACTGATAAACTGATATATGAACATATAAATCATCAGAACGTAGAAAATGAGCCTGACTGAATATTAAAGTCTAAGAAACATTATGTACTGATGTCTAATATTTTATGCAGTAAAACTGATTGAAAAACTGAAACCAGACAGAACCAGAACATGTTCCAAAAAAGTGTGAAGGTTCATATCAAAGTGTGTTTCTAAGTCTGCTCTGGGAGAATTCTGTGATGGAAAAAGGGCAGAGCTGGAAAACAATCCATAACCAGAACAACACCAGCAGCATCAACTGCTAGAAGAAATAGAAGCTCAGTTTTACTGAATGGTCCTGAATGCATCACTTGCCCCCTCCCCACCCATGAGGAGAGTTTTCAGAAGTCTATTTCACTCCTACTGACTGCCAGAAGTGGTGCTTAAAGAACCGAATAATCACTCTTACGCGTGCCAAGATTATTATTAACAGTCACTTGTGACCTATCGATGATCAATGTAAGTCTATTTAGTTAAATTCAATTCACAGTCAGAGAAACAGGACTACACTGGAAAACAGGCCAAGCTCCAACATCTAGAAACAAAGGTGTTGATGGCAGCAGCACAGCTGATATTTCTCTCCAGGATGGAGTCACAGCCAAACAGGAACAGACCAGATGAAGCTACTATGAGAAAAAGCAGAGAGAGCAGAACGTTAGAGATTGAACTAACAGATTCTGCAGAGTGGGAGAATAGAGATAGAATGAAGCAGAATGATGAAAAAGGGGTCCCTATGTCCTCCAGCAGTCTAAGCCTATAGCAGCAGAACTATAGAGATAGATCAGGATAACCTGAGCCACTCTAACTAGAAGCTTTATCAAAAAGGAAAGTTTTAAGCCTAGTCTTAAAAGTAGACAGAGTGTCTGCCTCACGGACTAAAACTGGTAGTTGGTTCCACAGGAGAGGAGCCTGATAACTAAAAGATCTGCCTCCCATTCTACTTTTAGAAGTTCTAGGAACGACTAGTAAACCTGCAGATTGAGAGCGAAGTGCTCTGTTAGGATTCAATTCAATTCAATTCAGTTTATTTATATAGCGCCAAATTCACAACACATGTCATCTCAAGGCACTTTACAGTTCACCAGATCATACAGTCAAATTGATTCAAAGTTTTCTATCTAAGGAAAACCAGCTGATTGCATCGACTCATTGACTCTTCAGCAATCCCTCACACTAAGCATGCTTGTAGCGACAGTGGAGAGGAAAAACTCCCTTTTAACAGGAAAAAAACTTCAGCAGAACCAGGCTCAGTGTGAGCGGCCATCTGCTGAGGCCCACTGGGGTTCAAGGAGACAGAAGCAGAGATACAAAAAGCAGCTGTAAAAGGCGGCCCCGTCCAGGAAACACACAGCCAGGCAGACGAGCTCCAAGGCAGCTCCCATGTCAGAGGATGAAGAGAGCACATCCAGTTAGTCACAGTCAGAGAAACAGGACCACACTGGAAGACAGGCCGATCTCCAACATCTACAAACAAGGGTGTTGATGGCAGCAGCACAGCTGATGTTTCTTTCCTGGATGACGTCACAGCCAAACAGGAACAGACGAGGCAAAGCTACTCTGAGGAAAAGCAGAGAGAGCAGAACGTTAGAGATTGAACAAACAGATTCTGCAGAATAGGAGAAAAGAGAGAGAATGAAGCAGAATGATGAAATGGGGGTCCCTATGTCCTCCAAAAGTCTAAGCCTATAGCAGCATAACTATAGAGATAGATCAGGATAACCTGAGCCACTCTAACTAGAAGCTTTATCAAAAAGGAAAGTTTTAAGCCTAGCCTTAAAAGTAGACAGGGTGTCTGCCTCACGGACTAAAACTGGTAGTTGGTTCCACAGGAGAGGAGCCTGATAACTAAAAGATCTGCCTCCCATTCTACTTTTAGAAATTCTAGGAACCACTAGTAAACCTGCAGATTGAGAGCGAAGTGCTCTGTTAGGAACATAAGGAACAATCAGATCTCTGATATAAGATGGAGCTTGGCCATTTAAGGCTTTATATGTGAGAAGGAGGATTTTAAATTCTATTCTTGATTTAACAGGAAGCCAATGAAGAGAAGCCAGGATAGGAGAGATATGATCTCTCTTTTTAATTTTCATCGGAACTCTGGCTGCAGCATTTTGGATCAGCTGAAGGCTTTTAACTACAGTTTGTGGACTTCCTGATAGTAAAGAATTACAATAGTCCAGCCTTGAAGTAACAAATGCATGGACTAGTTTCTCAGCATCACCCCTGGACAGGAGATTTCTAATTTTTGCAATATTCCTCAGATGAAAGAAGGAAATTCTAGAAACCTCTTTGATCTGGGATTTAAATGACAGGTCCTGATCAAAAATAACACCAAGATTTTTTACTTTATTATCTGAAATCAGTTTAATCCCATCCAAATGAAGTGACTGGCTAATCAGCTTCTTTTTCAGAGACTCTGGTCCAAAGACTATAACTTCTGTTTTGTCTGCATTCAGAAGCAGAAAGTTAAGAGTCATCCAGGTTTTTATGTCTTCAAGACATGCCTGTAATCTATGTAATGGGTTAGCTTCATCTGGATTATAGACAGATATAGCTGGGTATCATCAGCATAACAGTGGAAATTAATCCCATGCTGTCTAATAACTCTACCGATTGGGAGCATGTATAAAGTAAAGAGAATTGGTCCTACCACCTATCCCTGTGGTACTCCACAGGTAACCTTTGAGTGTGTTGAAGATCTATCATTAACATGAACAAACTGAATTCGATCAGATAGATAAGATTTAAACCAGTCTAGTGCTGCTCCTTTAATTCCAACAAAATATTCAAGTCTTTCTAAAAGAATATTATGGTCAACTGTATCAAATGCAGCACTAAGATCCAACAGGACGAGCACAGATACAAGTCCATTATCTGAGGCCATGAGAATATCATTAGTGACTTTCACCAGAGCTGTTTCAGTGCTATGATGAGCTCTAAAGCCAGACTGAAACTCTTCAAAAAGTTCATTATGGTGTAAGTGGTCGCAAACTTGTTTGGCAACTACTTTCTCAAGAATTTTGGATAAGAAAGGAAGATTGGATATAGGTCTATAATTAACCAAGTCATCTGGGTCAAGACACGGTTTCTTAAGCAGAGGTTTAATTCCAGCAACCTTAAAAGCTTTAGGTACATATCCCTGTAACAGAGATAGATTAATCACATCTAAAATGGAGGAGGAGATCAAAGGGAATACCTCCTTAAATAACCTGGTTGGAACTGGATCTAACATCCAAGTTGAAGGCTTAGATGAAGACAATAATTTTGCTAATTCAGAAAGTTCAACTGGATCAAAGCAGTCTAAACCCGGTTCAGATTCCATGACTACCTCAGGTACAATCGCGGATAGAGGAGTGCTTATGATCTTATTTTTAATAAGATCAATCTTATTTATAAAGAATCCCATAAAATCATTGCTGTTAAGAGCAGGTGGAATGGATGGTTCAACAGAGCTATGGCTCTGGGTGAGTTTGGCAACTGTATTAAAAAGAAATCTAGGATTATTCTTATTCTCCTCTATTAATGAGGAGAAGTATGCTGCTCTTGCTTTACAAAGGGTCCTCTTATACAGCAGTAAACCATTTTTCCAGACTAGGAAGGACTCCCGCAGGCCTGTGGAGCGATATTTTCTCTCCAGTTTCCTAGCATTTTGCTTCAAAGTACGCAGCTCTGCATTAAACCAAGGAGCAAGCTTTCTATTTTTAACGGTTTTCATTTTCAAAGGAGCTGCGTTGTCTAAGGCAGTACGCAGAGAACTAGCAACCCCATCAACAAAATCATCAACCTGTGAAGGGGAATAAGCTATACTTTTGCACTCTGCAGCACTGCTCAGCGACACAGAGGAGAGAGAAAGTGAAGCAGATTCTTTAAAATTTATAACTGCACTATCTGATAAAGATCTACTAAAATGTAACCTTCTTTTGGGGGAGGAGAACTCTGTTAAAGTAATCCTGAAGGTTATTAGAAAGTGGTCAGAGAGGACAGGGTTGTGAGGAAATACTGTTATTTCTTCACATTCTATGCCGTATGTCAGCACAAGATCCAAAGTATGAAGATGAGAATGTGTGGGACTATTCACATTTTGAACAAAGCCAATAGTGTCTAAGATAGCATTAAAGGCTGCTCTTAAGCTATCGCCTTCAATGTCAGCATGGATGTTAAAATCTCCCACTATGATGACCCTGTCAGTATTTAATACCAAATCAGAAAGGAACTCTGAAAACTCATCTAAACATTCAGAGTAAGGACCTGGTGGACGATACAAAGTTACAAGAAGAAGAGGTTTTCTTGCCTTGAAATTTGGATGAGGGAAATTAAGGGTTAAATGTTCAAAAGAGTTGTAGGTATTAACTGTTTTGGGAGTAATCAGTAAGTCAGACTGGAAGATTGTTGCTACTCCTCCTCCTCGCCCAGAACTTCTGGGTATGTGAAAATTTAAATAGCTTGAAGGAGTTGCCTCATTTATGCTCACATAATCCTCTTGCTGCAGCCAGGTTTCTGTAAGGCAACACAAGTCAATGTGATTATCACAAATCAAGTCATTAACTAGCAGACTTTTAGAGGAAAGCGATCTTATGTTAAACAGACCGCATTTAATTGTTTTAACTTTTTCCCCAATTGGAGTTATTTTGATTTTAATTAGATTATCATGATTTACTTCTTTGGGAATCTTTGCTAATTTATTAGATTTTGGTCGTGGGCAAGACACTGTCTGGATGGAGTAAAGAGTGGGTAACAGTAGAGAAGCTGCAGAGATGTGTGTTAAACTACAACTCTGCTTCCTGGTCTGCACCCTGGGTGGTCAGGGTTTTGGAGGACTAATAAATGTGGCCAGATTCCTAGAAAGAAGAGCTGCACCATCCAAAGTGGGATGGATGCCGTCTCTCCGAATCAGACCAGGCTTTCCCCAAAAGGATTGCCAATTATTAATGTAGCCCACGTTGTTTTCAGGACACCACCTAGACAACCAGCGGTTGAATGACGACATGCGGCTAAACATGTCATCACTGGTCAGATCAGGGAGGGGACCAGAGAAAATTACGGAGTCCAACATTTTTTTGGCAAACTTACACACCGAAGCAACACTAATGTTAGTGACCTCCGATCGGCGTAACCGGGTGTCATTACCACCAGCGTGAATAACAATCTTACTGTATTTAACCTTATCCTTAGCCAGTAGTTTCAGGTAGGATTTGATGTCGCCCGTTCTGGCCCCCGGCAAACATTTGACTATGGTCCCTGGTGTCTCTAATGCCACGTTTCTGACTATGGAGCTGCCAATCACCAGAGTGGGCTTCTCAGTGGGTGTGTCACTGAGTGGGGAATACCGGTTAGAAACGTGAACGGGTTGGTGGTGACCAGTGGGCAGAGATCCACGACTACGCTTTCTGCGTACAGTTACCCAATCGCCTGGCTGCTCAGGCACTTTTGGAGGACAGCTACGTGGGGGGCCTACTTTAACTCCTGGATGTTCAACAGCCTGAAGCCTGGATTCTAACTCTGACACCCTCGCCTCCAAAGCTACAAAAATACTACACTTATTACACATCCCATTATCACTAAAGGAGGCAGAGGAATAACTGAACATCTGACACAGAGAGCAGGAGAGAGGAGAGGAAGAAGGAAGAGTTGGAAAAGAGAGGGAGGGAGAGAGAGAAGCCATAGCAATGCTAAGCTAGCGCTAGCCTAGGCTAGCTACTCCTTGCTATCAGAAATAAAACCGTGTGAAACTGACAAGTGCTCAGTAGAAAAGTGCAGCAGAAGGTGCTATGTTTTAAACTAGTCAGTTAGAGTTACTTAGATACAGAGATATCACAGAGAAAATAACTTAACGTCAGATGGAGTTCCTCTGGACAGCTGCAGCAGCTGCACACTCAGTTAATCCAAACTTAAGGAACATAAGGAACAATCAGATCTCTGATATCAGATGGAGCTTAGATAGAAAACTTTGAAGCAATTTCCACTCTAAATTGCTTGAGATGACTTGTATTGTGACTTGGCACTAAATAAATAAACTGAATTGAATTATAGACTTCCATACGTTAGCTGCAGAGAATACATAAAACGAGGAGACACTGATGGACGTCTTCATAACAGGACTTGGCAAGAGGATTGAGGATGAGATTTCCAGCCATGATTACCCTCGTTCTCTGAAGGACCTGGATGAGCAACCCGAATTGACCTCCGGCTTCAGGAGTGACGTAGGGAGCGGGGTCCTGCTCTACGGCTTTGGAGGTCTACAGAACGACGTTGGAACCCCTTCGCTCCTCCGATCTGGAACCCACGCACCTGGGTTCAGCTCACTCTCCAAGGAGAAGGATCATCGCTTCACCTGTGTTTCTACTGCGGTTGAGGGGGACATTGTTCAACCCGCTGCACGGTAAAAAGAGCAGGCTCAGTGGGAGGGGGGAGTATACTGCTGAGCTGAACCAGACTATCTGCCTCCCCAGAATTTCTGCTCCCTGTGATTCTGTCTGTTGTCTCACATAGACATAGTTTGTCAGCCTTTTGGGATTCAGGTGCAGATACCGAGTTCATAGATGGGGACCTGGCCAGACATCTAGGCATCAAACTACTTCCCACACCGGACTCCACACCAGGTCCTAGCCTCAGATGGACATCAGCTAAACCAGTCATCCTTATGACAGAACCTGTTGAGCTGGTGGTGGGGGGTAACAATGTTGAACAGTTATTTTGTCTTATCATAGATTCATCTAAGATTACTGTCATATTAGGTTCTACCTGGCTAACTAAGTACAACCCACATACTGACTGGCAAAGGGTGGAACTTTTAGGTTGATCCATTGCTTGTTCATTTTTTTTTTATGATTGGCTAAGTCCGAGATGCTGATTAATTCTGTTGATCCAAAGTTTTATCCAGATTTTTTTTAAGGTCCCTCAGGAGTACCATGACCACTGTGAGGTGTTCAATAAGGGCAAGGCCACAGCCCTAACTCCTCATAGATCTTTTGACTGCGATATTGATCTACTGCCCAGTACCACACCCCCTAGGGTGGGTTATACTCCTTGTTGGCCCCTGAATCCCACGCTATGGAGAAATACATCTCCAAGTAACTTAGGGCTGGTATTAGCTTAGATTAGATTAGATGAGCTTTATTGATCTCACAGCGGAGAAATTCACTGCTCACATATTGGCATAGGAGTTAAAGAAGGTGCAAACAAGGAGGAAAAAGGTGCATTAAGAATAAACAATATATATCCAGTATATCAAGATAAATAAGGATTAAGGTGCAAGTGTACATGTATCACACACAATGAAAAACAAAATAGAAATAAGAAATAAAAATAAAACAAATAAAAAATACAAGGGAGTAGCACAGAGGCTTGAGGTGACATATGTACAATCCGGGTGGCTTATATACAGGTGGATTGACTTTTACATTAAAGTGTAGTAGGTGAGGAGCAACAGTGAGGTAGTGGTATGACTATTCTATTCACATATATTGCACATTCAGCATATTGCACAGAATGTTGCACAGTCAATAATAGAAAAAAACTATAATATAGCTGCACAGTGGTTTTTACAGGAGTTATTGTGGTTATAGTGCATTATTATAGAGTCTGGTGGCAGCAAGAATGAATGACCTGCGGTAGCGCTCCTTCTTACAGACAGGGTGTCTAAGTCTTTGACTAAAGGAGCTGCTCAGTTGAGGCGGGCTGAGGCCACCACAGAGTCATAAAAGGTTTTAAGGAGGGGCCTGCTCCCTCCAAAGGCCCTCAGCCTCCTCAGGAGGTGGAGGTGGCTTGGCCCTTTTTATACAGAGCGTCAGTGTTGTGAGTCCAGTCCAGTTTATAATTGACGTGAACACCCAGGTATTTGAAACTCTAAACAGTTTCTATGTCCTGTCCCTGGATGTTCACGGGGGGGTGGGGGGTGGTCTTCTCCTGAAGTCGATCATCGTCTCCTTGGTCTTACTGGTGTTTAGAGACAGATGGTTTCTCTCACACCAGTCCACAAAGTCCATGATGACTGACCGGTATTCCAGCTTGTTCCCCTCAGACACACAGCCCACAATGGCCAAGTCATCGGAGAACTTCTGGAGGCGGCAGCTGTCCGTGTTGTAGGTGAAATCCGAGGTGTAGAGGGTGAAAAGAAAAGGAGACAGGACAGTGCCCTGGGGGGGCCCCGGTGCTGCAGAGTGCCACCTCTGACTGGCAGCCATGCAGCCGCACGTTCTGAGGACGGTCAGTGAAGGGGTTGGTGGTCCAGTCAGTTAGGTGCTTGTCCCCCCAGCGTCCTCCAGCTTCCCCCTCAGCAGCACCGGTCTGATGGTGTTGAAAGCGCTGGAGAAGTCAAAGAACATGACTCTCACAGCGCTCCCAGTGGTCTCCAGGTGGGTGAGCGCCCGCTGCAGCAGGTAGATGATGGCATCATCTACTCCGATGTTGGGCTGGTAGGCGAACTGCAGCGGGTCCAGGGTGGGGCTCACCACGGTGCGGAGGTGGGCGAGGACGAGGAGCTCCATGGTTTTCATCAGGTGAGATGTCAGGGTGACTGGTCTGAATTGGGCCGGATCCCTGGCGTGTGGCGTTTTGAGAACCGGAACCACACAGGAGGTCTTCCACATGGTGGGGACCCCCCCCGGGTGGGGACCCCCCCCCAGGCTGAGACTCAGGTTGTACATGTAGCTGAGGACCTGATAGAGCTCATCTGCACAGGTCCTCAGCAGCCTGGGGGGGAGGGGCGTCTGGTCCTGAGGCTTTCCTCTGTTTCAGCCTCATCAGCTGCCCTCTCACCTGCATTGGTGTTACTGTGAGGGGGGAGGAAGGCACGACTGAAGGTGTGGATGGGTCGGGGGTTGCTGGGAGTGGCGGTGGTGGGGAGGGAAGGTCTCTGGGGGGCCGGTGGTTGGAAGTGTGTGGAGAGTTGAGGGCAGGGAGGGGACCAGTGTGAGGGGAGTCAAACCGCGTGAAGAAGCTGTTTAACTCATCTGCAAACTTGGTGTAGGCACAATGCTCTCCACACAGAAGGTCATGTAGTCAGTGATGCATTCAGTCAGGCTGTTGATGTTCTCACCATTGGAACATGCTCCAGTCTGTGGTGCTGAAACAATCCCTCAGCTCCTCAGTGGCGTCATCCCACCAAACTTTCACTGACTTCTTCTGTGCTATTGTCCTTCTCACCAGTGGAATGTAATGGGGGGGCAGGTAGACAAGGTTGTGATCTGAACGTCCCAGTGGGGGGAGGGGGACAGATGTGTATGCATCCTTAACGTTTGCATAAAAAAGGTCCAGCGTTTTGTTGTTCCTGGTTGCGCATGTCATGTATTGTGTGAGCGTGGGGAGAGTGGAGCGGAGGGGGGCATGGTTGAAATCTCCTGTGATGAGCAGGAGAGCGCGGGGGTGTTCGGTCTGTAGTTTGTTTACCACGCTGTGGATCCGCCCCCAAGCAGCGGCGGCATCAGCGGAGGGAGGTATGTAAACGCACAGCACGATCACGTGACCAAACTCCCGCGGCAGATAATATGGTCTTAGACTCACTGAGAGTAATTCCATATCTGAGCTGCATATCTGCTGCTTCACGTGAACATGGGCCACGCTGCACCATCTCTCATTCACAAACACCGCCAGCCCCCCCCTCTCTTTTTTCTGCTCTTCGCCAAAGTTCTGTCTACGCAGATAAGTTTAAAGCCATCCAGGGAAACCACTGAGTCCGGGACAGACCCATCTAGCCACGTCTCCGTGAAGCACATTAAACTAGCGTCTCTGCATAATTATAATAAAGCAATTTATATGCATGAAACAAGTGGAACACTTTGGCAATAGCCGTACTGCTACACTTGTGAAAGTCAAATCTGTTGGGCTCTTTTTGACATCAAGACAATTATTCTTATTGCCACATTGCCAGATAGGACACTGTTAAAAAAAACAAAAACAAAAAAAAAACAAAAAAAAAACTAGCGTCTCTGCATAATTATAATAAAGCAATTTATATGCATGAAACAAGTGGAACACTTTGGCGATAGCCGTACTGCTACACTTGTGAAAGTCAAATCTGTTGGGCTCTTTTTGACATCAAGACAATTATTCTTATTGCCACATTGCCAGATAGGACACTGTTAAAAAAAAAAAAAAAAACTGGCGTCTCTGTACCTCCTCTGGAAACGCGCTAGCGCTGCGAGCTCCTCGGTCTTGTTGCGGAGAGATCTTATGTTTCCCATGACAACCGATGGTAGATAACTCTTCCTCCGTTTCGTCCTTCCACCTCTGCAGCCTCTCCGTCTCCTCCGTATTTCTGCAGGGATGTCTGGTTTCTCCGTGTGGTGGGGAGAAGGGAAGCGATGTGTAGGGTCCCGTAGTCCGAGGAGCTGGTCCCGCGTGTAAACAATGGGCCGTTTGGAGTCGCAGACAAAGGGGTCTCTCCTTGCAGCATCAAAAAGTGCCGAAAGTAGCAGAAAGCTAAGCACAAGAGTCCCGAAAGTTGGTTTCCTTAGTGTGCATAGCTTCGGAGTACCAGCTACGGTGTTCAATGTTATAAAAACACACCAAATAACACTACAGGTGCTGGTCATAAAATTAGAATATCATGAAAAAGTAGATTGATTTCAGTAATTCCATTTAAAAAGTGAAACTTGTATATTATATTCATACATTACATACAAACTCATATATTTCAGATGTTTATTTTGTTTAATTTTGATGATTACAAATGACAACAAATGAAAATCTCAAATTCATCATATCAGAAAATTAGAATATTACTGAAGACCAATAAAAACAAAGGATTTATAGAAATGTTGGCCAACTGAAAAGTATGAACATGAAAAGTATGAGCATGTACAGCACTCAGTATTTAGTTGGGCCTCCTTTGGCCTGTATTACTGCAGCAATGCGGCGTGGCATGGAGTCGATCAGTCTGTGGCACTGCTCAGGTGTTATGATAGCCCAGGTTGCTCTAATAGTGGCTTTTAGCTCTTCTGAATTGTTGGGTCTGGTGTATTGCATCTTCTTCTTCACAATACCCCATAGATTTTCTATGGGGTTAAGGTCAGGAGAGTTTGCTGGCCAATTAAGAACAGGGATACCATGGTCCTTCAACCAGGTACTGGTAGCTTTGGCACTGTGTGCAGGTGCCAAGTCCTGTTGGAAAATGAAATCTGCATCTCCAAAAAGTTGGTCAGCTGCAGGAAGCATGAAGTGCTCTAAAACTTCCTGGTATGTGGCTGCGTTGACCCTGGACCTCAGAAAACACAATGGACCAACACCAGCAGATGACATGGCACCCCAAACCATCACTGACTGTGGAAACTTTACACTGGACTTCAAGCAACGTGGATGAAGTGCCTCTCTTCTTTTCCTCCAGACTCTGGGACCTTGATTTCCAAAGGAAATGCAAAATTTACTTTCATCAGAGAACATGACTTTGGACCACTCACCAGCAGCCCAGGCAAGACGCTTCTGACGCTGTCTGTGGTTCAAGAGTGGCTTGACACAAGGAATGCGACAGCAGAAACCCATGTCTTTCATACGTCTGTGTGTGGTGGTTCTTGAAGCACTCACTCCAGCTGCAGTCCACTCTTTGTGAATCTCCCCCACATTTTTGAATGGGTTTTGTTTCACAATCCTCTCCAGGGTGCGGTTATCTCTCTTGCTTGTACACTTTTTTCGACCACATCTTTTCCTTCCCTTCGCCTCTCTATTAATGTGCTTGGACACTGAGCTCTGTGAACAGCCAGCCTCTTTAGCGATGACCTTTTGTGTCTTGCCCTCCTTGTGCAAGGTGTCGATGGTCGTCTTTTGGACAACTGTCAAGTCAGCAGTCTTCCCCATGATTGTGTAGCCTATAGAACTAGACTGAAAGACCATTTAAAGGCTTTTGCAGGTGGTTTGAGTTAATTAGCTGATTAGAGTGTGGCACCAGGGGCCATCAATTTTGAACCTTTTCACAATATTCTAATTTTCTGATATGATGAATTTGAGATTTTCATTTGTTGTCATTTGTAATCATCAAAATTAAACAAAATAAACATCTGAAATATATGAGTTTGTATGTAATGTATGAATATAATATACAAGTTTCACTTTTTAAATGGAATTACTGAAATCAATCTACTTTTTCATGATATTCTAATTTTATGACCAGCACCTGTAGGAGCCGATGTGACCGGCTGTTGCCTGCGTAGCGCCATCTTGAATCGGCTTCCTCTGGTGAGCTCCAGAGGAAATTATCCATCCCTCCTCCTCCCCTGCTGGATCAGGCGTCTTTTTTGTGGGCAAGACGGATGGATCACTCAGGCCTTGCGTTGATTACAGGGGCCTCAATGACTCAATGATATTACAGTTAAGAATCGGTACCCCATTCCCCTGATTAACATCGCATTTGATCAGACTCAGGGAGCCAAGGATTTTACCAATCTGGATCTCCACAATGCATATCACCTAAAAACTTGGACTTTGTTTCTAAGTTTGAAGATGTTTCACTTTCCATCCAGCCTTTTGAAAATGTTTTCTGGATGGTAAGCAAAATGCCAAGGCAGAGAAGTGTCACTTCAACATTGTCCCTATTCTGGGTTTTGTTGTGTCTCCCGACCGATCTCCATTGACTCCTTGAAGATGCGCACTTTCACCAACTGGCCGGTTCCTAAGGATAGGAAGCATCTCGAGAGGTTCTTGGGATATCTCATCTTTAACCGGTTCATTAGGAACTACAGTCAGTTGGCAGCACCCCTGCAGGCCTCACGACATCATAGGTCAAGTTTTTCTGGTCCAATCTGGCGGATCAAGCATTTCACAGGCTCAAGGCTGCTTTTAACTTGACTCCAGTTCTGGTGTCCCCTGACCCCAAGAGGCAGCTTATTGTCAAGGTGGATGCTTCCAATACCGGGGTCGGGGCGGTGCTTAGTCAGGAGGCTAAGGATAGGAGGATTCAACCTTGTATCTTCTTCTCCAAGAAGCTGTTAGCAGCTGAGCAGAACTATGATGTCGGGGATACAGAGTTGCTGGCAGTCCAACTGGCTTTGGAGGAGTGGAGACACTGGCTGGAGGGCTCCAGTTTTTCTGTTTCTGTTCTGGACAGAACATAAGAATCTGGAGTACCTCAAGTCAGCCAAGAGACTTAATCTTTAACATTGAGAAGGAGGTTAGATGGGCCCTTCTCAACCAACCTTCTCTCAGTTATTGTCCGTTTGATCATTGTGTTTGTTCCTAATGCTCTGAGAGGGAAGGTCCTTGAGTTCTGCCATTTTTCTCATCTGTTCTGTCTTCCTCGTGCTAATAAGACTATTCACATTGTCCATTCTCAGTTTTGGGAGCCTTCTCTCTCTGAAGAAATGCGGGAGTTCATGGCAGCCTGCCCTCTGTGTAACCAGTCCAAGTCATCCAAAAGATCTCCTTCTGGTTTTCTTCGGCCTTTGTCTATTCCGTAACAGCCTTGGTCCCGCGTTGATATGGACTTTATAACCGCGTTTGCTCTCTCTGATGGTAACACTGTCATTTTCACTGTCATTGACAGGTTCTCAAAGAGGGTGCATTTAGTCCCTCTGACCAAACTCCCCGTCTGCTAAGGAAATGGGGGAGGTCCTCATCCGTGTGTTTTTTTCAGCTCCTTGGTCTCCCCTCTGACGTTGTCTCTCACAGGAGTCCCCAGTTTGCCTCCCGGTCCGGGAGGGAGTTTTGCTCTCTGTTAGTCTGTCTGTCCCCATTAGTCTCTCAGCTGGTTTTTACCCTCAAACAGATGGTCAGAGGAGTCCAGGGATCCCTCTGCCCACCTTTCTGCTCTTAGGTGCCAGCGGGCTTGGAGAAGAGCAACCTCTAAAGCCCTGGTTGGTCAAGCTAAGGCTGCAAGCCGCTGTAGGGTTCAGGCGCCCACTTACAGGGTGGGTGAAAGAGTTTGGCTTTCCACCAAAGATCTACCCTTAAGGTCGACAGCAAGATGCAGGCTCCCTGCTTTATTGGGTTAGGGTTCTGTCATCCAGACAGTGTCTTGCCCACGACCAAAATCGACAAAAATTTTAAAGAATCTGCTTCACTTTCCCTCTCTTCTGTGTCGCCGAGCAGTGTTTCAGTCTGGCTTTAGAGCTCATCATAGCACTGAAACAGCTCTGGTGAAAGTCACTAATGATATTCTCATGGCCTCAGATAATGGACTTGTATCTGTGCTCGTCCTGTTGGATCTTAGTGCTGCATTTGATCCAGTTGATCATATTATTCTTTTAGAAAGACTTGAATATTTTGTTGGAATTAAAGGAACAGCAATAGACTGAAATCGATCAGATAGATAAGATTTAAACCAGTTTGTTCACGTTAATGACAAATTTTCCTCTTGCTCAAAGGTTACCTGTGGAGTAACACAGGGATCAGTGCTAGGACCAATTCTCTTTACTATATATGCTCCCAATCGGTAAAGTTATTAGACAGCATGGGATTCATTTTCACTGTTATGCTGATGATACCCAGCTATCATCAGCAAATCATGGTGTTTTTTTTTAATCTTGGTGTTGTTTTTGATCAGGACCTGTCATTTAAATCCCAGATCAAAGAGGTTTCTAGAATTTCCTTCTTTCATCTGAGGAACATTGCAAAAAGTAGAAATCTCCTGTCCAGGGGTGATGCTGAGAAACTAGTCCATGCATTTGTTACTTCAAGGCTGGACTATTGTAATTCTTTACTATCAGGAAGTCCACAAACTGTAGTTAAAAGCCTTCAGCTGATCCAAAATGCTGCAGCCAGAGTTCTGATGAAAATTAAAAAGAGAGATCATATCTCTCCTATCCTGGCTTCTCTTCATTGGCTTCCTGTTAAATCCAGAATAGAATTTAAAATCCTCCTTCTTGTTAGGGTTCCAGTTTGTGTGGGTTGTTTTTCTGTGTTTTAACTCTCCCCACCACCAGGCGGTGCCCTGTTCTTGTGGGCCTCTCTGCACACCTGCGGCTCATTGGGTCATTACCAGAGGAGTAGTTGAGCTGCGGAGTGTTTGCCAGGATTGGGTACTCTAGCCTTAATGAGATTAGCTGAGTTTAACCTTTGCCTTGTCTCTCTGAGTCTAAGCCTTGCCTTTGTCTTTGTTCTCCAGTAGGATGCCCTCCTGATCCACTGGATTAGCCTGGTCCTTCTACCCCCCTTGGAAGGAATAATTTGAGTCACACTGAGCCAGGGAAAACCGTCACCAGATTTGTTCAAGCCCACTTCAGGAAAACCCGGTGACAGTCCGTTCCACTCCTGCCCTGGACCCAGTGCAAGTCTGCCTGTCTGCCCTCCAACGAGCTCATTCATCTCTGGATTAAACCCCCCGTGGACTGGACCTAAGGGAAACCAAGAATCTCCCTAACGCGAGTCTTCTCCAGCTATTCACCAGTCTCAGTCCCTACGGAGCTTGAACTGATCTTTGTGATCTCCCCTAACAGTTTCTGGTTCCAGTTCACCAGACCGCTGAAGTCCCACTGCGATAACCCTGCATATAATCTCTCTCTCTGTTTTTTGTCAACCTCTCAATAAACCTGTTAACTTTTCCCCTGAGTGAATTCCTGCATGTGGGTGAGATCTTTAAACCCCATCATGACACTTCTCACATATAAAGCCTTTAAATGGCCACGCTCAGAGATCTGATTGTTCCTTATGTTCCTAACAGAGCACTTCGCTCTCAATCTGCAGGTTTACTAGTGGTTCCTAGAATTTCTAAAAGTAGAATGGGAGGCAGATCTTTTAGTTATCAGGCTCCTCTCCTGTGGAACCAACTACCAGTTTTAGTCCGTGAGGCAGACACCCTGTCTACTTTTAAGGCTAGGCTTAACACTAGATGTTTGTGTATTCACTCTACCTTGCTAACTGTCCTTGTTGTAATGAAAATAACCTGTGATGTGACCAGTCCTTCTACATGAGGCTGGATAAAGGTAGAAACAAACTGGCATCAGAACCAGAGCATGCTCCAAACACTTTTCATTACCTGCCCCTGCAACATCAGACCTTTTTGCAGGAATAACTTGATAAGTCATATCTAAATCTTTTATTTAGGCAAACCTATTGAACAACCAGATATCATACGGGTCCTAGTTCCTGAGCTGAGAACAGGTTATAACCAGCTTTTCCAACAAGGCAAGGCAGAGCCTATTTATATTGTCCATTCACCAACAGACTCATTTATATTGCAAAGCTCACTATGTGAAAGAAAGAAGAACTTAGAGAATAATTGTATTTTGTCTGTTCTTGCCTTTTCATGTCATTAAACATTTCAGCTTAGAGAATCACAAACAGCATGATTTTAGTATTGGAGTAACATTTATTTGACCCAAGGAAAAGCACTACATGTGAAGCTACAATTGTCCCATTTAGCAGTTTTTACAAACCCAAGGTGAGTCCTTCCTGTATTTGTGACAGGTAAACTTTGTGCAGTGCACACAGCGCTCAGTGCTGTGGTTCCTGTTGCAGAGATTGCACACCTGGCCTGCTTAGAATAACAATGAAAAACTCAAAAAAAAAAAATAGGGTTTAGCACATATTCCCAAAGTAAGAGTTGTAGTATGAACTCGATGAGGTTATCTATGTGTGCTACAAGTTTTGTGGCACTAAAATGATCTACAGTGTAATTATTGGCTATTATATGCTTATAATAACAATGAATAAATCTCCAAAAATAGTTTGGCCTATCTTCCTAAAGTGAGAAAAAAAAAGAATGTTAGAACTGTAAATATACCGTCATATGTTTATATAAATATCTTTTTAATGTATTTATTACTGTTTTCAAGGCTGCACTTTAAAATGTGAAATTGTCTAGAGCTATTCTTGACGAAATTTCTTTTTGTTTACACTTGTGTATACAAAATGACAAAATAAATCTGTCTAAGTCATAAGTAATTATTGGCTTTTACATGCTTATAACAATGAAAACTCTAAATAAATAGAGTTTAGCACATTTTCCCAAAGTCAGAGTTGTAGTGTGAATTAGATAAGGTTATCTGTGTTTTGAGGCACTACAATGATCTATAGTGTAATTATTGGCTATTATATGCTTATAATAACAAAGAAAGAATCTCCAAAAATACATTTTGGCCTATCTTCCCAAAGTAAGAGTTGTAGTATGATCCAGATGAGTTTATCTGTGTATCCTACAAGTGTGTAGGCAGTACAGTGATCTATTGTGCAGTCATTGCTCATTTTATTCTTATTCTAATAACAGAATAGAGGTGCCATTTGTCCTTTAAGCTTTGGAAATTCCTCAGAAAAGTATTATTTTCGAATCCAATAAATGTGATAATAATCCACCTCTCTTTTGAATATTTCTCTCTGATTGTTTTTGCAACTTGCAGACGGAGCATTTTTGGAGCCTTGCTGTGGTTGCAGAGAGGTGTCTGTTTTTGACACAACTCCTGTCTGTGTGTTTGTGTTCTGTGTTAGTCTCCCTTCCTCCACCAGGAGGCGCCTGGTTCTGGTCCGCCTCCTCACACACCTGCTGATGGTTTCCTCGTTAACGGAGTGTTCTTAAGCTGCTGACTGCCACTACCTCGACGCCAGAGTGTTTGCCAGTTTTGGGTACTCTAGCCAAGCAGAGATTTGCTGAGCCAAACTGAGTTCTTGTCGACCTGAGTTTTAACATTGTTTATTTTTTGCCCCTCGGCAGGAAGTCATCCTACAAACTGGATTTTTTTCGGACCTTCTCTCCCTGGAAGGATCAACTGAGCTTCAAACTGAGCTGAGGTTCAAACAGGAGGTTTGGATCCACTTTCCCCAACAGATCGTTTGAGCCTCACACTGAGAAAGGTATTCATCTCCACTATGACCCGTTCAAGTACCGCAGGAAATCTGAGTGGCAGTTAATTTCTCCGTTCACCTACAAACAAGCGCATTCTGGGTAAACCCTGTTCCGCCCTCCACCGAATCAGACAAACATTGGAACTACAGCACACAGACTGGAGTCAAAGATTCAAAAACTTCTCTGGAAACATGAGTCAGCAACCAAATCCTCTTCTCTAAGTTCACAAATCTATTTTCCCACTGAGTCTGAACTAATCGCTGTGCCTTCCCCTCACTTTTCAGTTCCTGTTGAGCAGTGTTCAGAGCAACACTTCTCTCTACATTATCTCTTAAATAAAATCTGTTAAACCTTTTCCCCTGGTCTCCCTGTTTAGTCTTCTGCATTTGGGTCTGAACTTTAGTAAAATCATGACAGTTTTGTAGAATAAATAATCTGCAGATGAGATTTTAATCCGGAAAAGCCGAATCTGTGAATATATTGCCAAGGTTACTGCAGTTTCACAATGCTGTCTGCACTGCTGCAGCGGAGGAGAGAGAGAGAGAGGAGAGATCGCTTGAGTTATAATTCCCCCCAAATAAATAATTGTATTGTATAAATAGTCATTATTGTATAAATATTGTTGCTTTCTACAGCGTTCCAGCTCATGCAGCTGTTTTCATTGTACAGATAAGTTATCGTCTGATCGCTGCGCTGGTGGCTGCACTGAAATCATTGTGGTGTTGGCGACACTGATGACGTAGACCTAGTTATATTTAATTACAAATATGATTTTCTTCCCCCCTGCTCTCAGGTAAAACACTCTCCAAGAGAGAGACTTGAGCTAAAACCGAAACTGAAGGGGGTGGAATGGTTCTCCAGCCACAGCGCTAATGGGGCAGATGCAGCTGAAAAGAGATTCATGAGTTGTGAAGTACTGAGGGGGGATTGAAGGCTGACGTAAATTCTCATATCTCTGGGTTTTCTAGTGTTTTTTTGATAAAGCTTCTAGTTAGAGTGGCTCAGGTTATCCTGATCTATCTCTATAGTTCTGCTGCTATAGGCTTAGACTGCTGGAGGACATAGGGACCCCTTTTTCATCATTCTGCTTCATTCTATCTCTATTCTCCCACTCTGCAGAATCTGTTAGTTCAATCTCTAACGTTCTGCTCTCTCTGCTTTTTCTCATAGTAGCTTCATCTGGTCTGTTCCTGTTTGGCTGTGACTCCATCCTGGAGAGAAATATCAGCTGTGCTGCTGCCATCAACACCTTTGTTTCTAGATGTTGGAGCTTGGCCTGTTTTCCAGTGTAGTCCTGTTTCTCTGACTGTGACTAACTGGATGTGCTCTCTTCATCCTCTGACATGGGAGCTGGCTCGGAGCTCGTCTGCCTGGCTGTGTGTTTCCTGGACGGGGCCGCCTGTGGAGCTGGTTGGCAGTTGCCTTTTGTATCTATGCTTCTTTTTCTATGTCTGCTTCTGTCTCCTTGAACCCCAGTGGGCCTCAGCAGATGGCCGCTCACACTGAGCCTGGTTCTGCTGGAGGTTTCTTCCTGTTAAAAGGGAGTTTTTCCTCTCCACTGTCGCTACAAGCATGCTTAGTGTGAGGGATTGCTGAAGAGTCAATGAGTCGATGCAATCAGCTGGTTTTCCTTAGATAGAAAACCTTGAATCAATTTGACTGTATTATCTGGTGAACTGGAAAGCACCTTGAGATGACATGGTGTGAATTTGCGCTATAGAAATAAACTGAATTTAATTGAATTGAAAATAGGTTTCCATTCTAACCACAGGAAAATAAAACATCTGGAACAGGAAAATATTTCATTTACAAAAAAAGCCTGGTAAATTGTATTTTGACATTTGGACAGCAGCTGTTTGCAAAGAAAATATATTAAAGTAAAATGATGAAATAGGTACTAAAATATCAGTGAATGATTTGGTTTGAATAAACAGAGAAAACTCACCTCAGTTTCTTCACTTTGCAGATTGAACTCTCCAATATCTCACACAGATGCTTCATTCCAGAGTCTTTAAAGAGGTTATCTCCACATATCTTCTCTATTTCAACTTCAGTCAGGTGATGGTTGGACTTCAGAGCTGAGGCCACAGCTTCACATTCAGCCTTAGTGAGTTCACAGCCACCAAGTCTGTGATTAGAGGAGAAATAAAATCAGTTCTAATGACCTGTTGTCAGATATTCAACAAGTCAGATAACACTAATGATCATCACTTTACTGAAGCCTGGCTTGGTTTATGCTTGGCCAAATTACGTCATTTTGTGCTTCCACGGCTCTCCGGATAGCGTCCGTGGGGACAGAATTCCCGCAATGCAAATGTGGGAAAAGTTGTAACTACACGGACAGATCGGTGTGAAAAACATGGCTACCAAGCAGCATCTCCTGCTGGCAGGGCCGATGGAAGTCATTTTGAACAGGGGGGTGCTGCGAAAATTATCATTATACCTAAAACAATGTGTTTACATCACACGTGACTATTAGCACCAAAATCCTTTTATGCAAACCAAAAGGAAATAATGATATTATTAAACTTTTTAAACGTTACTGAACAGTGTCCATTAGACAAAGAACGCAAGATCTAAATAGATCAAAAATCAAAATAACACTAAAATACTATGGTTACGTTAAACTGCACAAATGGATATGAAAGTGCTCGGCAGGACCATGCCCTTACTTTGAGCTACAGGAAAAGGCTTTGATAAAGTTGTAAACAGCTGTGTTTTCCACTTCCTTCTCGTGTGTAGTATTGACAGCTTGCTGTTTGAGCTGAACACGCCCCCTTGCACCGTATGCAATCCATTCATCCTCACCTTAACTCTACTCATCTTTCCTCCTCACACATCTTCATAATAGCGGTTTACATGTTCTTCATCCTTCCACTCCCTGCACCCTTCCCCTTTTCAGCAGAAGCTGTAGGGCTGAAAGGGGAGGGATGAAGGAGTGGAGGGGGTGGATGCAGGGAATACCTGCATCCTTCCAGGGAATACCGAACCTGGAACTGATTTTTGATACTGTCCTGGATTTGCATTGGGTACCTCTTTGGACTTCTGATCTTCTGGCCCGGACTCCTGAGCACATCCTCATCGGCTTTGGCTTCACCCTCTGGATTATTCTGCCTTCCTCCGGGCACAGACTGAACTCTAAGACCAGGTTAGTGACTCACATGTTCATTATCATCCTCCGCCAGACAGACATGGTCATACCTGTGTTCTGTTCCTGTAGAGGTTCCTGCCTTAGACATTATTATACCAGAGGAACTCCATCTGAAGTTAAGTTATTTTCTCTGTGATATCTCTGTATCTAAGTAACTCTAACTGACTAGTTTAAAACATAGCACCTTCTGCTGCACTTTTCTACTGAGCACTTGTCAGTTTCCACAGTTTTATTTCTGATAGCAAGGAGTAGCTAGCCTAGGCTAGCGCTAGCTTAGCATTGCTATGGCTTCTCTCTCTCCCTCCCTTGACTCTTTTCCAACTCTTCCTTCTTCCTCTCCTCTCTCCTGCTCTCTGTGTCAGATGTTCAGTTATTCCTCTGCCTCCTTTAGTGATAATGGGATGTGTAATAAGTGTAGTATTTTTGTAGCTTTGGAGGCGAGGGTGTCAGAGTTAGAATCCAGGCTTCAGGCTGTTGAACATCCAGGAGTTAAAGTAGGCCCCCACGTAGCTGTCCTCCAAAAGTGCCTGAGCAGCCAGGCGATTGGGTAACTGTACGCAGAAAGCGTAGTCGTGGATCTCTGCCCACTGGTCACCACCAACCCGTTCACGTTTCTAACCGGTTTTCCCCACTCAGTGACACACCCACTGAGAAGCCCACTCTGGTGATTGGCAGCTCCATAGTCAGAAACGTGGCATTAGAGACACCAGGGACCATAGTCAAATGTTTGCCGGGGGCCAGAACGGGCGACATCAAATCCTACCTGAAACTGCTGGCTAAGGATAAGGTTAAATACAGTAAGATTGTTATTCACGCTGGTGGTAATGACACCCGGTTACGCCGATCGGAGGTCACTAACATTAGTGTTGCTTCGGTGTGTAAGCTTGCCAAAACAATGTGGGACTCGGTAATTTTCTCTAGTCCCCTCCCTGATCTGACCAGTGATGACATGTTTAGCCGCATGTCGTCATTCAACCGCTGGTTGTCTAGGTGGTGTCCTGAAAACAACGTGGGCTACATTAATAATTGGCAATCCTTTTGGGGAAAGCCTGGTCTGATTCGGAGAGACGGCATCCATCCCACTTTGGATGGTGCAGCTCTTCTTTCTAGGAATCTGGCCACATTTATTAGTCCTCCAAAACCCTGACCACCCAGGGTGCAGACCAGGAAGCAGAGTCCTAGTTTAACACACATCTCTGCAGCTTCTCTACTGTTACCCACTCTTTACTCCATCCAGACAGTGTCTTGCCCACGACCAAAATCTAATAAATTAGCAAAGATTCCCAAAGGAGTAAATCATGATAATCTAATTAAAATCAAAATAACTCCAATTGGGGAAAAAGTTAAAACAATTAATTGCGGTCTGTTTAACATAAGATCTCTTTCCTCTAAAAGTCTGCTAGTTAATGACTTGATTTGTGATAATCACATTGACTTGTGTTGCCTTACAGAAACCTGGCTGCAGCAAGAGGATTATGTGAGCATAAATGAGGCAACTCCTTCAAGCTATTTAAATTTTCACATCCCCAGAAGTTCTGGGCGAGGAGGAGGAGTAGCAACAATCTTCCAGTCTGACTTACTGATTACTCCCAAAACAGTTAATACCTACAACTCTTTGAACATTTAACCCTTAATTTCCCTCATCCAAATTTCAAGGCAAGAAAACCTCTTCTTCTTGTAACTTTGTATCGTCCACCAGGTCCTTACTCTGAATGTTTAGATGAGTTTTCAGAGTTCCTTTCTGATTTGGTATTAAATACTGACAGGGTCATCATAGTGGGAGATTTTAACATCCATGCTGACATTGAAGGCGATAGCTTAAGAGCAGCCTTTAATGCTATCTTAGACACTATTGGCTTTGTTCAAAATGTGAATAGTCCCACACATTCTCATCTTCATACTTTGGATCTTGTGCTGACATACGGCATAGAATGTGAAGAAATAACAGTATTTCCTCACAACCCTGTCCTCTCTGACCACTTTCTAATAACCTTCAGGATTACTTTAACAGAGTTCTCCTCCCCCAAAAGAAGGTTACATTTTAGTAGATCTTTATCAGATAGAGCAGTTATAAATTTTAAAGAATCGGCTTCACTTTCTCTCTCCTCTGTGTCGCTGAGCAGTGCTGCAGAGTGCAAAAGCATAGCTTATTCCCCTTCACAGGTTGATGATTTTGTTGATGGGGTTGCTAGTTCTCTGCGTACTGCCTTAGACAACGCAGCTCCCTTGAAAATGAAAACCGTTGAAAATAGAAAGCTTGCTCCTTGGTTTAATGCAGAGCTGCGTACTTTGAAGCAAAATGCTAGGAAACTGGAGAGAAAATATCGCTCCACAGGCCTGCGGGAGTCCTTCCTAGTCTGGAAAAATGGTTTACTGCTGTATAAGAGGACCCTTTGTAAAGCAAGAGCAGCATACTTCTCCTCATTAATAGAGAATAAGAATAATCCTAGATTTCTTTTTAATACAGTTGCCAAACTCACCCAGAGCCATAGCTCTGTTGAACCGTCCATTCCACCTGCTCTTAGCAGCAATGATTTTATGGGATTCTTTATAAATAAGATTGATCTTATTAAAAATAAGATCATAAGCACTCCTCTATCCGCGATTGTACCTGAGGTAGTCATGGAATCTGAACCGGGTTTAGACTGCTTTGATCCAGTTGAACTTTCAGAGTTAGCAAAACTATCGTCTTCATCTAAGCCTTCAACTTGTATGTTAGATCCAGTTCCAACCAGGTTATTTAAGGAGGTATTCCCTTTGATCTCCTCCTCCATTTTAGATGTGATTAATCTATCTCTGTTACAGGGATATGTACCTAAAGCTTTTAAGGTTGCTGTAATTAAACCTCTGCTTAAGAAACGGTCTCTTGACCCAGATGACTTGGTTAATTATAGACCTATATCCAATCTTCCTTTCTTATCCAAAATTCTTGAGAAAGTAGTTGCCAAACAAGTTTGCGATCACTTCCACCATAATGAACTTTTTGAAGAGTTTCAGTCTGGCTTTAGAGCTCATCATAGCACTGAAACAGCTCTGGTGAAAGTCACTAATGATATTCTCATGGCCTCAGATAATGGACTTGTATCTGTGCTCGTCCTGTTGGATCTTAGTGCTGCATTTGATCCAGTTGATTATAATATTCTTTTAGAAAGACTTGAATATTTTGTTGGAATTAAAGGAACAGCTCTAGACTGGTTTAAATCTTATCTATCTGATCGAATTCAGTTTGTTTATGTTAATGATAGATCTTCAACACGCTCAAAGGTTACCTGTGGAGTACCACAGGGATCAGTGCTAGGACCAATTCTCTTTACTTTATACATGCTCCCAGTTGGTAGAGTTATTAGACAGCATGGGATTAATTCCCACTGTTATGCTGATGATACCCAGCTATATCTGTCTATAATCCAGATGAAGCTAACCCATTACATAGATTACAGGCATGTCTGAAGACATAAAAACCTGGATGACTCTTAACTTTCTGCTTCTGAATGCAGACAAAACAGAAGTTATAGTCTTTGGACCAGAGTCTCTGAAAAAGAAGCTGATTAGCCAGTCACTTCATTTGGATGGGATTAAACTGATTTCAGATAATAAAGTAAAAAATCTTGGTGTTATTTTTGATCAGGACCTGTCATTTAAATCCCAGATCAAAGAGGTTTCTAGAATTTCCTTCTTTCATCTGAGGAACATTGCAAAAATGAGCAATCTCCTGTCCAGGGGTGATGCTGAGAAACTAGTCCATGCATTTGTTACTTCAAGGCTGGACTATTGTAATTCTTTACTATCAGGAAGTCCACAAACTGTAGTTAAAAGCCTTCAGCTGATCCAAAATGCTGCAGCCAGAGTTCTGATGAAAATTAAAAAGAGAGATCATATCTCTCCTATCCTGGCTTCTCTTCATTGGCTTCCTGTTAAATCCAGAATAGAATTTAAAATCCTCCTTCTCACATATAAAGCCTTAAATGGCCAAGCTCCATCTGATATCAGAGATCTGATTGTTCCTTATGTTCCTAACAGAGCACTTCGCTCTCAATCTGCAGGTTTACTAGTGGTTCCTAGAACTTCTAAAAGTAGAATGGGAGGCAGATCTTTTAGTTATCAGGCTCCTCTCCTGTGGAACCAACTACCAGTTTTAGTACGTGAGGCAGACACCCTGTCTACTTTTAAGACTAGGCTTAAAACTTTCCTTTTTGATAAAGATTCTAGTTAGAGTGGCTCAGGTTATCCTGAGCTATCTCTATAGTTCTGCTGCTATAGGCTTAGACTGCTGGAGGACATAGGGACCCCTTTTTCATCATTCTGCTTCATTCTATCTCTATTCTCCCACTCTGCAGAATCTGTTAGTTCAATCTCTAACCTTCTGCTCTCTCTGCTTTTTCTCATAGTAGCTTCATCTGGTCTGTTCCTGTTTGGCTGTGACTCCATCCTGGAGAGAAATATCAGCTGTGCTACTGCCATCAACACCTTTGTTTCTAGATGTTGGAGCTTGGCCTGTTTTCCAGTGTAGTCCTGTTTCTCTGACTGTGAGTAACTGGATGTGCTCTCTTCATCCTCTGACATGGGAGCTGGCTCGGAGCTCGTCTGCCTGGCTGTGTGTTTCCTGGACGGGGCCGCCTGTGGAGCTGTTTGACGGTTGCCTTTTGTATCTATGCTTCTTTTTCTATGTCTGCTTCTGTCTCCTTGAACCCCAGTGGGCCTCAGCAGATGGCCGCTCACACTGAGCCTGGTTCTGCTGGAGGTTTCTTCCTGTTCAAAGGGAGTTTTTCCTCTCCACTGTCGCTACAAGCATGCTTGGTGTGAGGGATTGCTGAAGAGTCAATGAGTCGATGCAATCAGCTGGTTTTCCTTAGATAGAAAACTTTGTATCAATCTGACTGTATGATCTGGTGAACTGGAAAGTGCCTTGAGATGACATGTGTTGTGAATTTGGCGCTATATAAATAAACTGAATTGAAATTGAATTGAATTATTGCTGTTTTCTACTGCTATGCCTTAAATAAACATTTTGTTAATCTCTGCCTTGAGTATTCTTTTTCTGAGCTTGACAGCCATACAATGAATAAAAAACTTTGTGCCTAATTCCTAAATCTTTTTCTATGTATGCATTTTTTACGCGTGTCACATTACTGCCAAGTGATCAAGTCAATCCTATTAAGGCAGGTGCACCTTCTTAATGGCTCATTAGTTTAGAAAAGGGCTTGTGGCTGGTAATATCACATTTTTGCGAATATACCAATCTGGGAGCTATAAATAGTGCACAGATCCATCTTTTTCATTTTGTTATCTGCAATGACTTTGCAGTCCAGCACCCACTCTCAAACTTCTCAGGATGTGCGTAGTTTTTCACCTTTAGTTAAATTCAAAAATCTCATCTCCATGGCAAAAGCAGTAATGTGGGGATTGAACTGATTGTTCCAAGTTCCTATTAAAGCTAAACAGTGATATTATAAAAACAGTCAGAGAAAAAATTTGGATTCTGGGCAAACACCCAAATGAGTGAAAAGGGTCTCCGGCTGATTGGATCCTAAGTGGAAACACAGATTTTCTCTTCATTTCAGTGCAAGAGTTGTCCTGAAGGTGCTAAATGTTTAGATGTTTGAATGGTTGAAGAAGTAAAAGAGCAAAAATATCCAGAAGCAACTAGAACAATGAGGGAGAACCAGAAGGAAAATATAGCTGAATCAGCATCACCCAATGAAAACATCTGGACTCACCGAGCCTTTTTGCAGTCCCTCACAGCTGGAACCAGCCTACGTCTTCCATTCTCTGATGTGTTGAACTTCATCAGGTCGAACTCATCCAGAACCTCCTCTGACATCTGCAGCATGTAGGCCAGAGCTGAGCACTGGGTCTCTGAGAGGTACTTCTCTGATTTCAGGAGCTGTTGGATCTCCTGATAAACTGAGAGGTCCTTCATCTCCTGACGACAGTGGAAGATGTTAATGCTTCTATCAGGAGAAATATCTTCATCAGTTTTCACCTCCTTCAGATTATTTATGACTCTCTGGATGGTTCCTGGACTGGTCTCCATCTGACCCAGCAGGCCTCCTAAGAGGCTCTGGTTGGACTCCACCAAGAGGCCATGAAGGAAGCGAAGAAACATGTCCAGGTGGCCATTTTTACTGCTGTGAGATTTCTCCATGGCTTTCTTCATAAAGTCCTCTAGTGATGTTTCTCTGCATTCTTCTCCCAGGAAGTT
This sequence comes from Cyprinodon diabolis, assembly GCA_030533445.1. Lineage (NCBI taxonomy): Eukaryota > Metazoa > Chordata > Actinopteri > Cyprinodontiformes > Cyprinodontidae > Cyprinodon > Cyprinodon diabolis. The sequence continues at coordinate 4,478,067 of CM060075.1, read as the reverse complement.
CTCCACCACCTCTGTGTTCCTGCTGGTGAAGCAGTGGAGCATGTAGACTGCAGCCAGAAACTCCTGGAAGCTCAGATGAACAAAGCAGTAGACTGAGATGTCGTCCATTCCTCTCTCCTCTTTAAAGATCTCAGTGAACACTCCAGAGAACCACGAAGCAGCTTGGAAGCTGATGCCACACTTTTCCAGGTCTGGTTTATAGAAGATCAGGTTTCCTTCCAGCAGCTGCTCTAAGGCCAGTTTTCCCAGAGAATTAACCATCTCAATGTTCTCTCGAGTCCATAGGGACTTTGTCTTCTGTCTTCGACCATACTTGATCATTTTCTGTTTGATCTGAAGTATCAGGAAGTGGATGTACATCCCGGTCAGGGTCTTTGGCAGCTCTGCCCTATCTCTGGTCTTCAACAAACTATCCAGAACATCAGCGGTAATCCAGCAGAAGACGGGAATGTGACACATGATGAAGAGACTTTTTAATCTTTTGATGTGGGAGATGATCCTGCTGGCCTTCTCTTCATCTCTGAACCTCTTCCTGAAGTACTCCTCCTTCTGTGGGTCTGTGAAGCCTCTGACCTCAGTCACCATGCCAATGAACTCATCTGGGATCTGATTGGCTGCTGCAGGTCGTGTGGTTATCCAGAGGAGAGCCTTAGGAAGCAGTTTCCCGCTGATGAGGTTAGTCAGCAGAACATCCACTGAGCTGGACTCTGTAACATCAGTCAGGATCTTATTGATGTTGAGAGAAAGTCGACTCTCATCCAGACCATCTAGGATGAAAATAACCTGGAAGTCTTCAAAGCTGCGGATCCCTGCATCTCTGATTGGCTTAAAGTGTTTATGAATCAGTCCCACCAAGCTGAACTCTGTTTTCAGAACATTCAGCTCTCTAAAGGTGAATGGAAATATGAACTTGATGTTCTGGTTGGTTCTGCCTTTAGCCCAATCTAGAGTGAACTTCTGTGTTAGGACTGTTTTCCCTATGCCAGCCACACCCATCGTCATCACGGTTCTGATCTGATCCCTTCCTCTAGGTGGTTTGAAGATGTCTTCTGGTCTGATTGTTGTTCCTGTTCTGTTTTGTTTCCAGGATGCTGCTTCAATCCTTCTGACCTCGTGTTCATCGTTCACCTCTCTGGTCTTCCCCTCTGTGATGTAGAGCTCTGTGTAGATCTCATTGAGAAAGGTTTTCTTTCCAGCTTTAGCTACGCCTTCAAGGACACATTCAAACTTCTTCTTCAGAGACCCTTTAAGGTAACGCTGACATCGACCATTAACATCTGTATGAAGAACGAAAGAAAAAAGAGGAAACATTTCAGCCAAACAAAGAATAAAAACTATTTCTGATATTATTAGGGAGGGCTCTATTGGTACATTTCAATGGAGGAAACATTCATTATTTACACAAAAGTAACTGTTTTTATACCAAGGTATTTAATTAAGAGGGTCATTGGTCCAATCAGGGGCCTCATGTACAGAGAGTGGAGAACTTTCACTTAGAAGTTCGCACAAGGAAGAAATCCTGAAACAACATCCTGAAGCAGCAAACAATATGCCCAAATATCTAAATCATTTTTCTAGGGACTGATTGGACTGATTGCCTTGTTCCCTCACCAGAGGGTGGAGAACAGGGTTCCTATTGGGGTCTGTAGGGGAGCTAGTTCCCTGGGAGCAGATCATTCCCCAGTTCCTTGCTCCCTATCGTGAATCCTTCCCCTCACCTGCTCCATCACACTACCACACATAGAGTCTTGGGGAGGAGATCATCAACAGGGTGGGTCCCCATCCGCATTGGATGGGGGTCTGGGACATTAGAGGGTTTGGCCCCGCCCTTGGGTGTGTGTGTGTTCATGGGGGGGGGGTTGAGGGGGTACGATATGAAGTGGCAATGGCCGGCGCTGATGGAGGGGGTGGGCCTGGGCTGTAATGTACTTTCCTCCATATGGTGGGCTTCTATGTCTGTCTGTCTGTCTGTCTGTATATATATGCAGGAATATGGATCAATATATGAGCACAGCTCAGAAGGGAATTTAAATACCAGAGATGCCAAACATCAGATCCTGGTAGACAGAACAGTCCTTCGAGACTGCAGAACCCGAAACACTAACCTGAGCACTGCCTGGATTGATAACAAGAAAGCCTATGACTTAATGCCACACACTTGGATAATTGAATGTTTGGAGTTATACAACATCAAAAGAATTCTAAGAGCTTTCTTTGCAAACTTAATGAGGTTGTGGAAAACCAACCTTGAGGTCAATGGCAAGACACTTGCACAAGTCTCCATCAAATGTATGACATACCAAGAAGATGCGCTGTCCCCAGTGCTGTTCTGCATAGGTCTGTACCCCCTCAGCCAAATAATCAACAAGACTGGCTATGGATACCGAATTAGGAACCGGCCATCATCAGTAACCTTGTCAACATGGATGACATCCAGCTGTATGCTAAGAATGGGTGCTGTACAGAGCAATGATGACCCCCCAACATAGTTTCCAATATAAATGTAAAAACTGTAGTGGTTTAAATATGAAAACTACACAAATGGGATTTTTTTACTCACCAAACAACACTTAGGGAGCATTCAATGAATTCTACAGATTTAAGGGATTTTTAATATTGCTTCATTGTTGTTTTTAATAATTCTTGAACCTTCAATTCAAATCAATTCAGTGTATTTATATAGTGCCAATTCACAACACGACAGTGACACCTGGAGGGGCGTGATCGGGAGGAACGGGCCCCCGGCTCTGAACCCAAGTGCTGTCTCATTATTGGACTTGCAAGTCACGGATTGCCCATAATGAACACCATGTTCAGGCATAAGGATGTCCATCGGTGCACTTGGCACCAGGACACCCTAGGCCGAAGGTTGATGATCGATTTTGTAGTCGTATCTTCTGATCTTCGGCCACATGTCTTGGACACTCGGGTTAAGAGAGGGGCGGAACTGTCCACCAACCACCACTTTGGGGTGAGCTGGATACGCTGGAAGAGGAGGAAACCTGAAAGACTCGGCAGGCCCAAACGAGTAGTGAGGGTCTGCTGGGAACGTCTGGTGGAACCCTCGGTCAGGGACGTGTTCAACTCCCACCTCCGGGAGAGCTTCTCTCAGGTTCCGAGGGAGGTTGGAGACATGGAGTCCGAATGGGCTGTGTTCTCTGCCTCTATTGTCGATGCGGCTGCCCGTAGCTTTCGCCGTAAGGTTTGCAGTGCCTGTCGTGGTGGCAATCCCAGAACCCGGTAGTAAGGGATGCTGTCAAGCTGAAGAAGGAGTCCTATCAAGCTTGGCTGGCTTGTGGGACTCCTGAAGCAGCAAGCAGGTACCATGAGGCCAAGCATGTCACGGCCCGGGCGGTTGCAGATGCAAAATCTCGGGCCTGGGAGGAGTTCGGAGGGGCCATGGAAAAAGACTATCGCTTGGCCTCTAAGCGATTCTGGCAAACCGTCCGGCGCCTCCGGAGGGGAAAGCAGTGCTTCACTAACACTGTTTTCAGTGGGAGTGGGGAGCTGCTGACCTTGAAGGAGGATATTGTCGGGCGGTGGAAGAAATACTTTGAGGATCTCCTCAACCTGACAGACACGCCTTCCGTGGGGGATGAAGAGACGGGGTGCTTGGGCCTGGATGTTGTCGGGCTGTCATGGTTGACACGTCTCTTCAACATCGGAGGTCGAGGACAGTCCCCCTGGATTGGCAGACTGGGGTGGTGGTTCCCCTCTACAAGAAGGGGGACCGGAGGGTGTGTTCCAACTATCGGGGAATCACACTTCTCAGCCTCCCCGGAAAGGCCTATGCCAGGGTGCTGGAGAGGAGAGTCCGGCTGATTGTCGAACCTCGGCTGCAGGAGGAGCAGTGTGGTTTTCATCCTGGCTGTGGAACAGTGGACCAGCTCTACACCCTCTGCAGGGTGCTTGAGGGTTAATGGGAGTTTGTCCAACCAGTCCACATGTGTTTTGTGGACTTGGAGAAGGCATTCGACTGTTTCCCTCATGCTGCCCTGTGGGGGGTGCTCCAGTGCATGTTGGATTCCGACAGGGCTGCCCTCTGTCACCGGTCCTGTTCATAACTTTTATGGACAGGATTTCTAGGCGCAGCCAAGGACCAGAGGGGGTCTTATTTAGGGACCAGCGGATCTCATCCCTGCTTTTTGCGGATGACGTAGTTCTGCTGGCTCCCTCCTGCCAAGACCTACAGCGTGCGCTGGGGCGGTTCACAGCCGAGTGTGAATCGGCCGGGATGAGAATCAGCTCCTCCAAGTCCGAGGCCATGGTTCTCGACCGTGAAAAGATGGCTTGTCCCTTTCAGGTTGGAGGAGAGTCCCTGCCTCAATTGGAGGAGTTCAAGTATCTTGGGGTCCTGTTCACGAGTGAGGGAAGAATGGAGCGGGAGATCGATAGACGGATCGGTATGGCTGCTGCAATAATGCGGACGCTGCACCGGTCTGTCGTGGTGAAGAGAGAGCTGAGCGAAAAGGCAAAGCTCTCAATTTACCGTTCGGTCTATGTTCCTACCCTCACCTATGGTCATGAAATCTGTATCATGACCGAAAGAACGAGATCCCAGATACAAGCGGCTGAAATGAGCTTTCTCCGCAGGGTGGCTGGGCTCTCCCTTAGAGATAGGGTGAGGAGCTCGGTCATTCGGGAGAGGCTCAGTGTAGAGCCGGTTCTCCTCCACATTGAGAGGAGTCAGTTGAAGTGGCTCGGACATCTTCGGATGCCCCCTGGACGCCTCCCTCGGGAGGACACGCTGGAGAGACTATGTCTCTCGGCTGGCCTGGGAGCACCTAGGGCTTCCCCCAACAGAGCTGGAGGAGGTGTCTGTGGAGAGGGAAGTCTGGGAGTCTCTGCTTAGTCTGCTGCCCCCCTAACCCTGTCCCGGATAAAGCGGGAGACGACGAGTACGAGTACAATTAACAACACATCCTCTCAGGTCACTTTCCAGTTCACCAGATCATTCAGTCAAATTGATTCAAAGTTTTCTTTCTAAGGAAAACCAGCTGATTGCATCGACTCATTGACTCTTCAGCAATCCCTCACACTAAGCATGCTTGTAGCGACAGTGGAGAGGAAAAACTCCCTTTGAACAGGAAGAAACCTCCAGCAGAACCAGGCTCAGTGTGAGCGGCCATCTGCTGAGGCCCACTGGGGTTCAAGGAGACAGAAGCAGACATAGAAAAAGAAGCATAGATACAAAAGGCAACTGTCAACCAGCTCCACAGGCGGCCTGCAGATTGAGAGCGAAGTGCTCTGTTAGGAACATAAGGAACAATCAGATCTCTGATATCAGATGGAGCTTGGCCATTTAAGGCTTTATATGTGAGAAGGAGGATTTTAAATTCTATTCTGGATTTAACAGGAAGCCAATGAAGAGAAGCCAGGATAGGAGAGATATGATCTCTCTTTTTCATTTTCATCAGAACTCTGGCTGCAGCATTTTGGATCAGCTGAAGGCTTTTAACTACAGTTTGTGGACTTCCTGATAGTAAAGAATTACAATAGTCCAGCCTTGAAGTAACAAATGCATGGACTAGTTTCTCAGCATCACCCCTGGACAGGAGATTTCTAATTTTTGCAATGTTCCTCAGATGAAAGAAGGAAATTCTAGAAACCTCTTTGATCTGGGATTTAAATGACAGGTCCTGATCAAAAATAACACCAAGATTTTTTACTTTATTATCTGAAATCAGTTTAATCGCATCCAAATGAAGTGACTGGCTAATCAGCTTCTTTTTCAGAGACTCTGGTCTAAAGACTATAACTTCTGTTTCACCAGAGCTGTTTCAGTGCTATGAGGTGTTAAGACAGACGGAAACTCTTAAAAAAGTTTACGATGGGGTAATCGGTCCCACACTTGTTTTGAAACTACTTTCTAAAGAAGTCTAGTTTAGGAAGGAAGATTGCATGGGTGTAGGTTTGCATAGGGACCATAGGGACATGTCCCTACAAAAATTTTGGACCGACCTACTTGTCCCTACCAATAATTGGATGTGAACATGTTTATAATTGACAATCCAGCGTTGTTGCAGCAGTGGCTTCTTTTCCTCTGGTAGCTCCTCTGCCTGGTAGCTGCAGCTGGTCTTTCCTGTATCTTTCCTGTAGCAGCGCATCAACTGTGCTGTTTAACTCCTCTCTGATTTTTCTGTCTTAAGTTCCGCCTTCTCTCTTTCTGATTGCTTGTTTTCGAATCTGTATGTGAGCGTTTGTGCGTGCTTGGAGCATGAAAAAAAAAAAATGATGCCAGAATACGGCGATTACCAAAATTAACATTAGGCTTTGAAACTAGTCCAAATTAAAAAACTAAATATTATCTAGGCTAAAACAGGCAAAAGCTTCAGATTGTAGTTCTGTAAAGAAGTAGGAGAGAGTTTTGATTTGTGGAACTTGAGAAATTTAAGTAACCAAGGTTAGGATTTCTTTTATAATACGAAATAATCTGAGTCAGACAAGAGTTCTGCAAATGCTGTTAAAATGAGCAAAGACTGTAAACTGTCAACATTTCTGATTCCCTTTCACCAATTATTTCTTTTATAGAACATAACACGAGAAGGATGCTAAAGATCTGCTATTTTTTGTTTTCCACATGAAAATAGTTCTGTTTAAACAAGTTCTGTCCAAACAACTAATTGTAGGAAACAGATATAATGCTGCAGGGCAGCCTCAGGGTGAAGCAGCTGCCCTTCACTGCTGCATGATGGAAGAAATGTGTTTGAAATGTTACCATAAAATTAGGGCTGAAACTAATGATTAATCTGCAAATTGATTAATCTATCGATTATTTTTCTGATGAATCGATTAATAATCAGATCACCCAAAGGTTCCTTAAAGAAGATTTTTTTACTAACATGAAATCAGGTGAAACAGAAACGTTTCCTCTTGAGGAGTTCTGGATGGAGAATATTGACAGACAAAAACTTTTTTAAATCTTAAATGCAAAATGTTTACATATTTTTTCACAATCTTGGTATAATTCCTGCTCTAAGTGGGTCGCTCTGTCGGCTAAAGGTGCATTTTAGTGGCCCTATACTATATACCCCATTAATCAATTACTAAATTAGTTGACGATTATTTAAATAATCGATTAATATGATTAATTGTTTAATCCATAGATAAAATACATGAAATGGGCGACACAGAGTAACTACAGCCCAGATGTACAACTTGTATAGTGAAGTTAATATTTTAAACGCTCAGTGTCAGCTCCTCTTATAGTTCCAGTACTCATGTAAATACATTACATTTTTTTGCCGTCCTTTTAATGTATTCTTTTGCATGATACAGAGAGAGCATATTAGATAAAAAAATAAGAGTGGGGTTTAACTCTGTTTAACTCTGCACAATTCTATATCTTCAAAAGAAAACAGGATAAATCCCCATATAACAGACATATTTCGACTATATTTGGTTAAATAGTAGCTGGTAAGTTTGTATGCTTTTCCAACAAGGCAAGGCAGAGCCTATTTATATTATTCATTCACCAACAGACTCATTTAAACTGCAAAGCTCACTATGTGAAAGAAACTTAGAGAATAATTGTATTTTGTCTGTTCTCGCCTTTTCATTTCATTCAACATATCAGCTTAGAGAATGACAAACAGCATGATTTTAGTATTGGAGTAACATTTATTTCACCCAAGGAAAAGCACTACATGCTGTTGGGATATATTGCCAGTTAATTAAATCTCAGATCTGTAATCCAATAGAGAATTGGTGATTTGGGACTTCAGCTGCGTTGGTTCCTGGTTGCTGCTATTCTGAAGCTGTGAGATAAGATTGTGGTATGGTGCATCACATAGGTGTTAGGAATCCAGTCTGTGTGGGTTCTGCTTTTGTGTTTTTTCCCCTCTACCACCAGGTGGCGCCCTGTTCTTGTTGGTCCTCCCACACACCTGCAGCTGGTTGGCTCGTTATTGAGGACTTCTTAAGCGTTGGACTGCCACTACTTCGACGCCAGAGTGTTTGCCAGTTTTGGGTACTCTAGCCAAGCTGAGTTTAGCTGAGTCTAACTGAGTTTTTGTTTCTCTGAGCCTAACATGATTCTTTGCCTTTCGGCAGGAAGTCATCCTGAATTCTGGATGTTTGGCCTTCTTCCCCCGGAAGGATCGTTTGTGCTTCACACTGAGCAGGGGATTCATCACCACACGACCCGTTCAAGCTCTCCAGGAAATCTAAGTGGCAGTCCGCTCCATTGCTCCTCAGGAACCAATCAAACCAAAGACCTGTCCTCCCTCCAACGAGCCCCTCAATCTCTGGAAAAACCCACACTGACTGGATTCAGGGAAGAAACCTTTCTCCGCAATCGTGAGTCCCGTTTATCTCTGTGTTTGCAAGACGTCGTTCAAAGTTCCCACGGACCGTGAACTAACCTCTGTGAACTTCCCTTCTCACTTCCAGTTCCGGTTCACCAGATCTCTGAGTTTCCCCGAATCCAACCCTTTGATCTCCTCAATAAACCTGTTAAACTTTTCTCTGGTTTCTCTGAGTGGTTTTCTGTATATGGGTCAGATCTCTTAAATACATCATGACAATAGGTTCTTAAAGTCACATCAACTGGGTCAGTGTAGGCCACATTGACAGAGATTCTTGTCTCCCTCTAGTGGTAGCTTGTGTAATTACAACTACTCAGCTGATTCCTGTGTTTTGAGATCCAAATTGTGTAGTGCTCTCTTTGGCGCCATCTGGTGGCATAGTCGTGTAATTGCAACCATAGTTAGAACATTTCTAGGTGAAGGCACCTTGTCTCCCCCTGGTGTTGGATTCTGAAATTGCAGCTGAATGGTGTAAAGAAGGAGTTACTTGTTTTTTTCCCCTTTCTTTTATGCTGTTTCACTGTTGCTTTCTGTGCCGTGCACAAACTGTGTTTTAAAAATTGGAGAGTGGTAAACTTAAAACTGCAGGTATATATACAAAAAAAAAACAAAAAAACAGCAGCTGCACAATTAAACCTAAAATGTTTAACTGTGCAGCTGCTGCCAACTTTTACCACTTCTGCCAGGTTTTCCAACACTGCATTATCCAGTTTGTGTGCAAGTGTTGTTTGTTTAACAGTTTTCTACACATACACACATATATACATACACGTGCGCACATCTATATATATGCACATTATCAAACCCAGCCAATCTTACTTACTGAAAGGAGAGTGATTTAAACCATTAGAAACCCACAGATTTAAACGCAGTTGGCAACCTGTCAAATTAAAGAGGAAGTCGCACGTTGAAAGCAACCTGCGTATTGTTTTATCCGCATGTTTATACACCTGCCATATAGGAAACAAACCTAAAGTAAATGGAGTGTGTTTGTTTAATGCGTGTAGTGCTAACAGGGTTAGTGATTTGTAGCCGGTGTGCTGCATTTCCTGCTTCGTTTCCCACTTGAATCGAATGGATAGGGATCAGGATCAGATAGCAGTGGGAGCTTCAGCGGCCTCCATAGAAATTGAAGCCCAGAACCTAATAAGCTCAGTGATTTCATTGTCAGAAGACGAACACAGAGCCTTTAATAGTCGCGATCTAGAGGCTTGTGACAGAGAGATTCAGAGACTCATGGAGTCAACTAGGAAGCCAGGGAAAGAATGCTTATTGCAAACGTGTTTGGTCAACTTGCATTACTGTACCAGAGAAAGACACAATTAAAAACAGAACTGCGCCTAAAGGCCGAAGAACTGCGTTTAGAAGCCGAAGAAAGGGCAAGGAAGGCAGAGGAGAATAGGATGACCTCCAACGTCCAGAACGAACGGCAAACGGGGGTAGCGCCCTGCTCGCAGGACAAAGGATCAGATGAAGGGTCAAGCGAAGGATCAGACGAAGGGTCAGGAGAAGAACCAGAAAGAGCAGAAGGTTCCCAAAAGAGAGAAGAAAGCGAACCTACCCCTGCTTTAGATAGGGTTGATAGAAAGAGTACCAGGGGAGATCCTCCTCTGGCAACCACAGAGCAGAGAGCTAACGTGAGGGAGAAGGGAAGGTTCGGTAGTGTAGTGCGTAGTTCCACCCAGCAGAGCAGCTTCAGACCGCAGAGGATGCCGGACCTGAGTGGCATGCCAGGTCCTAGTTATAGAACAACAAGCAGGTCCGACCAAACACAAAGCACAATCTGCTATGACACACTCTTGCCACAAAGGCAGCTGTACAGCCAATCATGGGACACTGGTGAGCATTACAGCCCTGAGCCGTGGCCATGGCCTAAGAGCTACGGAGCAACAGGCCCACCAGTGCACTATGAGTGGCCCCACATGCCTTCAAGGAGGTCAGAGCAGAGCTTTCCACCCTACCGTGACAGTAGCTGGCTAGAGCTCTCATACGAGAATTCAGACGGCCCAGCTCCAATTCCAGAATGGGGATTACAAATGTGACAACTTGAATCCATCACCCACGACATAGAGCGTTTTGTACCCAGCAACACTGAATCCATTATTGAGGACTACCTTAGAGAGGTAGAACGCTGTCTTTTAGATTTACCCCATCCGTCCGCCCGGAAGAAGTTAAAGTTAATCTGGAAAACTACTTCGAGAAGCGTGCATGTGTTCATAGAGAGCCTCCAGCTCTCTCTTCGAGACCGCTATTCCTCTCTTTGTCAAGCACTGAGAGAGGAATATTCAGTGTACGCTGATCCGGGCTCCGCGATGTTCAGTGCCCTCAGCATCCAACAGAAAAGAAATGAATCGCCGTGAGATTATTACTGTCGGTTGCGAGCTGCATATTTTCAGGGGCGCAGCGCCCCTGGGCTGGAGGAAGACCACTCACTGAAATATCTTTTCCTCCACAATCTTCACGAAAGCATAAGATATGATGTTACCATGTATTGCCGAACCAAAACCTTCACCATGCAAGAAATAAGAAAATATGCACAGATAGCATGGGAAACGCGCGTCCGCACCAGCAAGGGTACAGATAGCAAAAACAGGGTCCTACAGGTTCAGGCAGAATCAGGGAGAAAGTAAGAGTTGGAGGGACAAGAGGTTCCTCCTTCCAAAGCTAGATTTATAAATGGATCACGCAATCGTGATACCGGCCTACAAGAAAAGAGAGGTTTCCAGGATTGGAGGAGTTCACAGAATAGAGAGGACAGTGGGTTCCAAACGAGGTACAGATCAGAGATGAGCCGATATGACAGACAGTCGGACCAGAGGAAGCTTAAGAAGGAGTGTGAAGGGAGAGATCAGGGTGGGAAGCTAGAGCAGCCAGCGATCAAGGAGATGGAAGCTAACCTCCATAGGTTAACAGAAATAGTTCGTCAGATCGACAAACCCCTCTCAGACCCCAGCTGAACAAGAAAATCCTCCAGGAAAACCTGACCTGAAGCCTTCATCAGCATGACTAGGTGGAGACTTACCTTCCACAACTACCTTATTACACTAAGTGGAAAAAGGTCCAGGTGGTAAGCCCCCAGAATCCCCTCAGATCTCATCAGGAAAAGCCTTTATTTTGGTCCACCTCTTTTCAGAGAAGACCAATCCCCGCTCAGAAAAACATCCGTACCAGGAAGTCAGCAACATTTCTTAGGATGTAAGATCAGAAAATGGGTCTTACTTAGACTGTAGAACCAGTTCTGGCCTGTTCAGGTCAGCTGCTGCCCATAGCTCACCTGCAGAGGTCCAGGGAGGCGGCAAAGCAACCCGACACACTTCCCAGCAGGAGACACATCAATCGTCTCCATCATCTGACAGCAAACAGGGGTGTTCCCTAGAACATTCCACCTGATACCAGGAATATCAGCCCTTTTGGAAAAAACTCCTCCTAAGCAAAGGAGAGTTACATCCATTTGGGTCAATTTACAGATAAACTGGATCGGACCAGTTCTCATCCCGATAGAAGGTAATGGACATCTTGCATTTGTAACATTCTTCTCCATAGAACAAGTAGACAGAATCAAATGCAACCCAGAATCCACTTCTGCCCGTGGAATGGAGTGCGCCTCCATTCTTAAAAACACATGTGCATAGTACCAGGCAGATTGAGTGTATGTTAACACACAGGAAAACATGCACTGATCTCATAAGGTTTCATTTCCATATTTCAAAATTTCACAGCTTTAAGCTAGTGTCTTCTTAAGGGAAGGACTATAAGGTCATAATATCCATAAACCATTTGTGATTATAATGCATTGGATGGATCCAACAGAAGTGGCAAAACTTGACATGATATCCTCTAAGTTGTCAGAAATATACGCAGGTTAGATGACCAATCCTGAACCGCTTGCTAAAAAGAGTGATCAAACACATCTTATCCCCTTTCTAGATTTGGTAAAGATTTAAAGTTTTGAACGGTCTCTAATGCTTGCAACACCTGCAAACTCACTGGGCTCATAACTTTGCCATTCCAATCTTCGTAAACTCTGATAGCTTAGAAATTGGACTCATGCTAAATCTTCGTAACGTCACTAGGCTTAATTCCGTCTTAAATGCGAGTTATTGAAAGATAAAACCCATGTCCACCTGAAAAGTCCTCAATATTAGCCTATACTGACATCGATCTCAAGCTCAATCTGATCCATAACTTCATCCAAATCTGGCACCAAAGATAAGATGCCCAACGGATTTACCCATAACACTAGTCATAGAAATGACCACACTGATGCTATGCAATGTCCATTCCATGGTTCCTCATATTCCCAGGATCATCACCACAGCGACTGCCCTCCACCCTTGTTGCCCCAGATTCATAGCGTCACATATTCAGAAGCCCAGAAAGAATGAGCTATGAATATCCATTAGTATTCTTTATCTATCTCTTTCCTCTTTGCATGCTTTCTTAAAGACGAACACTGAACCAAGAATGCTAGAACAGTGGTGAATGTACAACAAATGCCCACTTCTCAATGTTTGGTTACATTGTAATGACATTAGTTAGCTAGCTAGAAATAACCTCGCCGAGCTCCAACCTGCTCTCATCCGAGCACGGCACCCACCTCTAACGAACTATCAAGTTACCCATTGGAGGCCTAGATGGAATCGTGTGGCAATGCGGATTAATGGACTTGGTTAGCTTTAAAGACTGAGACGGATACCCAATCTTCAAAGCTAAAAGGGGGGAATATGTTGGGATATATTGCCACAATGGGATATATGCCATCGTGCATAGCGGCCAAGCTAACTGGGGAGTTAGCATGGCCCCCCGCTCCTTTCCAGACCAAAGGCAACTCAAAGTAATATCATTCCCCATTTCTTTTGGTGCATTAATGAGGTTCTGCGCTCGGCAAGAGAGACAGGTAGATTCAGGGATTTAAATTAATGCTGATTTTAATCTGTGTTGGTTATTAGAGTTCTGGTTCATTGGTTGAAATAAGTGTGCTGTGAAAGCTGCAAGTGATATTTCTTTCTCCTGCTCTGTCCTATCCTGGTTTTGTTTTGTTTTTTCATGCTTTAGAGTAGTTATAGTTTGCCACATTCAACCGTGTGTGGTCACATGGTTGAGGACCAGTGTTACCCCCCCCTCCTCCCCTTTCATCACATGAAGAGGGAGGTCTCTCATACATTTACATGGCTTCACCACATACACATACCCCGCTCTGTTGATGCCGTTTTGCTAAAACGACTTCTGCTGCTGTTGTTTAATGCATTTTAACCATCTACCATTTTTAAGCTGAATGTATTAATTTTATGTTGTTTTAATTGCACTGTTATCATCATACCTGCTGCTATTCCAACGGACATTAGCGAATGTATTAACATCTGGCATATTTTGGACAATCTCAGAAGCCAGTTAAAGGGACTCTTAGGGTTGTATTCTTTTTTTAATTCTGTCTTTAGTTTTCTTTAAACTAGTCATTTAATCTACCTCGTGTTTATTTTCTAATAGTGTGTAGTGTTCTGCATAGATGTTAGAATTCTGTAATCCTGAATTATTAGAATAAAGACATCATTGTTTAACTTGTAGTGGTCTTATAATTCATATAGCGGACAATTTATCACTCAGGCCAGATCCACCCCCTTTTGGTAATAGTGCGAATAAACAGAGATAAAAGGTTCTTTATTGATAATTAATAGCTCTGCTGATAACTTAGCCTGGGTCACTAGATTGGTGTGGATACCTGGATTTTAACAGAACCATTTTGCTTCATAGTTCGCAGCTCTCATTGTTTTGGCAAACTTACACACAGAAGCAACACTAATGTTAGTGACCTCCGATCGGTGTAACCGGGAGTCATTACCGCCAGCGTGAATAACAATCTTACTGTATTTAACTTTATCCTTAGACAGTAGTTTCAGGTAGGATTTGATGTCACCCATTGCTAATCACCAGATTGGGCTTTTCAATGGATGCATCACTGAGCTGGGAAAATCTGTAAGAAAAGTGGAGGGGTGGTGACCGCTGGGCAGTGATACACGATTATGCTTTCTGTGTACTGTTACACATTCGCCTGGCTGCTCAGACACTTTTTGTGGACAACTACATGGGGTAGTCCCTGGTCTTGGTGGTCCCAGGTACTTACTAATATGCTATATTCTAACTCATGGATCTTTAACAGCCTAGAGCCAGGATTCTACCTCTGACACCCTTGCCTCCTAAGCTACAAAAATACTACACTTATTAGGACACAGAGAATTAACTGAACATCTGACACAGAGAGCAGAAGAGAGGAAAGGAAGAAGAGAGAGTCAAGGGAAAGAGAAAGAAGCCATAGCGATGATAAGCTAATGTTAGCCTAGGCTAGCTACTCCTTACTAACAGGAATAAAACCGTGTGAAAGTGACAAGCGCTCAGTAGTTAAGTTCAGCAGAAGGCGCTATGTTTTAAAGTAGTTTTGTTCAGTTAGAGTTACTTAGATACGGGGAGATAAAAAAAAGATCTTAATTCAGAAAGAGATAGCCTGACCAGCACGCTGCTCTGCAGTCAAAACAGGAAGTGAACATGGTACATCTCATACACACACATAGCCAAGTGGCCTGGGTCGCATAGGAAAAAATCGGATCTGTGTTGTTCAGACAGCCATGAAAAGATCAGATACATGTTGCATTTTGACATAAAAATCGTATTTGGGTCCCCTCAGGCTGCTGTGTGAACGTAGCCTTAGTGATCCCTCTCCAGTGACCCCTGAACTAGCCCTTTGCCTTCCAGATACCGCTGAGCCTGCTCTATGACATCCAGAGACCCTTGAGCTCCAGCCATGTGAGAGTTTCCCTCCAAGACTCCTCTGTGGTCGCTCCTCTCCAAGCCTGGGGGCAGATCCACTCCAAAATTAAGTCATTTGCATACAACACACACAGAGTCAAAAGAGAAAAACAAAGACAAGATGAAAGCAAACCAACTTGACAAAGACCTCGCTGCACAAGTAGTAGTACTGACACAATCTATGGAGAGTCTGAAAGCAATGATCGTTCTTAACCCAACAGATCATCCAGGAAGAAAGCCCCTAACAAAAACTAAGAGCTGCCAGCAATGTGCCTCCCACGCCAACCCAAGCTTTAATCACTGCTTTGCTTGTGGGGAGGAAGGACATTGTGCTGTTGGGTGCTTAAAGAGGTCTAAGCATTCCGGAAACAGGAGAATGTCAGGACAGAGGGACCACCCCTGATCAGCAGACCTCAGCAGTACCACTGAAACGAAAGGGCTCCGAGCCAACATTAACTGAAAAATCCTGATTAATGAGGCTGGTTTAAGAGAGACTGTTGACAAAGAAACTCCTAGGGGTTTAGTAGCTTCCCTGGTAGGTAGCCAGTCCCTTCTGAGATGCATGATGGCTGGTTGCCTGGCAGCAGTTGGACTTGACACTGGAGCAGGGGTAAGTTGGACCATGCTTGGGTAGATGGCTACCTACCTGGGCATCAGATTAAACCTTTAAGCAAACTAATGGATGATAAACATGATGTAAAAGCAGTAACAGTGGATTTTTAACCCTTAGATGGAGTAAAGTTGGTAGGTAACTTGGAAGGCAAGGATAATCTAGATTTATCTATACGCGTGCCCTTTCTGGTGAGTTGCCTTAAGATTGAAAGACCCATGGTAAGATTAAATGTAATACATGAGTTTACATTGAAAAATAGTTTTCTGCTGTATAGGATGACCTTTCGTAAAGCAAGAGCAGCATATTTTTCCTCATATATAGAGAAGAATAAGAATAATCCTAGATGTCTTTTTAATCCAGTTGCCAAACTCACCCAGAGCCATAGCTCTGTTGAACCGTCCATTCCACCTGCTCTTAGCAGGCATGATTTTATGGGATTCTTTATAAATAAGATTGATCTTATTAAAAATAAGATCATTAGCACTCCTCTATCCGCGATTGGTTTGTCTCTGGAGGGTGGGGCAGCATCTGAGGTAGTCATGGAATCTGAACCGGGTTTAGACTGCTTTGAT
This sequence comes from Cyprinodon diabolis, assembly GCA_030533445.1. Lineage (NCBI taxonomy): Eukaryota > Metazoa > Chordata > Actinopteri > Cyprinodontiformes > Cyprinodontidae > Cyprinodon > Cyprinodon diabolis. Next base: position 4,461,775 of record CM060075.1, on the reverse strand, counting down.
CCAGTTGAACTTTCAGAGTTAGCAAAACTATCGTCTTCATCTAAGCCTTCAACTTGGATGTTAGATCCAGTTCCAACCAGGTTATTTAAGGAGGTATTCCCTTTGATCTCCTCCTCCATTTTAGATGTCATTAATCTATCTCTTTTACAGGGACATGTACCTAAAGCTTTTAAGGTTGCTGTAATTAAACCTCTGCTTAAAAAACCGTCTCTTGACCCAGATGTCTTGGTCAATTATAGTCCATTTTTCTATAATCTTTTTGCTGCTGTAAACACCGGAATTGCCCCAATGTGGGACAATGAAGGCATTTTCTATGCTATTATAGACCTATATCCAATCTTCCTTTCTTATCCAAAATTCTTGAGAAAGTAGTTGCCAAACAAGTGTGCGATCACTTCCACCATAATGAACTTTTTGAAGAGTTTCAGTCTGGCTTTAGAGCTCATCATAGCACTGAAACAGCTCTGGTGAAAGTCACTAATGATATTCTCATGGCCTCAGATAATGGACTTGTATCTGTGCTCGTCCTGTTGGATCTTAGTTCTGCATTTGATACAGTTGACCATAATATTCTTTTAGAAAGACTTGAATATTTTGTTGGAATTAAAGGAACAGCTCTAGACTGGTTTAAATCTTATCTATCTGATCGAATTCAGTTTGTTCATGTTAATGACAGATCTTCAACACGCTCAAAGGTTACCTGTGGAGTACCACAGGGATCAGTGCTAGGACCAATTCTCTTTACTTTATACATGCTCCCAACCGGTAGAGTTATTAGACAGCATGGGATTAATTTCCACTGTTATGCTGATGATACCCAGCTATATCTGTCTATAAATCCAGATGAAGCTAACCCATTACATAGATTACAGGCATGTCTGAAGACATAAAAACCTGGATGACTCTTAACTTTCTGCTTTTGAATGCCTGATCTCCTTTTTTTTGTTCAAGTGAGGACACAGGCAGCAGCGTCTGGATCAGCTGTCTGATCTAGTTTCTTAGTTCTAGTGAGGATGCAGGCAGCAGCATCTGACTGAAACAACCTGTTGTTAGAATGAAACCATGTGGTAAATATAATTATCTATCCTGTAATCAGTGATCTGTTGTCAGAGTTCAACAGAAACAATATGATCAGATGATCAGTCTTACCTTTTGCAGAGCTGCTCTGATTCGCTGTCAGTGGTCCAGCTTTGGTTGTGGAACTTTTTCCACAATGGGGTTCACTCCTCTTACTCTGTCTGTGGAGACAATTCTTAATAACTGAAATAATTCACTAGCAACAGGGAGCGTCTCTCTACGGTGGCCCAGAGGTGTCAAGTCAAAAACAAAAGCCTCAATGGAAATGCAAAAAGGGTCAGAAGTCATAAAAGCTGCAACAGAAGTAACAGTGCCTGATGTATTAAACAATGGGGAGATAAGTTGTGCTTGCTGATAGAAGCATTATGAGTTTTAGGAGAAATAGGGGTGATGGGGCTTGTTGCAATCTCAAACTGTATGCTGAAGATGAACCATTTTAGATTCTATAGATTCTATCTCTATGGATTCACATTGTTCAGTTAGAAACGGATTCCTTACTTTATGTCTGAGGGTTCCGGTTCTGCACTGAAATCTGGATCGATTCCTTTGGACCGGTCACTCCTCATAGAAGGACAGCTGGATCCTAGAGGTTCTGCTCTCTGTCTTTGGATCGGACCTCTGAAACACAAACATGTTTATTCAGATCACATCAATCAGTTAGAAACTCTGAGATAAAAACCAGAGAAGAAGAAGCTCTGAACACAAACTCTCTGCAGAGAAGCAGAAGGTCTAAAGTTCCAAAGTGAAACATTCAGACGGTTCTGTTGGATCCAACTGAACATTATCTGAAGAACTGGGTTCTATGGTCTGGATCCCATGGGTCAAACCAACACCTGCAGGATAGCAGGCTAATGCCAGTTTAATGGAGCTGATGAGATCAGATTTCTAGGAATGAAGGTGGAGAGCAGAGGTTCTGGTCCCTGATATCAGAACCAAAGTCTTCTCTGAGGCGCTGATGTGGCCGTCATTGAAGAACAGAACACAGGACCGGACTCTGAACCAGAACCTTAGAACTAGAGGGACGACCCAAGTCTTGCTTTGACCTGTTAACCTTTGGCTGGGTCATCAGCCCATTGGATCATCTTGACCCAATATATATGCTGGGACCAGTGTTCCCAGTCCAGAACCTCCTGTGGTCCAGAAGCTTCAGAGACTGTCTCTGAACCTGGTTGCTCCTCAGATTCATGGTCGGTCCTGTATTCCTCCATCATTGATTATCAGGCCTTTATTTAAACTCTTCTGATTTACTGACTGACATCCTTTATGTTAATTTATCTTCTAGCTGAAAGAAGACCTAAAGGACTTTATATTTAGAGGCTGAAGATCAACCAGTTTAGATTCTATAGATTCTATCTCTATGGATTCACATTGTTTAGTTAGAAACGGATTCCTTACTTTATGTCTGAGGGTCCCGGTTCTTCCCTGAAATCTGGATCGATTCCTTTGGACCGGTCACTCCTCATAGAAGGACAGCTGGATCCTAGAGGTTCTGCTCTGTCCTCCTTTAGATCCCAATCTTCCATCTTCTGGACTTCAGTCAGTCTGAGAGAGAAACCAGAACCAGTCAGTTCCCAGTGGGTCAGGTCCAGTTAGTGTCCTGTAAAATGGAAAGCTGATTCCCATCATGTGTGTAAAGAACCAGAGGAACCTGATTTCAGCAGGAACCATCATGGTCTGAATTGTTCACTCCTTCACCCACCTCCTGATGTCTGATGGGTCGTCTCCTCAGAACCTTCTGGAGAAGTTCTGGCTTTATGAAGGAAATTAGAGCAAAAACTGTGCCTGGAACCTTTTCAGGTCCAAACTGGACTCATGTTCTCGTTCTGTGGGTCATTCCACCCAATGGTGGCCTTTATTTCACCTGGAAATAATATTTATAAATGCATATTAAGATAATCTGTGAAAACATTAACATATGAAACATTACGAATGTTTATTCTAGATGTAAAGGATGTCATTTTGTTTGAAATTGTCAATGTGAGAAGGAACCTATTTTTAGATATCAGAAATACATATTTAGTTAAACTAATAAATATGCAAGCAGCTTGCCATAGGCTGTTGTGACCACGATAACATTGGAGGTTTATTCTTTGAATGGTAGTGGATCAATGTATCTATTTAGGTGAAATAATCTGTCAGCAGGTGACGATGAAGAATAAAATCGTTCTACATGTAGGACCTGTTCATCATCTCATGGGTTCCTCTTCCTCTAATATTTTTTTCTTCCAGGGACAGTGCACTGGGTCAAGAAAGAAGAATTTTACTCATTTTTCTGTTTATTCTATAGGAGCATGCCTGAACGTAGATAAAAGACGCTGATGCTGTTTGGGCCTGTTCACTTCCTGTTTGGATTACCTGAGCGTTTTAGCTGCCCAGAAGATCTCCATCTGAGGTTAAGTTATTTTTTCTCCTCTATCCGCGATTGTATCTGAGGTAGTCATGGAATCTGAACCGGGTTTAGACTTTCTGAGTTAGCAAAACTATTGTCTTCATCTAAGCCTTCAACTTGTATGTTAGATCCAGTTCCAACCAGGTTATTTAAGGAGGTATTCCCTTTGATCTCCTCCTCCATTTTAGATGTGATTAATCTATCTCTGGTACAGGGATATGTACCTAAAGCTTTTAAGGTTGCTGTAATTAAACCTCTGCTTAAGAAACCGTCTCTTTGCCCAGATGAATTATAGACCTACAGGTGCTGGTCATAAAATTAGAATATCATGAAAAAGTAGATTGATTTCAGTACTTCCATTTAAAAAGTGAAACTTGTATATTATATTCATACATTACATACAAAATCATATATTTCAGATGTTTATTTTGTTTAATTTTGATGATTACAAATGACAACAAATGAAAATCTCAAATTCATCATATCAGAAAATTAGAATATTACTGAAGACCAATAAAAACAAAGGATTTATAGAAATGTTGGCCAACTGAAAAGTATGAACATGAAAAGTATGAGCATGTACAGCACTCAGTATTTAGTTGGGCCTCCTTTGGCCTGTATTACTGCAGCAATGCGGCGTGGCATGGAGTCGATCAGTCTGTGGCACTGCTCAGGTGTTATGATAGCCCAGGTTGCTCTAATAGTGGCTTTTAGCTCTTCTGAATTGTTGGGTCTGGTGTATTGCATCTTCTTCTTCACAATACCCCATAGATTTTCTATGGGGTTAAGGTCAGGAGAGTTTGCTGGCCAATTAAGAACAGGGATACCATGGTCCTTCAACCAGGTACTGGTAGCTTTGGCACTGTGTGCAGGTGCCAAGTCCTGTTGGAAAATGAAATCTGCATCTCCAAAAAGTTGGTCAGCTGCAGGAAGCATGAAGTGCTCTAAAACTTCCTGGTATGTGGCTGCGTTGACCCTGGACCTCAGAAAACACAATGGACCAACACCAGCAGATGACATGGCACCCCAAACCATCACTGACTGTGGAAACTTTACACTGGACTTCAAGCAACGTGGATGAAGTGCCTCTCTTCTTTTCCTCCAGACTCTGGGACCTTGATTTCCAAAGGAAATGCAAAATTTACTTTCATCAGAGAACATGACTTTGGACCACTCACCAGCAGCCCAGTCCTGTTTCTCTTTAGCCCAGGCAAGACGCTTCTGACGCTGTCTGTGGTTCAAGAGTGGCTTGACACAAGGAATGCGACAGCAGAAACCCATGTCTTTCATACGTCTGTGTGTGGTGGTTCTTGAAGCACTCACTCCAGCTGCAGTCCACTCTTTGTGAATCTCCCCCACATTTTTGAATGGGTTTTGTTTCACAATCCTCTCCAGGGTGCGGTTATCTCTCTTGCTTGTACACTTTTTTCGACCACATCTTTTCCTTCCCTTCGCCTCTCTATTAATGTGCTTGGACACTGAGCTCTGTGAACAGCCAGCCTCTTTAGCGATGACCTTTTGTGTCTTGCCCTCCTTGTGCAAGGTGTCGATGGTCGTCTTTTGGACAACTGTCAAGTCAGCAGTCTTCCCCATGATTGTGTAGCCTATAGAACTAGACTGAAAGACCATTTAAAGGCTTTTGCAGGTGGTTTGAGTTAATTAGCTGATTAGAGTGTGGCACCAGGGGCCATCAATTTTGAACCTTTTCACAATATTCTAATTTTCTGATATGATGAATTTGAGATTTTCATTTGTTGTCATTTGTAATCATCAAAATTAAACAAAATAAACATCTGAAATATATGAGTTTGTATGTAATGTATGAATATAATATACAAGTTTCACTTTTTAAATGGAATTACTGAAATCAATCTACTTTTTCATGATATTCTAATTTTATGACCAGCACCTGTAAGTAACTCTAACTGACTACTTTAAAACATAGCACCTTCTGCTGCACTTTTCTACTGAGCACTTGTCAGTTTCACACGGTTTTATTTCTGATAGCAAGGAGTAGCTAGCCTAGGCTAGCGCTAGCTTAGCATTGCTATGGCTTCTCTCTCTCCCTCCCTCTCTTTTCCAACTCTTCCTTCTTCCTCTCCTCTCTCCTGCTCTCTGTGTCAGATGTTCAGTTATTCCTCTGCCTCCTTTAGTGATAATGGGATGTGTAATAAGTGTAGTATTTTTGTAGCTTTGGAGGCGAGGGTGTCAGAGTTAGAATCCAGGCTTCAGGCTGTTGAACATCCAGGAGTTAAAGTAGGCCCCCCACGTAGCTGTCCTCCAAAAGTGCCTGAGCAGCCAGGCGATTGGGTAACTGTACGCAGAAAGCGTAGTCGTGGATCTCTGCCCACTGGTCACCACCAACCCGTTCACGTTTCTAACCGGTTTTCCCCACTCAGTGACACACCCACTGAGAAGCCCACTCTGGTGATTGGCAGCTCCATAGTCAGAATTGGAGCTATAGAAATAAACTGGATTGAAAAATAACTCAAACATTGTTGCAAACAGAAAACACATTATAAAAATCAAAACTTGCAAACCTTCCTAATGAAAAAAAGCTTTTTAGAGAAACTTTAATGTTTTCACATATTAAAAATGTTTTTATGCATGTTTTTTCTTTTTTTATTTCATTATTTTCCAGATCCAATTTGCAAAGATGTTTCTGCTGGATGTTATCAACATTTTTATTGGTCTTCAGGGGAAAAGAAACTGATCTGTAAATAACAATTTAAAAAGGTGAAATTCATAAAACTCAGTTTAAAAAAGAGAAATAAGAAAAGTTAAAAATGTAAAATCTGTTCATGCTCAAAAAAATATTTTTGAAAAAGTGAAAATTTAAAAAATAAAATTTAAGAAAAAAGCAAAGTTACTCTGAAAATAATAATTTGTCATACATTTAATTTCTGTATTCATATATTTTCATTTTTAAAACATAGTCTGTGCATCCAATAATGGAACATAATTCCCTCCATACCGTAAACCACAGTATTTTTCAGTGGATCAAACAGCCCTGAGTATGGAGAGAATTTAGTGCCATTATTGTTGCAAACAGAAAACACCTTATTAAAATGAAAACTTGCAAACCTTCACAAAGAAGAAAGATTTTGAGAGAAACTTCAATGTTTTCACATATTAAAAATGTGTAGGGATTTTCTTACATATATGTTTTTTTCATGTCATGTTTTCTAAATCATTATTTTTTGCAGATCCCATTTGCCTTTTTTCTGGAGTAAAGATGTTTCTGCTGAACGTTATCAACATTTTTATTGGTCTTCAAATGAAAAAGAAATTGATCTGTAAAAAAAAACATTTTTAAAGGTGCAAATCATAAAACTCAATCTAAAAAAGATAAATAAGAAAAGTTAAAACTGTAAAATATGTATTTGTTTAAAAAGTATTTAGAAAAAGTGAAAATTAAAAAAATTAAATCTAAGAAAACAGTAAAGTTACTCTGGAAATATTCATTTTTTCATACATTTAATTTCTGTGTTTCATGTATTTTTAAAACCTATTCCTTGCCTCTAATAATGGAACATATTCCCTCCATACAGCAAACCAATGTATTTTTCAGTTGAGAGAAACTTTAATGTTTTCATATACTAAAAATGTCGTTATTTTCCAGAGAAGAGATGTTTCTGCTGGATGTTAGCAACATTTTTATTGGTCTTTAGGTGAAAAGAAATTATCTGTGAAAATTTGCAATTAATAAAAAATGAGAAAAATGAAAAATGTAAATGTAAATCTGTTCATTGAAAAAAAAAAGATTTTTTTGAAAAAGTGAAGATTTAAAACATAACATCTAAAAAAACAGCAAAGTAACTCTGAAAACATTTATTTTTCAAACATTTAATTTCTGTATTTCATGTTATTTTTTGATATTTTTTTCATATTCTTTGCCTGCAATAATGGCACTGAATTCCCTCCATACCGTGAACCACTGTTAGACAGTTCTGACGATGAACGCCTTAAAAGAACATCATTAGAGACTAATCAGGTGTTTGAAGCCTTCGCTGAGCCGAGGTCGGCTGTGACATGAGGTGGGGCCCCTGCTGGCCCCTGTGCTGAGGACATAGGGCCCCTATCAGAGCATTGAGACACGCCCACAGGATGTCCTATTGATGCCAGAGCTGAACTGTTGCTCATTTCTCTGGATCTCATGTGTCTGTAACGTCTTTGCTGTCGATTGTTTTTCTGTTGTTGAAATTAAACAACATGAAAGCATAGAAAAGAGTGACAAGTTTAAATGTAAAATAAACTAAAAAGTTTCCAGAAACTCCGAATGCTTTGATCCCAGCTGCTCTTTAAGTTCATCAACCGTTCTTTTTTTATTCTATAATAAAACAGTTTCTGTGTTTGTTTCTGCCTGCGGTTCAAACAGGGGTCCTGTCTCCCGCCGAGGGGCCGAGGGCCCCCTGCTTCCCATGAGCATCAGAGATCCAGTGGTAGCATTCGGTGGCGTTCTTGTTCCTGGGCTTCACGCCCCGATGACGAGCACGGCAGCAAACGGCCGCCGCCACCATCAACACGATGAGGACGCAGACGGAGACCAGGACGCCCACCAGCAGCGCCGTGTTGATCTGTTCGTGCTCCCCGTCCGGGGGGAGTGGGCTAAACTCAGTGGGAACAGCGGAGCGGGTAGCATCATCTCCAGACGTCTGTCCTGGGAAGTGGGCGTGGTCACCAGGACGCTGCCCTTCCTGCTCCGCTTCTCCTCCTCTGTCTGGATCCGTTTGTGTCTCTGTGGGAGTTTCTGAACGCTGAGAGGAAGTGGAAACCTCCGGCCACCAGTTCCAAGCTCCCTCTGAGATGGTGGAAGTGGGAAGGACTGGCAGGGCTGTAGTAGCGTCGTCTTCATCAGCCTCATGCTGGTGTGACAGAGAGCTGAGGGACGTGGTGGGAAAGACCAAAGTCTCTGTAGTTTTTACCTCCCACTGAGGTTTCTGCTCCAGCTCAGATCTTTGTGTCACAGAGTGAAGGGAAAGAGGATCCTGAGAGGCCCCGGTGACCCCGGTGACCTCAGGGTCAGAGGCTGATGATGGAGCTGTCGGCTCCTGATTTAGCAGCCGGCGGTCGCTGCTGGGCTCTGGGGTCCAGGGATCCCGTCTGAAACCAGGCCAGCGAACCGTCAGAGAGGGACGTGTGACAGATCCGCTCAGACTGATTTTCTGACACCTCCTCTGATCAGACAGAAGTTGGTAGCCTTCCACACAGGAGCACTGAAAACCGCCCACATGATTCACACACAGCTGCTCGCACAGCCCCGCAATCCGGCACTCGTCCGCATCGACGCAATGGCTGGGTTCCTCAGTGTCCACGGAAAACCCGGCTTCACAGCTGCAGGAATAGGAGCCTTCAGTGTTTGTACAGTAATGCTCACACGCTCCATCCAAGCACTCGTCTACGTCCTCACAAACCCCCTCGGGGGTGAGAACGTAACCCTCCCTGCATCGGCATTCAAACGATCCCGGTAGATTCTGGCAGAGCTGTGGACACGGAGACCAGAGACACTCATCAACATCTGGACAGGAACGTCCGTCCGATGCCAGCTGGTATCCGTCGGGGCAGACGCACTCGTACCCGTCCGAACGAGGCAGGCAATCGAACTCGCAGCGGTTCCCCCGGCAGACGTCGGGCTCGCAGCTCCGTCCGTCGCTCTGGAGATAAAAGCCCTGGATGCATTCGCAGACCACCTGGCCGAACCGTTCCCTGCAGACATGGTTGCATCCTCCGTTACCCTGTGTGCACCGCCGGTTTGAAACGGGGGGAACCGGGCAGAGCGGGGGTTCTTCAGACCATTCCACCTGCCCGTTTTTTCTCAGCGTACAAACAACCATCTTGTTTCCATCGGTGTTTGCAGGGCAGGGGACGTTGGCGCTGGATCCGGGCGGCAGGTGAGTCAAGAGGGTGCTGACAAGATCAAACGGCGTTGAGTAGGAGACGCTTCCTGCGCCCTCGCTCCTCAAGGCAGGACACATTCCTCTGTAAGCAAAGCGGCAAAGATATCCGTCGACGGGGTCGGAGCACGGCCGGTCCCCCCACATGAAGTTCTCCCTGCGGTCCTGAGTGCTGAATCCCAGCGCCACACAGCGAGGCACCCCGCACATGCCGGGGGGCTCCTCTCTCTGCCAGTTGGTGTACTCCGTGTCTTGGTCGCCAGTTGTCCAGGAGAAACCTCTCAGCGGATGGGAGCTGCACTGACGAGGCTGACGCTGCAGGCCGATCCACACTTTGACCTCGGCGCGTGACCCCCGCAGGTCCAGAGTGGAGAAGAGCGCGGCTATAGGGGCGGCCTCCGCTCTGCGCTTGATGGTAGCCAAGTTCCCGCCTCTGTCTTTGCAGGACCTCCATGAGTCCAGGAAGATCTTACGCTCCAAGTAGATGACAAAGCAGCCGTCTGCGTCACAGAAAGCGTCTCCGTCTCTCAGCTCCCGGCTCAGGGCCGATGGAAAGCCGAACACAGAAGCTGAGAGGAAAAAAGCGGAGCAGCGGAGCAGGAAGTCCATCATTGTTTTCTGATGGAGATCTGCTTCCAGGCTGGATCTGGATTCACTTTCTGCCCAAAGGAACGGAGATGAGGAGCACCAGGCGGTGGGACGGGGGCTGGAGCCGACTGAGGGAAAACACGGTCTGTCTTACAGAGACGTGCAAGTTGTTGGAGAGAGGGAGGGGTGAGGAGGGGGTGAACATGATGTATGTTAGAGTGGGGGGGAGGAGCAGTGGAGAGCTTGGTGTGCTTTACATAAACCATGCTCACAGAGACACTTTGCTGCCAACTTCACAGAAAAAGAAAAACATTCATACTTCAGTGAAAAGTTTAAAAACTATAAATAAATAGTTTAATAAATGTGAAGGTGAAACTCTTTTCTTTGCTCTGTTTTATTGATGCTGCTCTGGATTAAAACCACTGATTCTGTGGCTAAACATTTGGACCTCCATCAGGACACTGGAGGGAATTTCCATGGAAGAATATTTATAGTTTCCTCCAAAAGGAGGTTTTCTCAGAGCAGCAGAGCTGATTCTTGATGGAGACGACGTTACGGTGCTGAACACTTTCAGTTTCTGCTGCCAACTGATCCTTTCCTAGCGGCTAAAGTTAGATCAGAGGAATTATGGGATTGGAAATTTAGCACCGTTTCAAAATGATATGTTAGAAGGGGTCATAGAATGTAGAGTTTCCATTGTCATAGATGAATAACGATGGTTCAGTGGCTGAAATGGGCGTACAGAGAAGTTCAAACCATCAATTCCTCCTTTCTCTGTTAAAGGAACAGTACACCCAAAACATGATTAGCCTTCATTTTCTACTCACCCCCATGCTGAACAACACTCTGCAGTACTTTTTTGATATCTCAAATGCATCTGGAGATCTGGGAGGCTTCTTGCTGTCTGCTGACATTCAAATAATGGAGGTCTATGGCGCCTGAGGCAGAAAGGTCCATAAAAGTCCACAAAAAACGTGTCAATATTCCTCCATACTGCTCGTCCAATGTATTCCAAGTGTCCTGAGTGGGTAGCGTCCATTATTTACTCGAAACGAAGTCATTTAGAATGTTTTTAGAGCATAAACAGTAGTGTATAGGATTTCCTGAAAGCGCGTTCACGAGTCTACGGAAACCGCGGCAGACCAAACCAGATGAAAGTGCGCATTCAGCGTCTGCTCTGCCGATAATGCAAGCGTAGAAGAAGAACTTTGCTGTTTACCTGTGCAAAGAAAGAAACAACGAAAGAAAAATGTCTGAGGACTTCAGTGTTGAGGAAGAGCATGAGTTCTTTGCCGAGCTGAATGCGCACTTTCATCTGGTTTGGTCTGCCGCGGTTTCCGTAGGCTCGTGAACTCGCAGGCGCGCGCTTCCAGGAAATCCTATACACTACTGTTTATGCTCTAAAACATTCTAAATGACTTCGTTTCAGTAAATTATGGACGCTACCCACTCAGGACACTTGGAATACATTGGACGAGCAGTATGGAGGAATATTGACACGTTTTTTGTGGACTTTTATGGACCTTTCTGCCTCGGGCGCCATAGACCTCCATTATTTGAATGTCAGCAGACAGCAAGAAGCCTCCCAGATCTCCAGATGCATTTGAGATATCAAAAAAGTACTCCAGAGTGTTGTTCAGCATGGGGGTGAGTAGAAAATGAAGGCTAATCATGTTTTGGGTGTACTATTCCTTTAATCTCACTATTCTAAAATTCCACCAGAAAACTGTGAATCCAAGAAAGGGGAACATTTTCACCGGCAAGGATCCGAAGACTCAACAGGCATGGATCATATTGTCTATCAGAAGATCCCTGCAGAGTTTCAAGCTCCGCTGTTCATTTGCTCAGAGCATTTTCCTGAAGACAGCTTTCAAAACCTTGGACAGTTCAAAGCTGCCAGCCTTGCATCGGCGGCTCCATGCTTCATGAACAGACTCAAAAATTACAGAACCGGTCCTGGAAAAAGATCATTAACAAAACTTATGGTTATATTTGAAAACAAAGAGAGATTTTTAAAGCTTAGTGGCCGTAGTTCAGGAGGAGTTACCATAGTTGATGAAAGCATCTGCTCTGCTTTAATTAGGGCACCAAGGCTCTCCATCAGGAAGATCTTAACTGTCTCCCTCTATAATCGTGTAACCATGGAGACGGCTCCTGAATCCACCGTAACGAGATGCTTGGCCTCGCTAGGTGCAAAGGTTTGCTCAGTAACATCGTCTGCTCTGGTAACGAGGACAGTCCCTGCACTGACACCAGAGGATCTAAGATCATCACCAGATCCACAGAAAAAAGGAGTTGAGCTTAATGAACTGTAGAGTTCCTCCTTCCAAATGCCTAAAATGTCTGTTACAGATTAGGTGAGTTAATTAATGAGAAGCTTTAGTCTAATAGTATAATAATGTATTGTGTCTGTTAGTAGATCAGGGCCTTTGGCTGCAGAGAGAACAAAGATGGTGGAGGGACGACCTGGGAAGCAGAATGACATCACGGCGTCAACCGTCATGCATGGATTGTTAAATAGGGTTAAACAAAGGCGGTGGATTAACAGAGGATGGACAGAGACAGCTGCTGGATTCATCAATGGATCTTTATTTATACCCGGAACTAATATGTTAGCGATGATTTAATGAATCTAGTGTTAATCAGCAAAAAAAAACATTAGTTTTCGTCGCGATCATTAGGTCTGGGAGCGGCCATTTTTGCCCAAATCTAGTAGCCCCTCCCTCCTGCCATCTTCCAGCAGTGACGTCACGGTGCGGTTAGCCTAGCGCCATTCTCCCCGCTTTACAAGCTAAATCAATGGGAACTACTAGACACATCTGCAATCAACAACAATTATTGAAGATTTCCAGAGGACTTCACCATTGAAATTCACCAGAGCTATAGTGAAACTGACAATGCCCACGTGCATGGCAGCTGGATGCTGGAATACATCGGGTAAAAGTGAAAAAAAGAGTTATTCCACCTTTCTGATTCCTGATCCTCCACGGACGGGTTGGTCGTTGGATCGCCAACTTGAAGAGGGAGGATTTGCCATCGAACTTCTGGCCAGAGAAAAAACCCGTAATATGTAGCCGACATTTGGAAGAAGAATGTTTTCAAGATGACTTGGATAATAGCGCGTTGTGACAAACACCAGATACAGCACTGGGACTTGATCAACAGCCGATACCGCACCGTGACAATGTCACTAACCAGTAGGTGGCAGTAGTGTTCTTTGACAAACATGGATGCCTCCAGTAAAGCACATTCACATGAAAATTACTCTTAATTAAAAACACTGATCATTTATTGAACAGATGGAATCATTTCAGATTTAAAGAACTTTCAGAAGTTTGGATTCTGAGTATGAGCGACTTTTCCTTTAAGGAAACACAGTTAGGTGGCATAAAAGGAGAGATAGAAGAAGCTGAACTGGATAAAAATATCCATTATTTTTATCCAGTTATACGTCATTAAATGAAAATAAATCTAAACTCATTATTCTATCTGGTAGCCAAATCTACAAATAAATAAATAAAGAATAGAGTAGAATAAAATCCATAGAGAAATGGATTTGAAATTGATAAAGTTTAAAGAATATATTTTTAGGGCCAGTTTTGACCAAATTAGAAGATTCGCATTAAATAAATTAGAAACAAAATTCAAAGATCTGTGGTTTCACTTTTCAACAAAAAACATTTGTTAAATGAAAAAAAGTTAAATGTTTTATATTCCTCTTTTGTTTTGTTTCCAGACCTGGAATCCACAGGCCTGGAATCCAGACCTGGAATCCACTGGCCTGGAATCCACTGGCCTGGAATCCACAGGCCTGGAATCCACTGGCCTGGAATCCACAGGCCTGGAATCCACTGGCCTGGAATCCACAGGCCTGGAATCCAGACCTGGAATCCACTGGCCTGGAATCCAGACCTGGAATCCACTTGCCTGGAATCCACTGGCCTTGAATCCAGACCTGGAATCCACTGGCCTTGATTTCAGACCTGGAATCCACTGGCCTGGAATCCAGACCTAGATCCACTGGCCTGGAATCCAGACCTGGAATCCACTGGCCTTGAATCCAGACCTGGAATCCACTGGCCTGGAATCCACAGGCCTGGAATCCAGACCTGGAATCCACTGGCCTGAAATCCACTGACCTGGAATCCACTGTCCTGGAATCCAGACCTAGCCTGCAAACCACAGGCCTGGAATCCAGAACTGGAATCCACTGGCCTTGAATCCAGACCTGGCCTGCAAACCACAGGCCTGGAATCCACTGGCCTGGAATCAACAGGCCTGGAATCCAGACCTGGAATCCACTGGCCTGGAATCAACAGGCCTGGAATCCAGACCTGGAATCCACAGGCCTGGAATCCAGTGGCCTGAATCCACAGGCCTGGAATCCACTGACCTGGAATCCACCGACCTGGAATCCAGACCTGGAATTCACTGGCCTGGAATCCAGACCTGGAATCTACTGGCCTGGAATCCACTGGCCTGGAATCCAGACCTGGAATCTACTGGCCTGGAATCCACTGGCCTGGAATCCAGACCTGGAATCCACTGGCCTGGAATCCACTGGCCTTGAATCCAGACCTGGAATCCACTGACTTGGAATCCACCGGCCTGGAATCCACAGGCCTGGAATCCACTGGCCTGGAATCCACAGGCCTGGAATCCAGACCTGGAATCCACTGGCCTGAAATCCACTGACCTGGAATCCACTGTCCTGGAATCCAGACCTGGAATCTAGTGGCCTGGAATCCAGACCTGGAATCCACTGGCCTTGAATCCAGACCTGGCCTGCAATCCACAGGCCTGGAATCCACAGGCCTGGAATCCAGACCTGGAATCCACAGGCCTGGAATCCAGTGGCCTGAATCCACAGGCCTGGAATCCACTGACCTGGAATCCAGACCTGGAATCCACTGGCCTGGAATCCAGACCTGGAATCCACAGGCCTGGAATCCAGTGGCCTGGAATCCACAGGCCTGGAATCCAGACCTGGAATCCACTGACCTGGAATCCAGTGGCCTGGAATCCACAGACCTGGAATCCAGACCTGGAATCCACTGGCCTGGAATCCAGACCTGGAATCCACAGGCCTGGAATCCAGTGGCCTGGAATCCACTGGCCTGGAATCCACTGGCCTGGAATCCAGACCTGGAATCCACTGGCCTGGAATCCACTGGCCTGGAATCCAGACCTGGAATCCACTGGCCTGGAATCTACTGGCCTGGAATCCACTGGCCTGGAATCTACTGGCCTGGAATCCACTGGCCTGGAATCTACTGGCCTGGAATTCACTGGCCTGGAATCCAGACCTGGAATCCACTGGCCTGGAATCCAGACCTGGAATCCATCCAGACCTGGAATCCACTGGCCTGGAATCCAGACCTGGAATCCACTGGCCTGGTTTTCAATGAAAGCAACTGATTTGACTTTAGCAGCTTAATGTGGCGTTAATGCGGGAACAATACGTCCTTATAAGGAAACAGACTCTTTAAGCCCCTCCCCCCCGCAGCTATTTTTACAGATGGAGGCTTGACTATAAAAAACAGAGCAGCTTAGAATAAAGTGTTGAGATAAAGCTGCTGCTTTTAGAATAAAATGCTGTTTAAACCCAAACTGGCATCAAGATGAATGGAAGGAAACGTTTCTCTGTTTAAGCGCATTCTGAACAGAAGGTGGCGCTCTCTAGAGTTTTGAGTCTTTGGTTTCCACGTGTCATGTTGATCTGAGGACTAAAAAAAGAGGCGTTAGAAATCATCTCACCTGCAGGGCCGGATTTAGGAAATGTGGGGCCTTAGGCAAAGACAGGCAGGGGCCCAAACACATAAAACAGCCCCATTCTCCAGATAGAGAAATGTTAATAGAATAGACATCCATTATCTGTTCTAGGTTGTGTCCCTCTCTTCTTGTCCCTTTTCTTCTTGTTTTCCTCTCTATGTTTTGTACTCAGCTGACTTTTCATGCTGTCTCTAAAGGAATGAAAGATTTTTTCCAAGCACTAAGCTCACTTAGCTGATTGCTCCTTCCTGTGTTTCCAAAAAGGCCAAAGTAAATAACCCAGTCCTTCTTTTCACTGTAGACAAGCCATGATCTGCTTATCTGTTCTCCATTTTTCATTTGGATGAAATAATAGCTGCATGAATCATGACAGCAGACAAGATAGAGGAGAGCAGGAGGCGGGGTTACCAATCTACTTGCTCTGGAGAGCAGAGTTCGCTGCTTTTAGATGTTGTCTCCAAAGTCTCCAGTAGCAGAAAAAAGTCTCTAGATTTGGCGCTAGGAGCTTTTTAGAAATCAAAGTGCTAGAGGGGTCTGAAAAGTGGCTAAATATAGCGACTAAAGCGCTAAGTTGGCAACACTGCTCTTTGCATGGTTTGTTTTCAAATGGTTTGCTGCTGTCTGTTTGGACCTTTCGGAACATGAGCAGCAAATGGACTGATCCAATATGGTGGACACTGAAGGGGGGGGGGGGGGGGGGGGGGGGGCTGAGACACACTTGATATTAAAGGATTTTTATCAAAAACATAATTAATGTGCACAAATAAGGAATAGTTGTATTAACTAGGGGTGGAACGATTCACAAAATCCACGGTTCGGTTCGATTCACGGTTTCGTGGTCACGGTTTTCGGTTCGGATAGATTCGGTATATGTTGATTGTTACACCGAAATCCCATCAAAATTTATGAAATTAATGAAAAAATTCCCCAAAAATTAATGAACTGTAATTATTTTTAATGATCCGCGGAAACCCTGGATCATTTCCGCATGTTTTGCTGCTTTGAATGTAATCATCTGGCGCCGCCCTCTACCATCTCCAAGGAACTCAGAGCGGAGCCACAGTGGAGGCTGCAGGCTTTGCTTTGAGCAGCCGGTCTGGAGCGCAGCGGGGCGGAGCGCTGACGGAGGATGAGGGATTTCAGGGTTAGCATGACATGTTGGTCGTGTTGCTGTTAGCATAAACAAAACGTGTTGCACAATGCTAGCACACTGTTGCACTTTTATCCACAGCTTTCTTTCCGCCGTCATCGTAGGTCCCTCTAAATGCAAAGTGGTCCCATACAGCAGACCTATAAAGTGCTGCTGGCGCGTCTTCCAACTCCTGTTCTTTCCCACTCGCCATACCCACACAATTCTCCACAACAACTGATTTTTTTTCTGCTACATCCGGCTACGCTGCTTCGCTTCTTCTTCTTCTTCTTGTTTACTACTGGTGGTTGGCTTTGGTCGCAGTACCGCCACCTTCTGCTCTGGAGTGTAAACGCTTCGCCTATGAGAAAAAGGAGCAGCGCATGAACCGAACGCAACACACGCGAACCGAACCGAGACAGTCGAACCGAACGGTTTTCATAAATCGTCCCATCCCTAATATTAACCATACATGGAAACAGTTTTATGGGGCCCCCAGGAACTTGGGGCCCTAGGCAACTGCCTAGTATTGCCTAATGGTACCCCCCCACACACACACACACCCCTGGGAAAGGAAATGATTCTGATTTCTGATTTCAGCCGCTGCGTATATTAGCTGCGACACATGAATCAAGATGCTATGACTGAAAACATTTGATTGACAGATGAACGTTGATCTGTGATTGGCCGAATTTAGGTGTTCAGGCTGACGTAGAACTAACTGGCCTGCAGAAGATAACGAAAAAACACAGATTTTAAGACAGGATTTTTTTTAAAGACATTTTCTAACTTTTGGGACAATATCATCTGATAAAGAGAACATTTATATCCATGTTTAAGCCAGAATGATTTGACATAAATATGATTTCCCTATGACTTTAAGGTTGGTTTTTCTTTCTTAACATAGATGCCTCCTTCTCTCAAACCACCTGTCTTCTTTGTCCAAAATGTGAACATTCTGGTCCTCCAAAGAATGTCCTTTGTCCATCAGCTGTAGATGGACAGCAGAGTCTTGTCCCGACGTCTTCAAACTTTGAAACAAAGTACAGAGGATTTTTTTTTACTTTTTTAGGAATGACTATGACCTGGATGAGTGAGAATCTTCTCTTCAACTTAAAAATGTTTTCCTGTTTTATCATTATGGGATATAAGGAGTCGATTCTCCAGCACCAACTGGGAAAAAGGCAGCAGGTTTGTTACATTTTTTGTTGTTTTTCCAGCTAAATAAAGTTTATTAATCGAGAGATGCTTTCACAGACAAAACAACCACAAATTTCTGTACAGGAAAATAATAAAACAATTTAAAAAAAGACTAAATGAAAATGTATATTTTTTTTACTGTTTCTTAAAAGTTTCCCTCATTGAGCTTTTTTTCCTGGTAAATGAAGGTCTGCTGATTAAATAAAATAAATCTGCGTCACCAGATGATTGAGAAATCAAGATCGGATTGATTCCCCCCCCCCCCCCCCCCCAATCAGGCTGCATGGGAGGCGTCTCTGGAGCCACGGGGAGTTATTTTACTTCCAAACCTCTTTCTGATTTAGTTTTCCTTCTTATTGGATCTGAGGACATGAAGGAAAGTCTTCTGGTAAACAACCAGTTAGTCGGCTCTCCATGCGAGCTGCTCTGTGCTGCGCCAAACGTTTTCTCATGCTCCAACCGTGGCCTTCCCAAATCAAACAGGAAGTTTGGGGTTAGCCTATCAGAAGAGGTCAGCAGAAAATGGGGGGGGGGGCTGCGTCACCCAGGAGGAATGTTAAAGGACAGGCAGCAAGCGAAGCCCATGGGAGCAGCTTTCTCAGCACCGGGTTATTTTAGGAGCCTTTATTTTCTGACTGGAGCTGAAAAACTAAAAATACCTCAAAATGAATTCTTTGCTTTAAAGCGTCGCTCCTAGAAAAAAGCTTTGAGCTGGAGGAGAAACTCACAGAGCGGCAGCTCGGGTGTTCAACAGGAAAGGAAGCAATAAAAAAGTTTTATAAACAAAGACGAAACAAAACTACATCTGGTTCAAACCGGATGATCATAAATTTATGGACATAATTAACGTCAGATATCTATGAGGTTGCTGCTGCAATAATGCAGACGCTGCACCGGTCTGTGGTGGTGAAGAGGCAAAGCTCTCAATTTACCGGTCGGTCTACGTTCCTACCCTCACCTATGGTCATGAAATCTGGATCATGACCGAAAGAACGAGATCCCGGATCCAAGCGGCTGAAATGAGCTTTCTCCGCAGGGTGGCTGGCTCTCCCTTAGAGAGAGGGGGAGGAGCTCGGTTATTAGGGAGAGGCTCAGAGTAGAGCCGCTGCTCCTCCACATCCAGAGGAGTCGGTTGAGGAGGCTCGGACATCTTCTTCGGATGCCCCCTGGACGCCTCCCCAGGGAGGTGTTCCAGGCACGTCCCACCGGGAGGAGGCCCAGGGGACGACCCAGGACACGCTGGAGAGATTATGTCTCTCGGCTGGCCTGGGAGCGCCTAGGGCTTCCCCAACAGAGCTGGAGGAGGTGTCTGCCGGAGAGGGAAGTCTGGGAGTCTCTGCTTAGTCTGCTGCCCCGCGACTCGGTTCCGGATAAAGCGGGAGACGACGAGTACGAGTACCTATGAGGTAACATGAGGTTGTTTCCTGCCGTCACCTCGAAACATGAGACACGTCAGATGGTTCATCTGTGGGAAAACAAGGTTAGAGGTTACAGCCCCTCATGTTACCCGCTGGAGGCGCTATTGCAACCGAAGGTTGTGGTCTAACGCCTGAGTGAATCCCCCCCCCCCCCTTCATATCAGACAAAACTGGTGTCAAACGTCATTTCCAAAGATATAAACAAATATCTCTAGAGGTCATCAAAGGTCAACCAGCCTCCCCCCTTCTTCAAATCAGACGAAATGAGTGTCAACTAACTCAACTCCATTTGTACAGCAAAAACTGTCGTCTAATGAAAGGTTAAAGGTCAAAAGGTCAACCAGCCCCCCGATTTTAAAAATTAGACAAATTTGTTGTCAGTAACCTCGGCTATGTTTGTGCAGCAAAAATTTTCATTTGCGCTCCTATCATTCTAAAGATCAAAGAAAAATGTTCTCCAGGGGTCATCAGAGGTCAACCACTCCCCTGGCCCCGCCCTGCTCACACTTACATGCTGCCAATCAACTGTGCTGCGTTTGTGCCGCTATCATTTTTTCCAGGTTGAAATTAAATTATTCATATTGTAGGTTAGCAACTTATAATTATATGAAATTAACAGTTTGAGCGTTCACTGACCTTTGATGACCTCTACAAACTATTATTGTCAATAAAATGATGGCAGTACAAATGAACATTTTTGCTATAAAAATAAATTTTAAAATATACATTTTAAATATAATAAACATTACAGATACAATAGGCCTTCGCAGCGCTGAGCTGCTCGGGCCTAAATATTTAAAATATATCTTAAAAAGCATATTTCAAAATATATAGCATTTTTGTCTGCTATCATTTTAATGGTCTTAATAATGGTTTGTAGAGGTCATCAAAGGTCAGTGAACATTATATTATCGTTATTCGGCCGACAAATGCAGCTTTTCGCCCGTTTTGAAGGACGGCTCCGCTGTTTCCTCCGCAGCGTTCGGAATCCATGATTCATTGCGGGTCAAGCTAGCTGGTGTTCTGTCAGATGAGTATACCCCGTCAGACCAGCATACCTATATATAAATGCGCAAGACGTCAGATTTGCATTTATTCTTTAGTTTTGTGAGAAAAATAGACTTTAACGTACCTCAACGACTGTGTAACCCTTTAGTCATGCAAGGGCGTAGGAATATGTTTACAATTGGGGGGGACACATGTCGGAAATCTGAGATTCGTAAATATTCAACAGAAACATATCTTAAGTACGCTACTTAAAAAAAGGCTATTTAATCTTTTACTTTATTCCTTTATAAATGTGTCTTGCAAAAATAATGCATTTAAAATGTACATAATGCATTTGTTCATAAGATGTGAGCATATCACCAAACAAAATGACTGGAGTCTTTTATTAAGCAAAGGGAGATGTCTTTCAAGGGCTTCAGCTTTGGCATATTTAGGGTCCGCATACGCACTAGAAAATCTAATATTTCAGTTGGATTAAAAACAGTTCAGTAGGCCACACAAGTGCAAAGTTTGATATGTTTTATTTTGTCAAACTTGCAATAATGGTCAAAAATGAATTTATAAAGGTTGACTGACAGAGGGAGCTGACAGTGTGTTGAAGAATTATGGACAGGGCGCTTTGAAGCATCTGGTTCAAAAACGCATTTTAAACCTTTGGTAGAAATCCATCTATCCTTCCATTTTCTGTACACCCTGTCCCTTAGTGGGGTCGGGAGGTGCTGGTGCGGGGTGCACCCTAGACTGGTCGCCAGTCTGTCCAGACCTTTGGTAGAAATGGCGCCTTTAATTCCAGTTTGCAGTACAGAACAGAGAAAACTACAGAGTTGTATATGTTGTGTTAATCTGTTTATAGTCTAAAAAGAGGAGCCAGCAGTTTATCTGAGGAAATAAAGGTGCAGAAGTTAATTAGTTGGTTAATTAGTGGTTGTACAGCAGTCCACTGCACAACCAATGCAACCGCCGCTGCTAGGAATTAAAATTAATTCTCCCTGTGGTTTTAACTAACGATCAGGAGCACGGCAGGTATAACATCTGTCCATTTCGGGGAATCAAAACCAGGCAAAAAATAAAAAATCCTCGTAAAACGCACGCCCAGACCGGGCTAATTTCAACACAAGTTGTGTTAGGTGACTGTTACTCACACTGACGTTTCTCTTTTAAAAAATCTGACTAAGTCCTGCTGCTGTTTCAGCCTTTTAGTTGGTGGTGGCATTGTACTGAAATGAGATATATAAAAACAAAAAAAAAAAACATTTTGGCTAGCGTGGAAACGTCTAGAGAAAGTTAGCAGTTAAATATTGGATGAGTGATCAGCCCAAGACTACGGAAGAGGATAGGGCCATTGAAAAAAAAAAGTTAAATGATTTTCAAATTTTATTTCAGTTTAATACGGGAAAAAAGTCAGAATTCTGACTTTTTTTCTCAGAATTGTGACTTTTTTTCTCAGAATTCTGACTTTAATCTCAGAATTGTGGATCTTAATGTAGATGGGCACCATGAAGGCAGAGATGTGGGAGAACTCAGCTTCACTGACAAAGATGTGAGTTGTTTGAGGTGGCCAGTGACACATTGGTGGAAAATGACAGAATTAGGCAACTTTTTACGTGTCCGAGGGGTCCCCTCATTAATGGAGGAGCAGAAGGTCATTAAAACAAGAGAGCTAGTCTCTAAAACAGACATGGCTAATGGCTTGATGCTAACATTTTGTTATATTACATTTGTGTTGTTTTCCAAATAGTGTAGAAAATGAATGGTGGGTTTATGTTTGCCTTTTATGAGCAGGACAGTAAGCAGACAAGTGTAGCATTACCTCCAACTAGTTAAACTCATAATTATAAAGTTATTCAACAAATTCCTCAAGTAAAAAAGTGCAACTTTTATTTTTTATTTATTTATTTTTACCAGATTTGTTGATTAATTTCAAAATTATGTATTCCTTCCAAATCTGAAGAATTTTTTAAACCAATATCTACATTATTCAACATTTAGTTTGTTTTAGCAGTACTTCCTGTTATATTTCTTTAAACGTATATTTTACATTTTCTTGCACAGCAAGCTCAGCAGATTTGAAATTGTGTGCTTGTGTAAACACAAGTAGTCAATCTTTACTCTAAACATATATTCTGGTTATTTTTTAGTTAGACCTTCTTGTTTTTATATATCTGTATAGTACCCCCCCCCCCCCCCCCCCCCCCCCCAAAAAAAAAAAAAAAAAATCACTGTAAATTGATTAGAAATATCAATCTTCTGTCAGATTTCTGAGAAAAAGAATTCTGAGATTAAAGTGAGAATTCTGAGATTAAAGTCAGAATTCTGAGAAAAGTCAGAATTCTGACTTTTTTCCCCATGTTAAACTAAAAAAAAATTTAAAATCAGTTAACCTTTTTTTTTTCAGTGGCCCTAATCCTCTTCCGCACAGGACTAAGATGACTAAACCAAAAAGATTCAGTTTCTATATATGAAAGTGAACTGACAACAAGACGTTGTAAATAGGCAGCATCCCGACAGACCATTTTACCTCATTCACTAGTTTCTGACTTCTGTGTCGCTGTTTCCCTCCCTTCTGAGTGCTCAAACTCTCAGCAGTTCAGAGAGGGGAGGGGGAGTACAGTGACGTACCGCTATGCTGCGCCTTCAAAATAAAAGCACGCTAGTTAAAAAAATGTCAAAATCTAATATTTTGCGGTACAATTTTTTGGGGGGGACGTAACCACTTGGCTTTTATATTGGGGGGGACATGTCCCCCCGGTCGCCCCCGCTTCCTACGCCGCTGTAGTCATGTATAAAAAAACTATTTACGGTCAGATCGCCACACGCTTCAAAAAATACCAAAGAGGAAGTAATTAGTTTTTTTGTACATGACTAAAGGGATAAACGGTATTGATTATGGGTATGCTGGTCTGATGGGGTATGCTCGTCTGACAGAACACCGGCTGCTCCGTGCTCAGAGGAACAAGGGAAATGGCGCCGAACAGTGGTGAAAATTGGAAGTTCAGTTTAATATAATCCAGTCAGTGAATAGTTCTGTCAGAAATGAATGAAAATAGTTGTTTTAATGGTTATAGAGTCAGATATGTGGCGGTAATGTTTGATTTATCTAAAGGTTTTAATCTGTTACTGTGGAAATGGGTGAAGGCTGGACCTGTTTGAATCCACAGCCAAAACTCTTCCAGCCTCCTTATTTTCATGGACCTCCAAGGACTCGGTCTACCTGGACCCGGTCTATCTCCTGGACCCGGTCTATCTCCTGGACTCGGTCTACCTGGACCCGGTCTATCTCCTGGACCCGGTCTATCTCCTGGACTCGGTCTACCTGGACCCGGTCTATCTCCTGGACCCGGTCTATCTCCTGGACCCGGTCTATCTCCTGGACCCGGTCTATCTCCTGGACTCGGTCTACCTGGACCCGGTCTATCTCCTGGACCCGGTCTATCTCCTGGACCCGGTCTACCTGGACCCGGTCTATCTCCTGGACCCGGTCTATCTCCTGGACTCGGTCTACCTGGACCCGGTCTATCTCCTGGAACTGGTATATCTCCTGGACCCGGTCTATCTCCTGGACCTGGTCTATCTCCTGGACTCGGTCTACCTGGACCCGGTCTACCTGGACCCGGTCTATCTCCTGGACCCGGTCTATCTCCTGGACTCGTTCTACCTGGACCCGGTCTATCTCCTGGACCCGGTCTATCTCCTGGACCTGGTCTACCTGGACCCGGTCTATCTCCTGGACCCGGTCTACCTTGACCCGGTCTATCTCCTGGACTCGGTCTACCTGGACCCGGTCTACCTGGACCCGGTCTATCTCCTGGACCCGGTCTATCTCCTGGACTCGTTCTACCTGGACCCGGTCTATCTCCTGGACTCGGTCTATCTCCTGGACCCGGTCTATCTCCTGGACCTGGTCTACCTGGACCCGGTCTATCTCCTGGACCCGGTCTACCTTGACCCGGTCTATCTCCTGGACTCTGTCTACCTGGACCCGGTCTATCTCCTGGACTCTGTCTACCTGGACCCGGTCTATCTCCTGGACCCGGTCTATCTCCTGGACCCGGTCTATCTCCTGGACTCGGTCTACCTGGACCCGGTCTATCTCCTGGACCCGGTCTACCTGGACCCGGTCTATCTCCTGGACCCGGTCTACCTTGACCCGGTCTATCTCCTGGACTCGGTCTACATGGACCCGGTCTATCTCCTGGACTCGGTCTACCTTGACCCGGTCTATCTCCTGGACCCGGTCTATCTCCTGGACCCGGTCTACCTGGACCCGGTCTACCTGGACCCGGTCTATCTCCTGGAGCCGGTCTACCTGGACCCGGTCTATCTCCTGGACTCGGTCTACCTGGACTCGGTCTACCTGGACCCGGTCCATTCCCAGTTTTCCCATTAAGTCCGTCTATAGAGGGAGTTCACTGAAGGGTTCCAGTTTTCATTGAACCGGGTCGGTACTTGGGCTCCACATCTAGGGGTGCCAAAAGGTGGGGGAAGTTAGGACCATTCTAAGGGTCCTTGACCGAGGGGGGGGGGCCCAAAAGAAGAAGAAAAGATTTGTCCAGCTATATTATAAATGATTATATAATAAAATCCAGCAGTAAAATAATTAATCTTTATGTTTTCCCTCATTTCTCAGCAGTGAAACAAAGCAGGAATATATTGACCCCCGTCAAACTGCACTAAATGGTTTGGTCCTCAGGTCCTGCATTGCATCAGGTCTCCCCGTCTGTCGCTGGCAGTTCGCTCGCACCCTGACCCTTTAATGTCACACTAACGTCATTCAGCGTAGTGATAAAGAAACATGTTGACTAGAAAATGTATAAATAAGCAGCAGGGCTATAAAAATCATTGCCCCAATGAAGGACCAGCAGGTTCTGCAACAGCTTCTTCCCCACCGCCATCACACTGATGAATGTTGTATAAAATGGGGTTAAAAAAAAAAAAAAAACGGTGAACGTTGCAAGCTAAATCATATCTCAGTCTTATGTTTACATTTAAGTCTAATCCATCATCTGCTTCATCATCCAGGAGATCTTTCTCTTCTCTCTTCTTGGAGAAATCAACTCATCGATGGCCGACAGCTTCCTTCAACTGAACAGCTGAAAAACAGAAGCTCTTCTGGTTGAAACATCGACTGCTACCATATGTCATGTTTTAACTCTAAGCACTCTAAGGGTGCTTTATAAAAGAAATGTATTATTATCAATATTATTACCTGTTTGGTGTGAAACACAAATATTGAGAAAACCACAGAATGAGCAGCACAGCCAGATATATAAAAATATTTATTTACAAATGTCCCACAAAAGGTTGTCCTATCGAAATGCTGGTCAGCAGTCCCAAAACTAGAACTGTGCAAAAACAATTCAGGCAGCATAAAAGCCACGTGTCTCTAAACTCCATCAGCAAAATAGATCTGATTACAAAACAAAGTCCTCTTTGAAAATACATCAGGAATCAACGTTTCCAGACAGTCTGAGGGAAAATGAAGCGACTTCCTGTCAGAACAGGAGGCCTGATTTCCAAGGAAGTTGGTGTCTGTTTGTAAGTCATTCACTTCCAAACAGAAGTAATCTGGGAATTCAGTCAATGCTGGGATTTATTTAGGAAATTTAATTATTTAGCAACATTTTCTGTTTGCTCTCAATCTGCAGGTTTACTAGTGGTTCCTAGAACTTCTAAAAGTAGAATGGGAGGCAGATCTTTTAGTTATCAGGCTCCTCTCCTGTGGAACCAACTACCAGTTTTAGTCCGTGAGGCAGACACCCTGTCTACTTTTAAGACTAGGCTTAAAACTTTCCTTTTTGATAAAGCTTCTAGTTAGAGTGGCTCAGGTTATCCTGATCTATCTCTATAGTTCTGCTGCTATAGGCTTAGACTGCTGGAGGACATAGGGACCCCCATTTCATCATTTGGATTCATTTCAACCATACATGATTAGATTCCTGTTGATGCTTCCACCCTGTTTATTATTTTGTTCAACATATTTAGAGCTCAGGTTTTTTTTGTACCATCAAACCTTAACCTTTTTCCCAAACGCTCTAAACTTTGAAGTTTAGATTTCTTTACGATGACTTATGTTTTGTTCCTTTCCTCGTCTCTTTTCTATCAGAGTTGACCTTGAGGGAGGATTTTCCAGTCAGACGCTCCCTTTGATTGCTACAATCAAATATTGACTGACTTCTCCAACTATTACCTGACCTTAAACTAGATGACCTGTGTTTCAATGGGCCTGACCACCTGTTCAGCTGTAAGAGTAGGTAGGTTTGCTATAAGTAATCAGAGTAAATAGCCAATCAGACTTAAAAGCGTCACGTGGAAATGCCAGATTGATTGTTTCCATACGATTTTGGCAGGATTTTTTGGGGGCGGATAATGGGTTATAGTGACCGTCCACCAGTAGATGCTGCATATGTGTGATTGGCTGTTGTATTCAGATCACTTATGACCATAAAAACGCTGGAATCTGATCCTCTCTTGTGTTTTAATCAGAATACATTTCAATCTGACTAAGATGTCAGTGTGACTATAGTTAGCATCAGTCGTTAACTCCGTCTCCTGGACAGAACTTTTGTCTGGATTAAACCGGATGTTTAATGGTTTAGTCTAACAGTACAGACCTCTAGTTCACATGGAAGGTCTATGGATGACGGCCTTGAATTGGTCTAGCGGCACGAATCGAATGTCAGGAGCAGGAAGTCTTGCAGTATTTCTCGGGTCTGTATCAACGCGTTATGAGCGTGCCGTTGTCATTGGACGCTGAAATTGGGGAAACTGAACTATTGCAGTTGGACGCTGAGTATCAACAATCAGAGAAGCTGATCCAGCAGCTGTCTGGGAGAGAGATACTACAGTCAGGTTTATTCAATGATGATTATAAAGTTAATGTGTGTGCATATGGAACATTGGAGAAATAAGATGCTTCACTCCGTTTACTGCAAACTGTCATGCAACGGTGGTAGATGTTTGTGCAATGCTAATCACAGTTATCAGGAGACCACTCTGTTCTGTGATTCAATCAGAGGAGCATTCTGTCCTATGGCCTGATCAATTGCCTTGTCAGAAGAACATTTTATTTTGTAACCCACCCCATGTGTTATGATCTGCTAATAAAAAGGCTTCTGCTGAGGAAACCCATCAGAGAGTAGATGTAGCTGAACGTGGCTCTCTCCTGCAGAAGCTGCTAAAAAATCCCTCTTCTGTGTGGACTCAGTTTCTCTTTTATGAACTTACTTTTTTGAACCTAACAACTACATGCAGGCGATGGTCTCTGCAGGCATCAGATAGCAGCTGGGAATAACCAGCACTGCTCCTGCCGTTATGCAGAGCTCTGCCGCTGTCGCCGACTCCACTGAAACATTTTTGAGCTCCTTTTTTTCCTCCTTATCAAAGCAATTAAAGCCAAGCTGCCCTCCGGAATCCAAGGAGGAGAACAGAGCAGCTCCTCGTCCTATTTTACTAACGACGCCTTTTTACGCTCAAATCGTTTTTGGTTTTAACGCAAGATTATAATTAATCTGCTTAGTTCTCTTTTCTAGATGAGACTACAGCAAACAAAAATCAGCGCTTCTGTCTTTCTTTTGCGTTTCTGCCCAAAACCCCCAATCAGAGGCAGGATGCTGCACCCACTGAGCCAGGTTCTGGTTCCTCCCCACTGTCGCTGCATGCTTGGTGTGAGGGACTGCTTTAAACGACACAATGCAGTCGAACACATTCTCATCCAGGAGGCGAGACCGGATGCAGATTCCTTAGCTGGAAAACTTACGTAGGGATGTGAACTGGTGAAAATCTGGCGTTACGATACGTATCCCAGTACACGCGTCACAGTGTGATTTCTATCATAATAAAGTTCTGGAAAACCTCCCTGGATCTAACAGCAGGTGGTGGGGCCCTAGGGACCCATGAGATCGCACCACAGGCAGCGATCAGCGGCTAACATGGCCTCAGTAAAGGTTCCCCGATGAACGGTTTGTACTAAAACTAAAATCTCGAATAAAATGAAAACTGTAGTTGACGATAAATTAGTTGATTGATTAACTGAAATATTTACATTTAAGATTGATTAGGAATCCACGCCATCATGTGATGAATTAACACCGTATCTGACAGAATCAATTACTTTGAACTAATCTGGATGATCTGACTGGATCATCTCTGTGCAGTTCTATGTGGATTAGCTCTACGTAAACAACTAGTTTAGGTTCTGTAGGAAACTAGCATTCCCTGCTTTTAGCTGCCTTTGCTGCTTTAATCTCTGCTAACTCAGATGTTTTCTCCTTTAAACTCTCATTCAAAACAGCAGAAAAGTTGGTTTGGAAAAATAAACTAAAAAGATTAATAAACGATCACTTTACCAAGGAAAACGGCAATGTGCAAATTCTGAGCAGCACAAAGTGTCAGAGAAGCTTCAGCATAAAGTAAAGAAATAAATCTGAGATGATAAACTGTTTGTGCAGGAAGTTAAACAGCTTAACGGTCTAAAATAACTCAAAGAGTTCTTATCCAATCATGTTCAAGAACTTTAAAGATCATTTGTTGGGTTAAGGAAACACTGTGCAACCTTTGACCACTAGGGGGCGCTAGACTTGTTACTTCAATGTTTAGCAACGCTTTGTCTCTAAATGAGCCAGTCTGTGTTCTGGTTCTGGTATCAGACCGGTTTGGACCGGTTCCTGCTAAAGACGAGGAAACATTCAGCCTCTGGATGAAATCTATGGCGTCACGTTTATTTCAAAAAACGCATATGTTAAATTACACATGGTTTATCTACCACTGCACAACAAAATCACAAATGAGCAGGAAACTGCCACACCCTCTCCGCGCGCGGCGGCTCCTCCCACGCATGCGCCATTTTCTATCCAGCGGTCACGCTGCAAGTTTTGATAGGTTGGGCGGAGACAAACATCTTCTGTAAGCCTCCTGCTGATTGGGCCTTGCAGACACGATCACACAGGAAGTAGTGTCAGGAAGCCCATGAACGACGCTAACCACTGACCACACGTAGCGCAAACGTTACCCGCCTCCAGCCATCGTCCTCACTTATGGATGACGAGCTGTCAGTCAAAGGCTTCCTGACACTACTTCCCGTGTGATCGTGCCAGCAAGGCCCGAGCGCCATCCCGGTGCGCATGGGAGGAGCTAGCGCGCGCGGAGAACGATTTTCTCAGCAGTTTCTCACGCATGTGTGATTTCAGTGGTAGATAAACAATACGCAGAAGTAGTTTAACATACAAGCCAGTATGTTTATTTTGCTCGCAGGCATTTTTGAACCAAATGTGACACCATAGTATTCCTCCATCAGAGCTAACAGCTGTTAGCATAGCTAGCTCCGATGTTTCAGACTGTTCTGGGACCAGAACCTCTGAGGAGAGCAGCTCAGAGGAGCAGGAGGTGAAGATGGAGCTGAAGGATCAGTCTCAGGTCAATGCTGGGGTCAAAGGTCATAGAGACAATAGCATTACAGAGATATTAAAATGGCTTCCTCTCACTCTGATCTGGGAAGAAGCTTATTTTTGTCTTTTATAAGCTGTAAAGGATAAATGATTGATCATTTATTGCCATGTGGTTGTAGTCAAACCAAAAACCTCTGATTAAGAAAATAAAAAAGCTAAAATGAATCATTTGACAGGAAGTTTTGCCTCCAGAGCGGCGACAGCTTCCTGCCGCATCGCTGTGGTTCAGTCCCAGGGATAAATGGCATTAAAGGAGGCTTCATCGGAGCCGGAAACATCCCAGCATTAAACCTCCTTCACGTCTCCAGCAGAGGAGGAATCTGATTGGTTCACAGAGCTAAAAGATGCAGAATAAAAACACTAGAAGAAGAAAAAAAATTATCCACATAAAAGTTTTTACCAATTTTGATTCAGTGGAACCAAATAAAAACATTAAACAAAGTTTTTTTGTCTTTTTTTAAAGGATAAATGTAAAGAAAAAGACTCTGACATGAAGATGGTTTCCGTCCATAAAGTCGGCGAGTCGCCCTTCAAACAGGACGGACTTGTTTCACCATAAATAAGAAGAAGATGTTTGATCATCAGAAGGTCAGGAGGAGCAGAGGGAGCTGGAGGAGGCGAGGCTACAGACCGGAGTAGGGAAGCCGTAGAAGGACGGGTCGGTTAACGGGAAGAGCAACAGGAAGAAGAGCACAACTCCCAGCAGGTAGGAGGATAGGATGATGAGGCGGCGCGGGTGCTCCAGGGCGCTGCTGATGGCCGGGAAACCCATGTAGTTACAGAAGGAGTGGCACAGAACCGGTCCAATCAGGTGGCCTGAAGGGGCGGGGAGAAAACCAACTTCACTTTAATCAAACTGCTGCGATTTCATGCTTCAATGAGAATCATTTCCAAGCGTCTCTGAGCTCCGCTCTGATCGGAGGGATCAGGAAAAAAAAACTTGATCTAATTTATAATTTTTTGCAGTAAACTAACTTGAAATGAGTTTTTCTTTTTCGTTTAACCAGATTTTATAAACTGTAGTTAAAAGCCTTCAGCTGATCCAAAATGCTGCAGCCAGAGTTCTGATGAAAATGAAAAAGAGAGATCATATCTCTCCTATCCTGGCTTCTCTTCATTGGCTTCCTGTTAAATCAAGAATAGAATTTAAAATCCTCCTTCTCACATATAAAGCCTTAAATGGCCAAGCTCCATCTGATATCAGAGATCTGATTGTTCCTTATGTTCCTAACAGAGCACTTCGCTCTCAATCTGCAGGTTTACTAGTGGTTCCTAGAATTTCTAAAAGTAGAATGGGAGGCAGATCTTTTAGTTATCAGGCTCCTCTCCTGTGGAACCAACTACCAGTTTTAGTCCGTGAGGCAGACACCCTGTCTACTTTTAAGGCTAGGCTTAAAACTTTCCTTTTTGATAAAGCTTATAGTTAGGGTGGCTCAGGTTATCCTGATCTATCTCTATAGTTCTGCTGCTATAGGCTTAGACTGCTGGAGGACATAGGGACCCCTTTTTCATCATTCTGCTTCATTCTATCTCTATTCTCCCACTCTGCAGAATCTGTTAGTTCAATCTCTAACGTTCTGCTCTCTCTGCTTTTTCTCATAGTAGCTTCATCTGGTCTGTTCCTGTTTGGCTGTGACTCCATCCTGGAGAGAAATATCAGCTGTGCTGCTGCCATCAACACCTTTGTTTCTAGATGTTGGAGCTTGGCCTGTTTTCCAGTGTAGTCCTGTTTCTCTGACTGTGACTAACTGGATGTGCTCTCTTCATCCTCTGACATGGGAGCTGGCTCGGAGCTCGTCTGCCTGGCTGTGTGTTTCCTGGACGGGGCCGCCTGTGGAGCTGGTTGGCAGTTGCCTTTTGTATCTATGCTTCTTTTTCTATGTCTGCTTCTGTCTCCTTGAACCCCAGTGGGCCTCAGCAGATGGCCGCTCACACTGAGCCTGGTTCTGCTGGAGGATTCTTCCTGTTCAAAGGGAGTTTTTCCTCTCCACTGTCGCTACAAGCATGCTTAGTGTGAGGGATTGCTGAAGAGTCAATGAGTCGATGCAATCAGCTGGTTTTCCTTATAAAAAGATTTTGAATCAATCTGACTTGATGTTCTGGTTGAATTGTCTCTATAAAGTGACCTGGGATGATGATGTGAATTGGAGCTATAGAAAAAACTGAATTTAATACTAAGGCGAGGCTAACTGCGTGCAGCGAGGCTAACCGCGTGCAGCGAGGCTAACCGCGTGCAGTGAGGCTAACCGCGTGCAGCGAGGCTAACCGCGTGCAGCGAGGCTAACCGCGTGCAGCGAGGCTAAATGCGTGCAGCGAGGCTAACTGCGTGCAGCGAGGCTAACCGCGTGCAGCGAGGCTAACCGCGTGCAGCGAGGCTAACTGTGTGCAGCGAGGCTAACCGCGTGCAGCGAGGCTAACCGCGTGCAGCGAGGCTAACTGCGTGCAGCGAGGCTAAATGCGTGCAGCGAGGCTAACTGCGTGCAGCGAGGCTAAATGCGTGCAGCGAGGCTAACTGCGTGCAGCGAGGCTAAATGCGTGCAGCGAGGCTAACTGCGTGCAGCGAGGCTAAATGTGTGCAGCGAGGCTAACTGCGTGCAGCGAGGCTAACCGCGTGCAGCGAGGATAAATGCGTGCAGCGAGGCTAACTGCGTGCAGCGAGGCTAAATGCGTGCAGCGAGGCTAACTTCGTGCAGCGAGGCTAAATGCGTGCAGCGAGGCTAAATGTGTGCAGCGAGGCTAAATGTGTGCAACGAAGCTAAATGCGTGCAGCGAGGCTAAATGCGTGCAGCGAGGCTAACTGCGTGCAGCGAGGCTAACTGCGTGCAGCGAGGCTAAATGTGTGCAACAAAGCTAAATGCGTGCAGCGAGGCTAAATGCGTGCAGCGAGGCTAACTGCGTGCAGCGAGGCTAAATGCGTGCAGCGAGGCTAACTGCGTGCAGCGAGGCTAACCGCGTGCAGCGAGGCTAACCGCGTGCAGCGAGGCTAACTGCGTGCAGCGAGGCTAACCGCGTGCAGCGAGGCTAACCGCGTGCAGTGAGGCTAACCGCGTGCAGCGAGGCTAACCGCGTGCAGCGAGGCTAACCGCGTGCAGCGAGGCTAACCGCGTGCAGTGAGGCTAACTGTGTGCAGCGAGGCTAACCGCGTGCAGCGAGGCTAACCGCGTGCAGCGAGGATAAATGCGTGCAGCGAGGCTAACTGCGTGCAGCGAGGCTAAATGCGTGCAGCGAGGCTAACTGCGTGCAGCGAGGCTAAATGCGTGCAGCGAGGCTAACTGCGTGCAGCGAGGCTAAATGCGTGCAGCGAGGCTAACTGCGTGCAGCGAGGCTAAATGTGTGCAGCGAGGCTAACTGCGTGCAGCGAGGCTAACCGCGTGCAGCGAGGATAAATGCGTGCAGCGAGGCTAACTGCGTGCAGCGAGGCTAAATGCGTGCAGCGAGGCTAACTTCGTGCAGCGAGGCTAAATGCGTGCAGCGAGGCTAAATGTGTGCAGCGAGGCTAAATGTGTGCAACGAAGCTAAATGCGTGCAGCGAGGCTAAATGCGTGCAGCGAGGCTAACTGCGTGCAGCGAGGCTAACTGCGTGCAGCGAGGCTAAATGTGTGCAACGAAGCTAAATGCGTGCAGCGAGGCTAAATGCGTGCAGCGAGGCTAACTGCGTGCAGCGAGGCTAAATGCGTGCAGCGAGGCTAACTGCGTGCAGCGAGGCTAACCGCGTGCAGCGAGGCTAAATGCGTGCAGCGAGGCTAACTGTGTGCAGCGAGGCTAAATGCGTGCAGCGAGGCTAACCGCGTGCAGCGAGGCTAAATGCGTGCAGCGAGGCTCTGAGCCAGCATGGATAAAGACAGCTAGGACTGATTTAAAATACTTTGTAGAAAAGGCAAAGAAGAACGAACAATCTGGGATTCATATGGAAAATATAGAATGTAAACTACTTTTTCTAGATGTTTGTTTATTTGCACAGTTGCTCTTACATAACCACAATCTCTGAAAATAAAGTTTTTTATATTAAAAATATAAAGCTGACAATTAGCTTCTCCTTTATTAAACTGTTAAACAATATTGGACCATGAAAAACAGATTTACCTTCACAAAGCCTCAGAAGGGCAAGATTTTTGGAGAAAAGTAAACCTGAACATGAAATTATGTTTTTATAAAGTGTTTTATAATGTTTTGTGTTGTTGGCCTTCATATAAATATACTGCTGTGATAACTTAGTATACATTTGATTGATTTTTGGTCTACATGTATTTTGAATTGATAGCCCCGCCCCTGGAGGAAACTCCACTAGCCGCCGCTGGGTTTAACCTCTAGAAAACCTGCTCTGATCATCTATGGGGCGAATTTTGATCCATGATTAATTCAAATAATGCATTTTGTAGAAATTAAGGTTGTTGAGATTCAAAATACAGTTGAAAAAATATCGAAAATACAGATTAGTCAGGCATTAATTAACAAGAATGTGATCTGAAAAACCTAATCTGAAAAGAATACAATTTAGAAAAACTCAATCTGAAAAAGAAAATTTAAAGAATTACATTTCAAGATATAGAATCTGTGAAAAAAAGTATTATAATATACAGTATAAGTATCGTAAAATATTTAAAGTTTAACTTCTGGATCTGAATTCAGTAGATGTGTTCACTCCATAGAGGATTGCAGCGTTTAATTCAGGAAGTAGCGTAGAATAATAGAAAGCTCACCGGTTCTGATGAAGATGAAGGCCGTGTAAGCTCCAAAAACCGCCGTGTAGGAGAACTGAAAGACTGCAGCAGAGCAGAGAGGCAAACATTGCATCACAACCATGAGCAGAGAGCTTTGGAGGACATGAAGGGCAGGAAGGCCGCGGTCACCTGCAGAGAGGAAGATCCCCGACAGCGTGGCCTGCCTGAACCGCAGCAGCTCGATGACATGGTGGAAGTGAGCTGAAACAAACAGAGCAGCGTTTCAGTCCACAGAGAAACACCCAGAGCAAATCTGAAAACGGCGTTCATTAAGCAGGAACCTGGACCTGCCGGCAGCCATTCCTGCCGGCGGCCATTCCTGCAGGAGGCATTACCGCCGGAGGCCATTACGGCAGGAGGCATTACCGCCAGCGGCCATTACTGCAGGAGGCATTACCGCCGGCGGCCATTACTGCAAGAGGCATTACTGCCGGCGGCCATTACTGCAGGAGGCATTACTGCCGGCGGCCATTACTGCAGGAGGCATTACTACAGGAGGCATTACTGCCGGCGGCCATTACTGCAGGAGGCATTACTGCCAGCGGCCATTACTGCAGGAGGCATTACTGCCAGCGGCCATTAATGCAGGAGGCATTACCGCCAGCGGCCATTACTGCAAGAGGCATTACTGCCGGCGGCCATTACTGCAGGAGGCATTACTGCCGGCGGCCATTACTGCAGGAGGCATTACTACAGGAGGCATTACTGCCGGCGGCCATTACTGCAGGAGGCATTACTGCCAGCGGCCATTACTGCAGGAGGCATTACCGCCAGCGGCCATTAATGCAGGAGGCATTACCGCCAGCGGCCATTACTGCAGGAGGCATTACCGCCAGCGGCCATTACTGCAGGAGGCATTACTGCCGGAGGCCATTATGGCAGGAGGCATTACTGCCAGCGGCCATTACTGCAAGAGGCATTACTGCCGGCGGCCATTACTGCAGGAGGCATTACTGCCGGCGGCCATTACTGCAGGAGGCATTACTACAGGAGGCATTACTGCCGGCGGCCATTACTGCAGGAGGCATTACTGCCAGCGGCCATTACTGCAGGAGGCATTACTGCCAGCGGCCATTAATGCAGGAGGCATTACCGCCAGCGGCCATTACTGCAGGAGGCATTACCGCCAGCGGCCATTACTGCAAGAGGCATTACCGCCAGCGGCCATTACTGCAGGAGGCATTACCGCCAGCGGCCATTACTGCAGGAGGCATTACCGCCGGCGGCCATTACTGCAAGAGGCATTACCGCCGGCGGCCATTACTGCAGGAGGCATTACCGCCGGCGGCCATTACTGCAGGAGGCATTACCGCCGGCGGCCATTACTGCAAGAGGCATTACCGCCGGCGGCCATTACTGCAGGAGGCATTACCGCCGGCGGCCATTACTGCAGGAGGCATTACTACAGGAGGCATTACTGCAGGAGGCATTACTACAGGAGACATTACTGCCGGCGGCCATTACTGCAGGAGGCATTACTGCCAGCGGCCATTACTGCAGGAGGCATAACCGCCAGCGGCCATTACTGCAGGAGGCATTACTGCCAGCAGCCACTACTGCAGCAGGCATTACTGCCAGAGGTCATTACGACAGGAGGCATTACCGCCAGCGGCCATTACTGCAGGAGGCATTACTGCCAGCGGCCATTACTGCAGGAGGCATTACTGCCGGAGGCCATTACTGCAGGAGGCATTACCGCCAGCGGCCATTACTACAGGAGGCATTACTGCCAGCAGCCATTACTGCAGGAGGCATTACTGCCAGCGGCCATTACTGCAGGAGGCATTACTGCCTGCGGCCATTACTGCCGGCGGCCATTACTGCGGCTTCATACAGCAGGCCAGTGTTTAGGTATTTTGTCCCTGGCAGCCACCGTCCGAGGGTTGGAGACTTTCTGTGCTGATCAAACAATCCAAACTATTCTCACGCCATGACAGGCAGATCTGTCATGTCACAATTTTGATAAAAATTTACTCTAATTAAGATTTGATTGATTAAATTTTTATTCCAATATTGATTAAAAGAAGAACATGTTTGTTTGAAAAAGAGGTTTTGAAAGAATCTATGCAGTAATTTAAACTTTTTATTTTCAGATGTACGGTTACTAATTTAAGAGGAAAAACTTCATTTTGGTCTTTTTTAACAAATAAAATGGAGGGCGACGCAGATGTATATCTGATTGATGATGATAAGGATCGTGCTTCTGGTGCAGGCGGGTCTTTATGTGGTCAGACAGATCAACAAACCCAGCGGCAATATTTACTCAGAAACCAGGACGTTTTCCTGATCTCTGCTGAATCTGGACTATGAACAGATTTACGTCACAGTTTGTCTCACCGACTCCAAAGAACAGCGGGCAGGTGAAGATGGCGGTCAAGGGGCCGGCGCACGGCACCAGCATGGGCAGCATGCAGGCTCTGAACACCAGCTCCTCTGTCAGCGGCGCCACCACCTGGTTCCTCAGCCAGCGCATGTCGCTGAAGCACAGCGTCCAGAAGCAGGGGTCTGGGGGGGAGGGGGGTTATTAACGTTATTAAAGTACAATCCTGTCAAACAGCAGCAGAAATAAACCAGAGTTCTTAGAAGCAGCTGCAGCCAAAAAAAGCTTCAGATGGTCTTTTATCATTAGTAACTATCATTAGCAACTAATTAAAACTAATCCTGCAGCAGGTTTAATGCTTTTGATACCAGAACCAACACGAAGAACATGCAGCCACTGTCACCAAAATAAAAGCCTCCAAACCTTCAGAACAAATTATGTCCCAAAAAGATGTAGAGCTTCTAGTTTAGCAGACTGTAGATTAACTCACGTATTCTAATCAGAATCTGAGTTTAAAAAACAGTGAAAAATTCAAATGTGCTTTATTTTGAAAAAAAAAAAACAACCCCAGCACTTCCTGCAGTGCACCTAACAGGTGGCTACAGCTAGCTGATCTGAGCAGAGAAGGACGCCTGGTTAGAGACAACCTGGTGACTTTATGCTGAGTTCAGGGACTTGCAGTGAAAGCAGCAGTCGTCCCATAATGCTTCCCTCAGTGCTGTCTGTCAGGCAGCTCATGGTTTTGCCTCAACTCAGAGCAGAGAGAGCAGAGGAGACTAATGATTCAGGCCTCAATTACAAAGCAGGATAGAAATATTACGGAAATATTCTTATAATCTGGGTTTGCATTAAAATATTTAGCTGATCATCGCTCCACCTGGATCACAGACGGTCCGCTAATCCCTCTGACTAAGTCTGTCTAGTTAATTTAGATGCCTGCAGGGAGGATTCAAGGAACAGAGAAAACGTTGTGGATTATTTCATAATGGAAGCTTAACTTATGTTGCATTTTAACATCAGATATTTAGTTGATTATAATAGTTTCCCACCAACCAATCAGAACGAAGGGCGGGTCTTTGATTTGCCTCTGATTGTGTTCAGGATGAGTGGAAGGTCTGCAGGTTTCCTCCAACATCAATCTGTTTACAGACCAAAGACTGAGGGCTGCTGACTGAGCGCTGAGATGAACTTCTTCAAGTTTTCAGGTTTATTCTGAACTTTGACCCTGGATCTGGTTTTACTGTTTGTTCGATGCCAAACTGGAGCTTCCAGGCGTCTGAAGTCAAGACTTGATCCTAGCTTAGAAGCAGCAAATGTTGCTTGCTTGCTGCGCTAACATGCTGTGCTAACATGACACGCTAAGATGATGCACTAGCATGATGAGCTAAAATGCTAGGCTAACATGCTGTTCAAACATGCTGCGCGAGCATGGTGTGCTAACATGCTGCGCGAGCATGGTGTGCTAACATGCTGCATTAGCATGGTGTGCTAACATGCTGCATTAGCATGATGTGCTAACATGCAGCGTGAGCATGGTGTGCTAACATGCTGCAGTAGCATGGTGTACTAACATGCAGCGTGAGCATGGTGCGCTAACATGCTGCATTAGCATGGTGTGCTAAAATGCAGCGTGAGCATGGTGTGCTAACATGCTGCAGTAGCATGGTGTACTAACATGCAGCGTGAGCGTGGTGTGCTAACATGCTGCATTAGCATGGTGTGCTAACATGCTGCAGTAGCATGGTGTGCTAACATGCAGCGTGAGCATGGTGTGCTAACATGCTGCAGTAGCATGGTGTACTAACATGCAGCGTGAGCATGGTGTGCTAACATGCTGCAGTAGCATGGTGTACTAACATGCAGCGTGAGCGTGGTGTGCTAACATGCTGCATTAGCATGGTGTGCTAACATGCTGCAGTAGCATGGTGTGCTAACATGCAGCGTGAGCATGGTGTGCTAACATGCTGCAGTAGCATGGTGTACTAACATGCAGCGTGAGCATGGTGCGCTAACATGCTGCAATAGCATGGTGTGCTAAAATGCAGTGTGAGCATGGTGTGCTAACATGCTGCGTGAGCATGGTGTGCTAACATGCAGCGTGAGCATGGTGTGCTAACATGCAGCGTGAGCATGATGTGCTACATGCAGCGTGAGCATGGTGTGCTAACATGCAGCGTGAGCATGGTGTGCTAACATGCAGCGTGAGCATGGTGTGCTAACATGCTGCGCGAGCATGGTGTGCTAACATGCTGCGCGAGCATGGTGTGCTAACATGCTGCAGTAGCATGGTGTGCTAACATGCTGCTGTAGCATGGTGTGCTAACATGCAGCGTGAGCATGGTGTGCTAACATGCTGCAGTAGCATGGTGTACTAACATGCAGCGTAAGCATGGTGCGCTAACATGCTGCATTAGCATGGTGTGCTAAAATGCAGCGTGAGCATGGTGTGCTAACATGCTGCGTGAGCATGATGTGCTAACATGCTGCGTGAGCATGATATGCTAACATTCAACGTGAGCATGGTGTGCTAACATGCTGCGTGAGCATGATGTGCTAACATGCTGCGTGAGCATGATGTGCTAACATTCAGTGTGAGCATGGTGTGCTAACATGCAGCGTGAGCATGGTGTGATAACATGCTGCGCGAGCATGGTGTGCTAACATGCTGTATTAGCATGGTGTGCTAACATGCTGCATTAGCATGGTGTGCTAACATGCTGCAGTAGCATGGTGTGCTAACATGCAGCGTGAGCATGGTGTGCTAACATGCTGCAGTAGCATGGTGTGCTAACATGCAGCGTGAGCATGGTGCGCTAACATGCTGCATTAGCATGGTGTGCTGACATGCAGTGTGAGCATGGTGTGCCGACATGCAGCGTGAGCATGATGTGCTGACATGCAGCGTGAGCATGATGTGCTAACATGCAGCGTGAGCATGATGTGCTGACATGCAGCGTGAGCATGATGTGCTGACATGCAGTGTGAGCATGGTGTGCTGACATGCAGCGTGAGCATGGTGTGCTAACATGCAGCGTGAGCATGGTGTGCTAACATGCAGCGTGAGCATGGTGTGCTGACATGCAGCGTGAGCATGGTGTGCTGACATGCAGCGTGAGCATGATGTGCTGACATGCAGCGTGAGCATGGTGTGCTAACATGCAGCGTGAGCATGGTGTGCTAACATGCAGCGTGAGCATGGTGTGCTGACATGCAGCGTGAGCATGGTGTGCTGACATGCAGCGTGAGCATGATGTGCTGACATGCAGCGTGAGCATGATGTACTGACATGCAGCGTGAGCATGATGTGCTGACATGCAGCGTGAGCATGGTGTGCTGACATGCAGCGTGAGCATGGTGTGCTGACATGCAGCGTGAGCATGGTGTGCTGACATGCAGCGTGAGCATGGTGTGCTGACATGCAGCGTGAGCATGGTGTGCCGACATGTAGCGTGAGCATGGTGTGCCGACATGCAGCGTGAGCATGATGTGCTGACATGCAGTGTGAGCATGGTGTGCTGACATGCAGCGTGAGCATGGTGTGCCGACATGCAGCGTGAGCATGGTGTGCTAACATGCAGCGTGAGCATGATGTGCTGACATGCAGTGTGAGCATGGTGTGCTAACATGCAGTGTGAGCATGGTGTGCTAACATGCAGCGTGAGCATGGTGTGCTAACATTCAACGTGAGCATGGTGTGCTAACATGCTGCGTGAGCATGGTGTGCTAACATTCAACGTGAGCATGGTGTGCTAACATGCAGCGTGAGCATGGTGTGCTAACATGCAGCGTGAGCATGATGTGCTGACATGCAGCGTGAGCATGGTGTGCTAACATGCAGCGTGAGCATGGTGTGCTAACATGCAGCGTGAGCATGGTGTGCTAACATGCAGCGGGTGTGCTAACATGCTGCGTGAGCATGGTGTGCTAACATGCAGCGTGAGCATGGTGTGCTAACATGCAGCGGGTGTGCTAACATGCTGCGTGAGCATGGTGTGCTAACATGCAGCATGAGCATGGTGTGCTAACATGCTGCGTGAGCATGGTGTGCTAACATGCAGCGTGAGCATGGTGTGCTAACATGCAGCGTGAGCATGGTGTGCTAACATGCAGCGTGAGCATGGTGTGCTGACATGCTGCACTAACATGGTGTGCTAAGATTCTGGGCTAACATGCTGCTATAACACACTGCTGCAGCTCTGCTGTGTTTTGTTCTTAAATTGGTGGATTAAAGTTTCCAAAAACAGAAGAAGAGGATGAAGAACAAGAATCTCCATGACTCACCGAGCGCCACGCCGATCCCGTCCATCAAGCTCCAGGGACAGTCCATGGCGAGCTGCATGAGCGGGCCGAGAAACAGGACCTACAGAACCGCAGGAGTTCAGTTTGATACACAGAATAACAGACTAGATCATTTCTACGAACCGAGTTGGATCTGTAAACAGGTTTGAAGGAAATAGAAAAAATTAAAAACTGCTTTAATGTAAGACACCAAAGACGTATGTTTAAGTTTCTTTTAAAAACAACCATTCAAACTGTTTACAGGGAAAAAAGTCAGTCTAATTAATAAACCACGTTCCATTAAACTGTAAAACACAACATTAAATAATCAAATGTCCAATTTAATAAATATATTTAAATAAGTTAAATAGATTATTTTAATCTATTTATAAATAAACACTTTCTAAATAGAACCTCACTGCTAACGACATGCTAGCAGCAATGCTAGCTGGCCGTGGCTGGTCAGGCAGCGGTTCGGCTAAAGCCGCTAAACAACCTCCTTCTCTGAGGTTAGTGAGCAGGTAAACCTGCGTCTCCTCCGACTTCAGAAAATGTCCTACTTTCCTTTTTTTAAATGGAGGGCGTCCTCCAGTTTAGTCACAGCTTAACTTTGATATCTGCTTATTTCTAACATTCGGCTTCAGATCAAACAAACATTTAAAGACAAATAAGTCTTTTTTTTTATGGTGTTTTTCTTTGATTTGAGCCACTTAGACTATTAACCAACAAAATATCATGATTATGGGTTAAACCAAGAAAAAAAGCTGCTTTATTGGATCTAAAGAGCATCGTATCTACCATATTTTCAGGACTATAGAGCGCCCCTAACCCTCTACACTATCCGTATTTCCTGTTTAGTACCTAATGGCAGAAACTCTGGCTGTAGCTCTATCCACAGCACCTGACACACCTCAGACACTATCCCAGACACCATGCAGGACGCTAGTTTGTAGCTCTTTGGACGATCTGTCGGTTTGCATCCAAAGCCAAAACACGCAGTGCCACGGCCAGTCTTTAGGGAACACTCAGGGGTGACCTGTGCATCATCCGGCGTTGGATGAGGGGTTGTAGACGGCAAACAATCTCGTCAAACCGTCACAGGGACTTAAAGTCGTAGGGAAGCAGCTGTTCCAACCGTTGCATTTCTGAATTCTCCTGAGTGGTGCCCGACTTTACACGAGTGAATAAAGTGAATGTGATTGGTCGATTATCAAGGGGGCGGGATTGTTGTGGCGGAAGGTTCACAAGCAAGTTTGGTTGTAGCCGGTTTGTGGGAAGCATCTTGCTAACCAGTTAGCAGCTTAGTGCTAGCAGGTTCCCAATGGGAAATTCCATTGGGACCAAGTAGCACTAAATTGGTGACTTAGAAACGACGCTGTAAAGGAACGCTATGGGCAGAGGAAACATGCAAGAGGAGGAGAGTTTAGTGTCGGAGGTCGTGGATGAGTCTCCTCCGTCATCCATTTTTTATTTAGAGGAGGAAAGCGGGGACGAAGATGTTGTGGAAGAGGACGCCAGGGCGGCAGAAGCTTGGTTTGGTGTAGAAGGCTTCCAGCCGTACATGTTTGAGCCCTTGCCTCGCAACGCTGCCAGTTCTGTTAGCTCTACGCCTGCCGAAGACACAGACGTCCATCCCAGTGAACACTGGGACGGAACTCAATGGGAAAGGAAAGGATTCTGGTTTCAACCGCTGCGTATATTAGCTGCGACATATGAATCAAGATGCTATGACCGAAAACATTTGATTGACAGATGACCGTTGATATATGATTGGCCGAATTTAGGTGTTCAGGCTGACGTAGAACTAACTGGCCTGCAGAAGATAATGACACAGATTTTAAGACAGGATTTTCACATATTTTCACGACCATAAGGCGCACCGTACTAAAAGGCGCAGTCTCAGTTATGTGTGCCATTTCTGTATTTAACACACACCGGACTATAGGGCGCGGGTTTTATATACCGGTAAATATCCTCTACTATGTTTAAATACATCTACTGCGTATTTAAAAATAGAGCGGAAGCAAAACTGAGTATGATTGTGCTTTATTCATGTATTTATTACAAAGTATTAATCAAAGTCATCATCCTCTGTTTCTGAATTAAACAGCTG
This sequence comes from Cyprinodon diabolis, assembly GCA_030533445.1. NCBI lineage: Eukaryota > Metazoa > Chordata > Actinopteri > Cyprinodontiformes > Cyprinodontidae > Cyprinodon > Cyprinodon diabolis. The sequence continues at coordinate 4,418,425 of CM060075.1, read as the reverse complement.
CGCTAAATCAGACATGCCATTTTCCCCTTCTTCGCTGTCAGAGTCACTTTCCGTGCCGGGCGGCTCCTCGGAAATGATGCCGGCTTTTGCGAAAGCTGGAACAGCAGAGCCAGCAGACACGTTAGCCCAAGCATCTACAATCCATCCGCAAACGGTGGCGTAACTTGCCTGGCGCTGCCTTCCACTTTTAGTGAAACTGTGATCTCCGTACATAGGGCGCGCCGCACATTTTGAGGGACAAAAAAGACGTTTATATGCGCCTTAGTCGTAAAAATACGGTAAATAGAAATGTTCTAACTATTGGGACAATCTGGTCTGATAAAGAGAACATTTATATACAGGTTTAAGCCAGAATGATTTGACATTTAAATATGATTTCCCTACGACTTTAAGCATCTACTGAACTGTCTCCCGCCCAACCTATAGGGGGAGCTGTACATATAGGCCCTGGAGTAGGGAGGAAGAAGTATGCTAGCTCCTGTTAGCTTGTTAGCTCGCAGCAGTAAGAGCTTCTCCTGAAAGTTGGAGCTTCATCAGCTCTTTATTTCAGCTCAGCAGGAGTTGAATTCAGTGTCTTCATTGGTTCAGCAGCTTTAATGCAGCAATTAATGCCCTGCTGCATTTATTAGCATGTTGAGCTAAAAGAAAATTAGCCTCTTATTCTTTCATTTCTAACATTGACCTCCTCCTCTGGCTGCCAGGAAAAATCCCCAGAAAAGCTGCACCGTCTAAAAATAAACCGCATGGTTCATAAGCGTGGGAAAAAAGCAGCGGCTCATAGTCTGAAAATCATCATACGGTAATCATCTAATTTCATTAGCAGATCCATAATTAAAGGCAAATACTTTCTATACTATTCTATATTTAAATATGCTGATTTTAGGTCATTTTTTCTCATTTTTAGATGAGTTAAGATTCTGATTTAATTTCTCACAGACCAGCGGCCATCAGGATGATGAAACATTTGACTTTAAACCAGAGCTGATTATATATACTTTCATTACAAGAAAACAAAACAAAATCAGGATTGTTTTAAATCTAACAGCATTTAAATTATTTTTCCTTTTCAACGACAGTTAAATGAATGAAGTTCACTATGATAAAAGGTGAATATTTTAGTGTTTTGGACGAACAAAGCAAACGAAGCAGGAAGCAGGCGGTGATCTTCTCACCATGGTGAGCAGCAGAGGAAGGACGATGGCAGGGATGAAACCTTCCAGCCGGATCCCCAGGAGAGAAAACAGCGGCGCTGCAGTCTGAGGAGCAAACATGGGAGACTGACGCTGAGCATAGAGCTATGATGAATAGATTTTAACAGACAGGATGTATGTATATAATAAATATGCAGATATACATCTAATTATAATCCATTTCTGCAGTTTCTGCTGCCTAGCATCCTGATAAGGGATAATAAGGCGCATTTAGTGACGCGTTTCCAAAGATGCTAAAGTTGGAAGATCTGAGCTTTTACAGCTCGGTGCGTCGACCAATCAGAGGCTGATCTGGAGCTTCCAGGCCGCGATCTCTGCTCCCACAGAGTCGTCAGCAGAAAACCACCAAAATTAGTGACATAAAAAGCCGTGAGAGTGAATGTTTATGTTGGTGGAACAGTGAGAACGCTCCGATCACTTCACTGGACGGTATATTCTGCTTTTAATTCACATCTAACGCTTCTATTCCCTCCCAGCAGCTAAGAACAGTGAATCCCCTCTCATTGGTCGGTCTGAGGACGCTGTGATTACTTTTTCTTTCATTTCTGTCTCTGGGAACCAAGAATTGAAACAATTTTCCACATTTGAAAGATTTGGAAAAGTTGTTATAAATAGAGCAAAGCTGAACTTCCTGAGTCTGAGTCTGTGCAGCTTCTGAAACCAGAAGTTCGTCCTGGTGTTCTATTCAATAGAATACCAGGACGAACTCGTTTCCTCACCAAGCCTGTTCTTGAAAAGAACCCAGGAAAATCTGGACTCTGGGAGAACAGGAGCACGCAGAATAAATCTGAGTGAACTGGAACAGATGCGTACTGATGACATCACCACATTCAAAGCTCGTATGAAGCTGCATTTCACCTCCTGATATTAAAAGTCTCTAGATAATAATAGATTATAACTTTTCTCGTTTATAGGGGGAATAATGCGGAGAGAGGGCACTGCAGACGGGCCAACGTTAGCCCCGGCCTCTGCAGACGGGCCAACGTTAGCCCCGGCCTCTGCAGACGGGCCAACGTTAGCCCCGGCCTCTGCAGACGGGCCAACGTTAGCCCCGGCCTCTGCAGGCGGGCCAACGTTAGCCTCGGCCTCTGCAGGCGGGCCAACGTTAGCCCCGGCCTCTGCAGGCGGGCCAACGTTAGCCTCGGCCTCTGCAGGCGGGCCAACGTTAGCCCCGGCCTCTGCAGGCGGGCCAACGTTAGCCTCGGCCTCTGCAGGCGGGCCAACGTTAGCCCCGGCCTCTGCAGGCGGGCCAACGTTAGCCCCGGCCTCTGCAGACGGGCCCGGCCTCTGCAGACGGGCCAACGTTAGCCTCGGCCTCTGCAGACGGGCCAACGTTAGCCTCGGCCTCTGCAGACGGGCCAACGTTAGCCTCGGCCTCTGCAGACGGGCCAACGTTAGCCCCGGCCTATGCAGACGGGCCAACGTTAGCCTCGGCCTATGCAGACGGGCCAACGTTAGCCCCGGCATCTGCAGACGGGCCAACGTTAGCCCCGGCCTCTGCAGACGGGCCAACGTTAGCCCCGGCCTCTGCAGACGGGCCAACGTTAGCCCCGGCCTCTGCAGAAGGGCCAACGTTAGCCCCGGCCTCTGCAGGCATTAGCCTCGTCGCTGCAGACGGGCCAACGTTAGCCTCGGCCTCTGCAGACGGGCCAACGTTAGCCCCGGCCTCTGCAGGCATTAGCCTCGCCGCTGCAGACGGGCCAACGTTAGCCCCGGCCTCTGCAGACGGGCCAACGTTAGCCTCGGCCTCTGCAGACGGGCCAACGTTAGCCTCGGCCTCTGCAGACGGGCCAACGTTAGCCCCGGCCTCTGCAGACGGGCCAACGTTAGCCCCGGCCTATGCAGACGGGCCAACGTTAGCCCCGGCCTATGCAGACGGGCCAACGTTAGCCTCGGCCTATGCAGACGGGCCAACGTTAGCCCCGGCCTCTGCAGACGGGCCAAAGTTAGCCTCGGCCTCTGCAGACGGGCCAACGTTAGCCCCGGCCTCTGCAGGCATTAGCCTCGCCGCTGCAGACGGGCCAACGTTAGCCTCGGCCTCTGCAGACGGGCCAACGTTAGCCCCGGCCTCTGCAGACGGGCCAACGTTAGCCCCGGCCTCTGCAGACGGGCCAACGTTAGCCCCGTACTCTGCAGGCGTTAGCCCCGGCCTCTGCAGACGGGCCAACGTTAGCCCCGGCCTCTGCAGACGGGCCAACGTTAGCCCCGGCCTCTGCAGACGGGCCAACGTTAGCCCCGGCCTCTGCAGACGGGCCAACGTTAGCCCCGGCCTCTGCAGACGGGCCAACGTTAGCCCCGGCCTCTGCAGACGGGCCAACGTTAGCTTCGGCCTCTGCAGACGGGCCAACGTTCGCCCCGGCCTCTGCAGACGGGCCAACGTTAGCCCCGGCCTCTGCAGACGGGCCAACGTTAGCCCCGGCCTATGCAGACGGGCCAACGTTAGCCCCGGCCTATGCAGACGGGCCAACGTTAGCCTCGGCCTCTGCAGACGGGCCAACGTTAGCCTCGGCCTCTGCAGACGGGCCAACGTTCGCCCCGGCCTCTGCAGACGGGCCAACGTTAGCCCCGGCCTATGCAGACGGGCCAACGTTAGCCCCGGCCTCTGCAGACGGGCCAACGTTAGCCTCGGCCTCTGCAGACGGGCCAACGTTAGCCCCGGCCTCTGCAGGCATTAGGCTCGCCGCTGCAGACGGGCCAACGTTAGCCTCGGCCTCTGCAGACGGGCCAACGTTAGCCTCGGCCTCTGCAGACGGGCCAACGTTAGACCCGGCTTCTGCAGACGGGCCAACGTTAGCCCCGGCCTCTGCAGGCATTAGCCTCGCCGCTGCAGACGGGCCAACGTTAGCCTCGGCCTCTGCAGACGGGCCAACGTTCGCCCCGGCCTCTGCAGACGGGCCAACGTTCGCCCCGGCCTCTGCAGACGGGCCAACGTTAGCCCCGGCCTATGCAGACGGGCCAACGTTAGCCCCGGCCTCTGCAGACGGGCCAACGTTAGCCTCGGCCTCTGCAGACGGGCCAACGTTAGCCTCGGCCTCTGCAGACGGGCCAACGTTAGCCCCGGCCTCTGCAGGCATTAGCCTCGCCGCTGCAGACGGGCCAACGTTAGCCTCGGCCTCTGCAGACGGGCCAACGTTAGCCCCGGCCTCTGCAGACGGGCCAACGTTAGCCCCGGCCTCTGCAGACGGGCCAACGTTAGCCCCGGCCTCTGCAGACGGGCCAACGTTAGCCCCGGCCTCTGCAGGCATTAGCCCCGGCCTCTGCAGACGGGCCAACGTTAGCCTCGGCCTCTGCAGACGGGCCAACGTTAGCCTCGGCCTCTGCAGACGGGCCAACGTTAGCCCCGGCCTCTGCAGACGGGCCAACGTTAGCCCCGGCCTCTGCAGACGGGCCAGCGTTAGCCCCGGCCTCTGCAGACGGGCCAGCGTTAGCCCCGGCCTCTGCAGACGGGCCAACGTTAGCCCCGGCCTCTGCAGACGGGCCAACGTTAGCCCTGGCCTCTGCAGACGGGCCAACGTTAGCCTCGGCCTCTGCAGACGGGCCAACGTTAGCCCCGGCCTCTGCAGACGGGCCAACGTTAGCCCCGGCCTCTGCAGAAGGGCCAACGTTAGCCCCGGCCTCTGCAGGCATTAGCCTCGTCGCTGCAGACGGGCCAACGTTAGCCCCGGCCTCTGCAGACGGGCCAACGTTAGCCCCGGCCTCTGCAGACGGGCCAACGTTAGCCCCGGCCTCTGCAGAAGGGCCAACGTTAGCCCCGGCCTCTGCAGGCATTAGCCTCGTCGCTGCAGACGGGCCAACGTTAGCCTCGGCCTCTGCAGACGGGCCAACGTTAGCCCCGGCCTCTGCAGGCATTAGCCTCGCCGCTGCAGACGGGCCAACGTTAGCCCCGGCCTCTGCAGACGGGCCAACGTTAGCCTCGGCCTCTGCAGAAGGGCCAACGTTAGCCCCGGCCTCTGCAGGCATTAGCCTCGTCGCTGCAGACGGGCCAACGTTAGCCCCGGCCTCTGCAGACGGGCCAACGTTAGCCCCGGCCTCTGCAGACGGGCCAACGTTAGCCCCGGCCTCTGCAGAAGGGCCAACGTTAGCCCCGGCCTCTGCAGGCATTAGCCTCGTCGCTGCAGACGGGCCAACGTTAGCCTCGGCCTCTGCAGACGGGCCAACGTTAGCCCCGGCCTCTGCAGGCATTAGCCTCGCCGCTGCAGACGGGCCAACGTTAGCCCCGGCCTCTGCAGACGGGCCAACGTTAGCCTCGGCCTCTGCAGACGGGCCAACGTTAGCCTCGGCCTCTGCAGACGGGCCAACGTTAGCCCCGGCCTCTGCAGACGGGCCAACGTTAGCCCCGGCCTATGCAGACGGGCCAACGTTAGCCCCGGCCTATGCAGACGGGCCAACGTTAGCCTCGGCCTATGCAGACGGGCCAACGTTAGCCCCGGCCTCTGCAGACGGGCCAAAGTTAGCCTCGGCCTCTGCAGACGGGCCAACGTTAGCCCCGGCCTCTGCAGGCATTAGCCTCGCCGCTGCAGACGGGCCAACGTTAGCCCCGGCCTCTGCAGACGGGCCAACGTTAGCCCCGGCCTCTGCAGACGGGCCAACGTTAGCCCCGGCCTCTGCAGACGGGCCAACGTTAGCCCCGGCCTCTGCAGACGGGCCAACGTTAGCCCCGGCCTCTGCAGACGGGCCAACGTTAGCCCCGGCCTCTGCAGACGGGCCAACGTTAGCCCCGGCCTCTGCAGACGGGCCAACGTTAGCCCCGGCCTCTGCAGACGGGCCAACGTTAGCCCCGGCCTCTGCAGACGGGCCAACGTTAGCCCCGGCCTCTGCAGGCGTTAGCCCCGGCCTCTGCAGACGGGCCAACGTTAGCCCCGGCCTCTGCAGACGGGCCAACGTTAGCCCCGGCCTCTGCAGACGGGCCAACGTTAGCCCCGGCCTCTGCAGACGGGCCAACGTTAGCCCCGGCCTCTGCAGACGGGCCAACGTTAGCCCCGGCCTCTGCAGACGGGCCAACGTTAGCCCCGGCCTCTGCAGACGGGCCAACGTTAGCCCCGGCCTCTGCAGACGGGCCAACGTTAGCCTCGGCCTCTGCAGACGGGCCAACGTTAGCTTCGGCCTCTGCAGACGGGCCAACGTTCGCCCCGGCCTCTGCAGACGGGCCAACGTTAGCCCCGGCCTCTGCAGACGGGCCAACGTTAGCCCCGGCCTATGCAGACGGGCCAACGTTAGCCCCGGCCTATGCAGACGGGCCAACGTTAGCCTCGGCCTCTGCAGACGGGCCAACGTTAGCCTCGGCCTCTGCAGACGGGCCAACGTTCGCCCCGGCCTCTGCAGACGGGCCAACGTTAGCCCCGGCCTATGCAGACGGGCCAACGTTAGCCCCGGCCTCTGCAGACGGGCCAACGTTAGCCTCGGCCTCTGCAGACGGGCCAACGTTAGCCCCGGCCTCTGCAGGCATTAGGCTCGCCGCTGCAGACGGGCCAACGTTAGCCTCGGCCTCTGCAGACGGGCCAACGTTAGCCTCGGCCTCTGCAGACGGGCCAACGTTAGACCCGGCTTCTGCAGACGGGCCAACGTTAGCCCCGGCCTCTGCAGGCATTAGCCTCGCCGCTGCAGACGGGCCAACGTTAGCCTCGGCCTCTGCAGACGGGCCAACGTTCGCCCCGGCCTCTGCAGACGGGCCAACGTTCGCCCCGGCCTATGCAGACGGGCCAACGTTAGCCCCGGCCTCTGCAGACGGGCCAACGTTAGCCTCGGCCTCTGCAGACGGGCCAACGTTAGCCTCGGCCTCTGCAGACGGGCCAACGTTAGCCCCGGCCTCTGCAGGCATTAGCCTCGCCGCTGCAGACGGGCCAACGTTAGCCTCGGCCTCTGCAGACGGGCCAACGTTAGCCCCGGCCTCTGCAGACGGGCCAACGTTAGCCCCGGCCTCTGCAGACGGGCCAACGTTAGCCCCGGCCTCTGCAGGCATTAGCCCCGGCCTCTGCAGACGGGCCAACGTTAGCCTCGGCCTCTGCAGACGGGCCAACGTTAGCCTCGGCCTCTGCAGACGGGCCAACGTTAGCCCCGGCCTCTGCAGACGGGCCAACGTTAGCCCCGGCCTCTGCAGACGGGCCAGCGTTAGCCCCGGCCTCTGCAGACGGGCCAGCGTTAGCCCCGGCCTCTGCAGACGGGCCAACGTTAGCCCCGGCCTCTGCAGACGGGCCAACGTTAGCCCTGGCCTCTGCAGACGGGCCAACGTTAGCCTCGGCCTCTGCAGACGGGCCAACGTTAGCCTCGGCCTCTGCAGACGGGCCAACGTTCGCCCCGGCCTCTGCAGACGGGCCAACGTTAGCCCCGGCCTATGCAGACGGGCCAACGTTAGCCCCGGCCTCTGCAGACGGGCCAACGTTAGCCTCGGCCTCTGCAGACGGGCCAACGTTAGCCTCGGCCTCTGCAGACGGGCCAACGTTAGCCCCGGCCTCTGCAGGCATTAGCCTCGCCGCTGCAGACGGGCCAACGTTAGCCTCGGCCTCTGCAGACGGGCCAACGTTAGCCCCGGCCTCTGCAGACGGGCCAACGTTAGCCCCGGCCTCTGCAGACGGGCCAACGTTAGCCCCGGCCTCTGCAGACGGGCCAACGTTAGCCCCGGCCTCTGCAGGCATTAGCCCCGGCCTCTGCAGACGGGCCAACGTTAGCCTCGGCCTCTGCAGACGGGCCAACGTTAGCCTCGGCCTCTGCAGACGGGCCAACGTTAGCCTCGGCCTCTGCAGACGGGCCAACGTTAGCCTCGGCCTCTGCAGACGGGCCAACGTTAGCCTCGGCCTCTGCAGACGGGCCAACGTTAGCCCCGGCCTCTGCAGACGGGCCAACGTTAGCCCCGGCCTATGCAGACGGGCCAACGTTAGCCCCGGCCTATGCAGACGGGCCAACGTTAGCCTCGGCCTATGCAGACGGGCCAACGTTAGCCCCGGCCTCTGCAGACGGGCCAAAGTTAGCCTCGGCCTCTGCAGACGGGCCAACGTTAGCCCCGGCCTCTGCAGGCATTAGCCTCGCCGCTGCAGACGGGCCAACGTTAGCCTCGGCCTCTGCAGACGGGCGAACGTTAGCCCCGGCCTCTGCAGACGGGCCAACGTTAGCCCCGGCCTCTGCAGACGGGCCAACGTTAGCCCCGTACTCTGCAGGCATTAGCCTCGCCGCTGCAGACGGGCCAACGTTAGCCCCGGCCTCTGCAGACGGGCCAACGTTAGCCCCGGCCTCTGCAGACGGGCCAACGTTAGCCCCGGCCTCTGCAGACGGGCCAACGTTAGCCCCGGCCTCTGCAGACGGGCCAACGTTAGCCCCGGCCTCTGCAGACGGGCCAACGTTAGCCTCGGCCTCTGCAGACGGGCCAACGTTAGCCCCGGCCTCTGCAGACGGGCCAACGTTAGCCCCGGCCTCTGCAGACGGGCCAACGTTAGCCCCGGCCTCTGCAGACGGGCCAACGTTAGCCCCGGCCTCTGCAGACGGGCCAGCGTTAGCCCCGGCCTCTGCAGACGGGCCAGCGTTAGCCCCGGCCTCTGCAGGCATTAGCCTCGCCGCTGCAGACGGGCCAACGTTAGCCCCGGCCTCTGCAGACGGGCCAACGTTAGCCTCGGCCTCTGCAGACGGGCCAACGTTAGCCTCGGCCTCTGCAGACGGGCCAACGTTAGCCTCGGCCTCTGCAGACGGGCCAACGTTAGCCTCGGCCTCTGCAGACGGGCCAACGTTAGCCTCGGCCTCTGCAGGCATTAGCCTCGCCGCTGCAGACGGGCCAACGTTAGCCTCGGCCTCTGCAGACGGGCCAACGTTAGCCCCGGCCTCTGCAGGCATTAGCCTCGCCGCTGCAGACGGGCCAACGTTAGCCTCGGCCTCTGCAGACGGGCCAACGTTAGCCCCGGCCTCTGCAGACGGGCCAACGTTAGCCCCGGCCTCTGCAGACGGGCCAACGTTAGCCCCGGCCTCTGCAGACGGGCCAACGTTAGCCCCGGCCTCTGCAGACGGGCCAACGTTAGCCCCGGCCACTGCAGAAGGGCCAACGTTAGCCCCGGCCTCTGCAGGCATTAGCCTCGCCGCTGCAGACGGGCCAACGTTAGCCTCGGCCTCTGCAGACGGGCCAACGTTAGCCCCGGCCTCTGCAGACGGGCCAACGTTAGCCTCGGCCTCTGCAGACGGGCCAACGTTAGCCTCGGCCTCTGCAGACGGGCCAACGTTAGCCTCGGCCTCTGCAGGCATTAGCCTCGCCGCTGCAGACGGGCCAACGTTAGCCTCGGCCTCTGCAGACGGGCCAACGTTAGCCCCGGCCTCTGCAGGCATTAGCCTCGCCGCTGCAGACGGGCCAACGTTAGCCTCGGCCTCTGCAGACGGGCCAACGTTAGCCCCGGCCTCTGCAGACGGGCCAACGTTAGCCCCGGCCTCTGCAGACGGGCCAACGTTAGCCCCGGCCTCTGCAGACGGGCCAACGTTAGCCCCGTACTCTGCAGGCATTAGCCTCGCCGCTGCAGACGGGCCAACGTTAGCCTCGGCCTCTGCAGACGGGCCAACGTTAGCCTCGGCCTCTGCAGACGGGCCAACGTTAGCCCCGGCCTCTGCAGACGGGCCAACGTTAGCCCCGGCCTCTGCAGACGGGCCAACGTTAGCCTCGGCCTCTGCAGACGGGCCAACGTTAGCCCCGGCCTCTGCAGACGGGCCAACGTTAGACCCGGTCTCTGCAGACGGGCCAACGTTAGCCCCGGCCTCTGCAGGCATTAGCCTCGCCGCTGCAGACGGGCCAACGTTAGCCTCGGCCTCTGCAGACGGGCCAACGTTAGCCCCGGCCTCTGCAGACGGGCCAACGTTAGCCCCGGCCTCTGCAGACGGGCCAACGTTAGCCCCGGCCTCTGCAGACGGGCCAGCGTTAGCCCCGGCCTCTGCAGACGGGCCAGCGTTAGCCTCGGCCTCTGCAGACGGGCCAGCGTTAGCCCCGGCCTCTGCAGACGGGCCAACGTTAGCCCCGGCCTCTGCAGACGGGCCAACGTTAGCCCCGGCCTCTGCAGACGGGCCAACGTTAGCCTCGGCCTCTGCAGACGGGCCAACGTTAGCCCCGGCCTCTGCAGACGGGCCAACGTTAGACCCGGTCTCTGCAGACGGGCCAACGTTAGCCCCGGCCTCTGCAGGCATTAGCCTCGCCGCTGCAGACGGGCCAACGTTAGCCTCGGCCTCTGCAGACGGGCCAACGTTAGCCCCGGCCTCTGCAGACGGGCCAACGTTAGCCCCGGCCTCTGCAGACGGGCCAACGTTAGCCCCGGCCTCTGCAGACGGGCCAGCGTTAGCCCCGGCCTCTGCAGACGGGCCAACGTTAGCCTCGGCCTCTGCAGACGGGCCAACGTTAGCCCCGGCCTCTGCAGACGGGCCAACGTTAGCCCCGGCCTCTGCAGACGGGCCAACGTTAGCCTCGGCCTCTGCAGACGGGCCAACGTTAGCCCCGGCCTCTGCAGACGGGCCAACGTTAGACCCGGTCTCTGCAGACGGGCCAACGTTAGCCCCGGCCTCTGCAGGCATTAGCCTCGCCGCTGCAGACGGGCCAACGTTAGCCTCGGCCTCTGCAGACGGGCCAACGTTAGCCCCGGCCTCTGCAGACGGGCCAACGTTAGCCCCGGCCTCTGCAGACGGGCCAACGTTAGCCCCGGCCTCTGCAGACGGGCCAGCGTTAGCCCCGGCCTCTGCAGACGGGCCAGCGTTAGCCTCGGCCTCTGCAGACGGGCCAGCGTTAGCCCCGGCCTCTGCAGACGGGCCAACGTTAGCCCCGGCCTCTGCAGACGGGCCAACGTTAGCCCCGGCCTCTGCAGACGGGCCAACGTTAGCCCCGGCCTCTGCAGGCATTAGCCTCGCCGCTGCAGACGGGCCAACGTTAGCCTCGGCCTCTGCAGACGGGCCAACGTTAGACCCGGCCTCTGCAGGCATTAGCCTCGCCGCTGCAGACGGGCCAACGTTAGCCTCGGCCTCTGCAGACGGGCCAACGTTAGCCTCGGCCTCTGCAGACGGGCCAACGTTAGCCCCGGCCTCTGCAGACGGGCCAACGCTAGCCCCGGCCTCTGCAGACGGGCCAACGTTAGCCCCGGCCTCTGCAGACGGGCCAACGTTAGCCCCGGCCTCTGCAGAAGGGCCAACGTTAGCCCCGGCCTCTGCAGGCGTTAGCCCCGGTCTCTGCAGACGGGCCAACGTTAGCCCCGGCCTCTGCAGACGGGCCAACGTTAGCCCCGGCCTCTGCAGACGGGCCAACGTTAGCCCCGGCCTCTGCAGACGGGCCAACGTTAGCCTCGGCCTCTGCAGACGTGCCAACGTTAGCCCCGGCCTCTGCAGACGGGCCAACGTTAGCCCCGGCCTCTGCAGACGGGCCAACGTTAGCCCCGGCCTCTGCAGACGGGCCAACGTTAGCCTCGGCCTCTGCAGATGGGCCAACGTTAGACCCGGCTTCTGCAGACGGGCCAACGTTAGCCCCGGCCTCTTCAGGCATTAGCCTCGCTGCTGCAGACGGGCCAACGTTAGCCTCGGCCTCTGCAGACGGGCCAACGTTAGCCCCGGCCTCTGCAGACGGGCCAGCGTTAGCCCCGGCCTCTGCAGACGGGCCAGCGTTAGCCCCGGCCTCTGCAGACGGGCCAGCGTTAGCCCCGGCCTCTGCAGACGGGCCAACGTTAGCCCCGGCCTCTGCAGACGGGCCAGCGTTAGCCCCGGCCTCTGCAGGCATTAGCCTCGCCGCTGCAGACGGGCCAACGTTAGCCCCGGCCTCTGCAGACGGGCCAACGTTAGCCCCGGCCTCTGCAGACGGGCCAACGTTAGCCTCGGCCTCTGCAGACGGGCCAACGTTAGCCTCGGCCTCTGCAGACGGGCCAACGTTAGCCTCGGCCTCTGCAGACGGGCCAACGTTAGCCTCGGCCTCTGCAGGCATTAGCCTCGCCGCTGCAGACGGGCCAACGTTAGCCTCGGCCTCTGCAGACGGGCCAACGTTAGCCCCGGCCTCTGCAGGCATTAGCCTCGCCGCTGCAGACGGGCCAACGTTAGCCTCGGCCTCTGCAGACGGGCCAACGTTAGCCCCGGCCTCTGCAGACGGGCCAACGTTAGCCCCGGCCTCTGCAGACGGGCCAACGTTAGCCCCGGCCTCTGCAGACGGGCCAACGTTAGCCCCGGCCACTGCAGAAGGGCCAACGTTAGCCCCGGCCTCTGCAGGCATTAGCCTCGCCGCTGCAGACGGGCCAACGTTAGCCTCGGCCTCTGCAGACGGGCCAACGTTAGCCCCGGCCTCTGCAGACGGGCCAACGTTAGCCTCGGCCTCTGCAGACGGGCCAACGTTAGCCTCGGCCTCTGCAGACGGGCCAACGCTAGCCCCGGCCTCTGCAGACGGGCCAACGTTAGCCTCGGCCTCTGCAGACGGGCCAACGTTAGCCCCGGCCTCTGCAGACGGGCCAACGTTAGACCCGGTCTCTGCAGACGGGCCAACGTTAGCCCCGGCCTCTGCAGGCATTAGCCTCGCCGCTGCAGACGGGCCAACGTTAGCCTCGGCCTCTGCAGACGGGCCAACGTTAGCCCCGGCCTCTGCAGACGGGCCAACGTTAGCCCCGGCCTCTGCAGACGGGCCAGCGTTAGCCCCGGCCTCTGCAGACGGGCCAGCGTTAGCCTCGGCCTCTGCAGACGGGCCAGCGTTAGCCCCGGCCTCTGCAGAAGGGCCAACGTTAGCCTCGGCCTCTGCAGACGGGCCAACGTTAGCCTCGGCCTCTGCAGACGGGCCAACGTTAGACCCGGCCTCTGCAGGCATTAGCCTCGCCGCTGCAGACGGGCCAACGTTAGCCTCGGCCTCTGCAGACGGGCCAACGTTAGACCCGGCCTCTGCAGGCATTAGCCTCGCCGCTGCAGACGGGCCAACGTTAGCCTCGGCCTCTGCAGACGGGCCAACGTTAGCCTCGGCCTCTGCAGACGGGCCAACGTTAGCCCCGGCCTCTGCAGATGGGCCAACGCTAGCCCCGGCCTCTGCAGACGGGCCAACGCTAGCCCCGGCCTCTGCAGACGGGCCAACGTTAGCCCCGGCCTCTGCAGAAGGGCCAACGTTAGCCCCGGCCTCTGCAGGCATTAGCCCCGGTCTCTGCAGACGGGCCAACGTTAGCCCCGGCCTCTGCAGACGGGCCAACGTTAGCCCCGGCCTCTGCAGACGGGCCAACGTTAGCCCCGGCCTCTGCAGACGGGCCAACGTTAGCCTCGGCCTCTGCAGACGTGCCAACGTTAGCCCCGGCCTCTGCAGACGGGCCAACGTTAGCCCCGGCCTCTGCAGACGGGCCAACGTTAGCCCCGGCCTCTGCAGACGGGCCAACGTTAGCCTCGGCCTCTGCAGACGGGCCAACGTTAGACCCGGCTTCTGCAGACGGGCCAACGTTAGCCCCGGCCTCTTCAGGCATTAGCCTCGCTGCTGCAGACGGGCCAACGTTAGCCTCGGCCTCTGCAGACGGGCCAACGTTAGCCCCGGCCTCTGCAGACGGGCCAACGTTAGCCCCGGCCTCTGCAGACGGGCCAGCGTTAGCCCCGGCCTCTGCAGACGGGCCAATGTTAGCCCCGGCCTCTGCAGACGGGCCAACGTTAGCCTCGGCCTCTGCAGACGGGCCAACGTTAGCCCCGGCCTCTGCAGGCATTAGCCTCGCCGCTGCAGACGGGCCAACGTTAGCCTCGGCCTCTGCAGACGGGCCAACGTTAGCCCCGGCCTCTGCAGGCATTAGCCTCGCCGCTGCAGACGGGCCAACGTTAGCCCCGGCCTCTGCAGACGGGCCAACGTTAGCCCCGGCCTCTGCAGACGGGCCAACGTTAGCCCCGGCCTCTGCAGACGGGCCAACGTTAGCCCCGGCCTCTGCAGACGGGCCAACGTTAGCCCCGGCCTCTGCAGACGGGCCAACGTTAGCCCCGGCCTCTGCAGGCATTAGCCCCGGCCTCTGCAGACGGGCCAACGTTAGCCTCGGCCTCTGCAGACGGGCCAACGTTAGCCTCGGCCTCTGCAGACGGGCCAACGTTAGCCTCGGCCTCTGCAGACGGGCCAACGTTAGCCTCGGCCTCTGCAGACGGGCCAACGTTAGCCTCGGCCTCTGCAGACGGGCCAACGTTAGCCCCGGCCTCTGCAGACGGGCCAACGTTAGGCCCGGCCTCTGCAGACGGGCCAACGTTAGCCCCGGCCTCTGCAGACGGGCCAACGTTAGCCTCGGCCTCTGCAGACGGGCCAACGTTAGCCTCGGCCTCTGCAGACGGGCCAACGTTAGCCTCGGCCTCTGCAGACGGGCCAACGTTCGCCCCGGCCTCTGCAGACGGGCCAACGTTAGCCCCGGCCTATGCAGACGGGCCAACGTTAGCCCCGGCCTCTGCAGACGGGCCAACGTTAGCCTCGGCCTCTGCAGACGGGCCAACGTTAGCCCCGGCCTCTGCAGGCATTAGGCTCGCCGCTGCAGACGGGCCAACGTTAGCCTCGGCCTCTGCAGACGGGCCAACGTTAGCCCCGGCCTCTGCAGACGGGCCAACGTTAGCCCCGGCCTCTGCAGGCATTAGCCTCGCCGCTGCAGACGGGCCAACGTTAGCCTCGGCCTCTACAGACGGGCCAACGTTAGCCTCGGCCTCTGCAGACGGGCCAACGTTAGCCCCGGCCTCTGCAGACGGGCCAACGTTAGCCCCGGCCTCTGCAGACGGGCCAACGTTAGCCCCGGCCTCTGCAGACGGGCCAGCGTTAGCCCCGGCCTCTGCAGGCATTAGCCTCGCCGCTGCAGACGGGCCAACGTTAGCCCCGGCCTCTGCAGACGGGCCAACGTTAGCCTCGGCCTCTGCAGACGGGCCAACGTTAGCCTCGGCCTCTGCAGACGGGCCAACGTTAGCCTCGGCCTCTGCAGACGGGCCAACGTTAGCCTCGGCCTCTGCAGACGGGCCAACGTTAGCCTCGGCCTCTGCAGGCATTAGCCTCGCCGCTGCAGACGGGCCAACGTTAGCCTCGGCCTCTGCAGACGGGCCAACGTTAGCCCCGGCCTCTGCAGGCATTAGCCTCGCCGCTGCAGACGGGCCAACGTTAGCCTCGGCCTCTGCAGACGGGCCAACGTTAGCCCCGGCCTCTGCAGACGGGCCAACGTTAGCCCCGGCCTCTGCAGACGGGCCAACGTTAGCCCCGGCCTCTGCAGACGGGCCAACGTTAGCCCCGGCCACTGCAGAAGGGCCAACGTTAGCCCCGGCCTCTGCAGGCATTAGCCTCGCCGCTGCAGACGGGCCAACGTTAGCCTCGGCCTCTGCAGACGGGCCAACGTTAGCCCCGGCCTCTGCAGACGGGCCAACGTTAGCCTCGGCCTCTGCAGACGGGCCAACGTTAGCCTCGGCCTCTGCAGACGGGCCAACGTTAGCCCCGGCCTCTGCAGACGGGCCAACGTTAGCCTCGGCCTCTGCAGACGGGCCAACGTTAGCCCCGGCCTCTGCAGACGGGCCAACGTTAGACCCGGTCTCTGCAGACGGGCCAACGTTAGCCCCGGCCTCTGCAGGCATTAGCCTCGCCGCTGCAGACGGGCCAACGTTAGCCTCGGCCTCTGCAGACGGGCCAACGTTAGCCCCGGCCTCTGCAGACGGGCCAACGTTAGCCCCGGCCTCTGCAGACGGGCCAGCGTTAGCCCCGGCCTCTGCAGACGGGCCAGCGTTAGCCTCGGCCTCTGCAGACGGGCCAGCGTTAGCCCCGGCCTCTGCAGACGGGCCAACGTTAGCCCCGGCCTCTGCAGACGGGCCAACGTTAGCCCCGGCCTCTGCAGACGGGCCAACGTTAGCCTCGGCCTCTGCAGACGGGCCAACGTTAGCCTCGGCCTCTGCAGACGGGCCAACGTTAGACCCGGCCTCTGCAGGCATTAGCCTCGCCGCTGCAGACGGGCCAACGTTAGCCTCGGCCTCTGCAGACGGGCCAACGTTAGCCCCGGCCTCTGCAGGCATTAGCCTCGCCGATGCAGACGGGCCAACGTTGGCCTCGGCCTCTGCAGACGGGCCAACGTTAGCCCCGGCCTCTGCAGACGGGCCAACGTTAGCCCCGGCCTCTGCAGGCATTAGCCTCGCCGCTGCAGACGGGCCAACGTTAGCCTCGGCCTCTGCAGACGGGCCAACGTTAGCCCCGGCCTCTGCAGGCATTAGCCTCGCCGCTGCAGACGGGCCAACGTTAGCCTCGGCCTCTGCAGACGGGCCAACGTTAGCCCCGGCCTCTGCAGACGGGCCAACGTTAGCCCCAGCCTCTGCAGACGGGCCAACGTTAGCCCCGGCCTCTGCAGGCATTAGCCTCGCCGCTGCAGACGGGCCAACGTTAGCCTCGGCCTCTGCAGACGGGCCAACGTTAGCCCCGGCCTCTGCAGACGGGCCAACGTTAGCCCCGGCCTCTGCAGACGGGCCAACGTTAGCCCCGGCCTCTGCAGGCATTAGCCTCGCCGCTGCAGACGGGCCAACGTTAGCCTCGGCCTCTGCAGACGGGCCAACGTTAGCCCCGGCCTCTGCAGACGGGCCAACGTTAGCCTCGGCCTCTGCAGACGGGCCAACGTTTCCCTCGGCCGCTGCAGACGGGCTGACGTTAGCCCTGGCCGCTGCAGACGGGCTAACGTTAGCCTCGGCCGCTGCAGACGGGCTAACGTTAGCCCTGGCCGCTGCAGACGGGCTAAAGTTAGCCTCGGCTGCTAACGTCTGCTGCAGATGTGCTTACATTAACTTAAATTATGTATTAAATCAGTAAATGTTACACATAGTGATGCTTTAAAGTATAATATTTTCGTCTCTAATGATCTTAAAACGTACTTTTATTGAACAACAGCAACAGAAAAGAGAAATTTTAACTTAATCCTCTGAGCCAAAACAATCAAACAATTTTTCCCCTTTCAGATTAGCAGATTTTATGTTTTGTATTTTTCCTTAAAGCGGACGTGTTTTACTTTGTAATCACGTCTCTCTTCCATTGAGATCCATGAAATTACAGCTGCGTTGTAAATAAACCTGGGCTCCCCCCTTCAGAAAATCGGTATCAGGTGTGATCATACATCAACCATCAAACAAACGACCTCGTCCAATCAGGACCTTCCAGGACAGATAGGGTCTGTTTAGTAGTGGCTATTAGGCTTTCTGTGGCTCTGCCAGCAGGTGGCGCCATTCGGCTCCTGGTGCTGGGATCTAAACCTCATCAGGACGGACGCTTGGAGTTTACGACCTGATTATATCAGGATCAGAGAATAATAACATCAATCTGAGTCTTCAAACCATTTTTTCGGCTCATCGCAGCAAATTAATCCAAGCGGCTCTCTTCGTTGCGTCTGTCATCGTGCACAGTAAACCTTCCGCACGCGCTTCGCTAGACGCGTTGATGCCCATTTTAAAACTGAAGCTCCTGTAAAACACGGTGACATCAAAGCCAAAGTGATGCTGGGGGGTTGGATGGGAAACTCACCCTGACGGCTGTGAATTCTCTCCAGCACCAGACAAACAGAGGCGAGAGGCCCGACACGATCAGGACGCTGGTGAAGCGCCTCTTTATCACCGCAGGATGATCCCTGCAGACAGAGAGAGGCCGTCATGGCGCCAGCTGACCACCGGGGGGCATCGTTAGACAGGCAGTCCTATGAGCAGGTGATCAGCTGGAGGTCAGCTCTATGACCTCTAGCCGTGACCGCCGTCAGCAGACCTTCATCTCTCCTCCTCATCCTCACTAACGCCTCTCAGCTTTTGCTCCGTTCTTACGTCCTTCACATTCTTACAGCGGAAAAACGTTTTAGAAAAACTTTTTTTTCACCTGGTTAAAAATGTCATTGATGGATTTATTTTAAAATAAAAAAAAAAAACATTTCAAATTTGTTAAAAAAAAGAAATTTAAATAGATTAAAAGGAATCTGAAAAAAAAAATTAAAGTTAGAATATCCATTATTTAGCTTCAGAGACATTTCTGTTTCCCACGGCTCCTGAATGCAGCAGCTGGGTGAATATTATAGAGACACCTAAAGTGTCAGTCATCCTCCCATGTTATCTAAGCCCCGCCCCCACACTGAGGGACCACAGCATTTCTAAACAATTATTGTTTTGCTTTTCATTTTCTTTCTTCGATTAAATTTTTTTCCAGTTTTATTTTCTTTATTTCTGGTTATAAATTGGTTTTCAATTAAAAAAAAATTTATATTCATATTCCTTCTTTTCCCTTTTTTACTTTTTTTTCGCACTTTAAACATGATTTTCAGCTTTAACTGATTTAAATGATTTTCAGTTTCAATTTTATTCTAAGTTCCAAATTAAAAGATTTGACCAAACTTTACGGCTCCACTTTAGCTCCATACAACAAATGCTATGTTTAGTTTTTTCTTTATTAATCAAAAGATGTTTATTTTTGTTTATTTCAGACTGAAGAATCGGAATCAGCAGCAAATTTTGGGGATGATTTAGACTGAAGTCTAAATAAGAAAATAATGATAAAAAAAAAACGAAATCTGTTTTAGTAAAAAAAAACAAAACATGCAGATTTATAGAATTTCCTTCTTTAAGAAAATAATATTCATCATATTCATCATTATGTATGATGAATATTATTGATGATGATGATGATGATGATAATGATGAAGGTACGGCTGTTATTGGTGGGACTGACTGATGGACGTCTGGCTAACAGGAAGTAGCTGCAGAGGAAGACCAGGGTCTGAAATGTCTGAATTAAACTTTAACTGAATTGAATCCAGAGGAATGAGGGACAAAGCTATGGGGAGAAATTGAATCCAGAGTTTCTGAAAACAAAGAAAAGGTTCCACAGAAAAAAAAAATGACGTGATGGTAATTTACTGTGTATAAAAACATTCAGCTAATATTTTATAGGTTTTTGTTTTCTTGGGGAGACTCAGCTGTTTGAATTTCCTTCTTTTCAGATCTGGTTTTTACAACTATTACCCAACATATCTTACATATTCCATTAACTTCTGGCTAAAACAGGATTACCACTGGTCTGTTTCCAGACCAATAGAAATTAGTCTGCTCTATTCGTCTGGTCTGATTTTATACACACATTAATATGACAACGTATTAGGTCTGTTCAAAGACGGGGAAACAATAAGGAATGTACATTTTTGAATTTAAAGAGAGCATTTTTACAAGAATAATTTTGCAAATTTACGATTTAAAATGGCAAAATTTACTAAATTAAAACATACAAATGTAGGTCAAAAAAGTAGCAAATTTGCACGATTTAAATATGTAGATTAGTGGAAGAATGCAAGTTTATAATACACGTTACAGCATGTGCATAAAGCACATGCATCGTTCAGAGACGTATAATGGCCTCATGGACGTTTTTAACGTTAAATGAATGATACAATAACTTTGCATCTTTATGAACTCTTGTTCAGTTGCTTGTTTTTCCTTCTGATTTTTCCTATTTAATCTCCTACATTTCCTGCTTGTTTCCTTCTAAATGTGCATCTTTATTATCTTGTAAATGTGTGTTTTCATTCATAAATTTGCCTGTTTATTACGGTAAATATAACTTTAAACTCAAAAATCGTCCCTAATACGCTGTCGTACATTAAAAAGCACATAACTTTTTATTTATGTAGAGAAATTTTTCATTGTTTAAATATAATTTCTTCGTTTTTTAAAACACGCTTCTAGCCTTTAATATCGGAACACATTTCTCTCCATATTAAACCGGTTTTTCCAGATTTTATTTCCTCCATCCAAAGTGAGGCTAAAATAAAGTCTGGAAACTAAAACATGAAATAAAGTTTGTTAGAGCAGAGGTTGAAGAAAGAGAAATAAAGGTTTTGAATGTTTAATCTGACCTGGGCAGGTCGCTCCTCCACACATACAGGCTGCCAACATAGGAGCAGGCAAGCAGCAGGCAGGACAGCACCGACAGCCAGCACAGGCCGCCTCCAGCCGCCTCCAGCCGCCCCGTCAGACCGCCGCCCTCCTCCGCCATGATGGCTCACTGAGCTGAACAAGGAGCTGACCGCTGGACCATCGGACGCGGACAGACATCAGCAGGAGAACCGGTCCTTCCTCTGCTCTACCTGCTGCCGAGCGGCGCTTCCTGGCTGCGTCATCATTAGCCGCCTCTCATGGAACCACCGTCACATGTAAACACTGCCCCCTACCGGACCGGAGTTCACACTTAATAAATAGCCTAATAATCAGTCTAATCCTATTTCTGGTTAATTTTATCTTCATGAATGTAAAATTTCATCTTCTTCACCTTTTTTTTTTACAGTTTTGATGAAAAAAACAACTTTATTTACAAATTTCAAGAGTAAAAAAAAAGGCTGTAAGCACATTGAATGTAGATTATTGAATATTTTTATATTTGTTTTTCTTTTTAGGTTTTGTTATTTTTATCTTTTTGTATCAATGCACTCTGTAGAACTATATAATCCTGGAATACTTGAATATTTTGTGCCCTCTCCCTTGCTTTTTCTTTTCTTTGTCTTTATATATATATATATATATAGTTTATTATATAGTTTTATTATTCTTGTCTTTATTATTCTTTATTATTCTATTATTCTTCAGCTTGTTGATCAGGAGAAAACATGACACTGCAGGGGCAGGTGTTTGGTGTATGGCAGGTCATGTTGTCATAAAAACAACATAAACTCACTTTGCAGCCAAACATGGAGCCATTAGAAGAAAGTTAGACGGGTCAACATGTCGTCTGCCAGTTGTTTGGATCATCTGACTGTGTTTAGAAGAACCTGTTAAATGTTTACATTTTAATCCAGATATCAGAATATTGTGATGAAATCTACCTGAACTCAGGTCACATCTGAGGAGGCGGATCTATGTCAACAGAAACATGGGGTTCACTGAGTGCTGCTTTAGGTGGAAAAATATAATATTCATGGTGACATGAATGGATTCCACTGGCGGGTGTCATTCATTCTTTCATTCATTCATTCATGTATTTGTTTATTCATTCATTCATCTGTTAATTTGTTCATTTGCGTGTTAATTAGTTAATTAATTAATTTGTTCATTTATTTATTCACTTTTTTCATTTATTAATTCTTTCATACATTCATTCGTTTGTCTAATTTCTCTATTCATTCATATATTTATTTGTTTATTCATTCATTTGTTCATTCAATCCTCCGTTATTTAGTTCATTCAATCATTTGTTCTTTATTTCATTTATTTGTTCATTTATTCATTCATTTGTTCTTTCATTCCTCCGTTAATTTATTCATTCATTCATTCTAGTCCCACTGAGGAGCCTCACTTCAATTCAATGGTTTCAATAGCAGCTGATTTTATTTGTAGTTTAATTTATTCTGAATCATTTATTTCTCTATAAATGTGTAATAAACCTTGGAAGCTCCTGATTGGTCGTCACAGCTCAGATTTCCACATTTACAGCCAGTTAGGAAGCTTTAATATTATTAAAAAACATCAACAGCAGAAAAAACAACCAAATATCGATGCAGATGGATTATTTATCTTTATTAAACCTTAATTTCATAAGCAAACCTATTTAACCCAGTTACAGAAATTAATGACTTTATTGCAAACATTACAAGAACATTACAAGAATAGAGTCCTAAGACCAGGAAAGTACAGTAATAACATTATGAGAATAAAGTCTAAATAAAATAAAAGTAAAGTCATTATGTTATAAGACAAAACGGTTGAATGAAGATCATCCAAACTACAGCTGGAGATAAAAAAGATCCTCTTCATTAATCTGCTATTATTCTGGTTTTATACAACTTTACTTTTTACGTCTTTAATCTCCTGATGTCAACATTTTCGTCTGTTAATGTTTTATTTTAAAATGTTCCAGCTGTTTTTCTGGTAGTTTTAGCACATTTCTCTCATTATTTTATTTATTCCTGCAAATTATCATTTATTGTCATAATTTCTGGAATTTTTTCATGGTGACATTATAACTTTTTCCTTTGCAAAGCTAAGATTTTATTTTCATTCACAGAATTTAATGATTGTATTTATTTTTAGTCTCACATTTTAAGGACTTTATTTTGGTAATTTAACAACTTTAATCCAGCCATGTTATGATTTATTATCCTAGATTTATCTTAGATTATTTTCAAATTCCTATAACTTTAGTAAAACCTCCTAAGATCTTGGTTTATTGTGTGATTTTTATTGTTACATTGCTGGCTGTGCTGAATGGGAGGAAATGCTGAACTGCAATTTACACTGGCCAGTGGGGTGTCCAGTGGGTTGGCCAGTGGGTTGGCCAGTGGGGTGTCCAGTGGGGTGGCCAGTGGGGTGGCCAGTGGGGTGACCAGTGTGGTGTCCAGTGGGTTGGCCAGTGGGGTGACCAGTGGGGTGGCCAGTGGGGTGGCCAGTGTGGTGTCCAGTGGGTTGGCCAGTGGGTTGGCCAGTGGGGTGTCCAGTGGGGTGGCCAGTGGGGTGGCCAGTGGGGTGACCAGTGTGGTGTCCAGTGGGTTGGCCAGTGGGGTGGCCAGTGTGGTGTCCAGTGGGTTGGCCAGTGGGTTGGCCAGTGGGGTGTCCAGTGGGGTGGCCAGTGGGGTGGCCAGTGGGGTGACCAGTGTGGTGTCCAGTGGGTTGGCCAGTGGGGTGGCCAGTGTGGTGTCCAGTGGGTTGGCCAGTGGGTTGGCCAGTGGGGTGGCCAGTGTGGTGTCCAGTGGGTTGGCCAGTGGGGTGGCCAGTGTGGTGTCCAGTGGGTTGGCCAGTGGGTTGGCCAGTGGGGTGGCCAGTGGGGTGTCCAGTGGGTTGGCCAGTGGGTTGGCCAGTGGGGTGGCCAGTGGGGTGGCCAGTGGGGTGGCCAGTGTGGTGTCCAGTGGGTTGGCCAGTGGGGTGGCCAGTGGGGTGGCCAGTGGGTTGACCAGTGGGGTGGCCAGTGGGTTGACCAGTAGGGTGTCCAGTGGGGTGGCCAGTGGGTTGGCCAGTGGGGTGTCCAGTGGGTTGGCCAGTGGGGTGGCCAGTGGGATGGCCAGTGGGGTGGCCAGTGGGGTGGCCAGTGTGGTGTCCAGTGGGTTGGCCAGTGGGGTGGCCAGTGGGGTGGCCAGTGTGGTGTCCAGTGGGTTGGCCAGTGGGTTGGCCAGTGGGGTGGCCAGTGGGTTGACCAGTAGGGTGTCCAGTGGGTTGACCAGTGGGGTGGCCAGTGGGTTGACCAGTAGGGTGTCCAGTGGGGTGGCCAGTGGGTTGACCAGTGGGGTGGCCAGTGTGGTGTCCAGTGGGGTGGCCAGTGGGTTGACCAGTAGGGTGTCCAGTGGGGTTTCCAGTGGGGTGTCCATTGGGGTGGCCAGTGGGGTGGCCAGTGTGGTGTCCAGTGGGGTGGCCAGTAGGTTGACCAGTAGGGTGTCCAGTGGGGTGGCCAGTGGGGTGTCCAGTGGGTTGGCCAGTGGGGTGGCCAGTGTGGTGTCCAGTGGGTTGGCCAGTGGGTTGGCCAGTGGGGTGGCCAGTGTGGTGTCCAGTGGGTTGGCCAGTGGGGTGGCCAGTGTGGTGTCCAGTGGGTTGGCCAGTGGGTTGGCCAGTGGGGTGGCCAGTGGGGTGGCCAGTGGGGTGGCCAGTGGGTTGACCAGTAGGGTGTCCAGTGGGGTGGCCAGTGGGTTGGCCAGTGGGGTGGCCAGTGTGGTGTCCAGTGGGTTGGCCAGTGGGGTGGCCAGTGGGATGGCCAGTGGGGTGGCCAGTGTGGTGTCCAGTGGGTTGGCCAGTGGGGTGGCCAGTGTGGTGTCCAGTGGGGTGGCCAGTGGGTTGACCAGTAGGGTGTCCAGTGGGGTGGCCAGTGGGTTGGCCAGTGGGGTGGCCAGTGTGGTGTCCAGTGGGGTGGCCAGTGGGTTGACCAGTAGGGTGTCCAGTGGGGTGGCCAGTGGGTTGGCCAGTGGGGTGGCCAGTGTGGTGTCCAGTGGGTTGGCCAGTGGGGTGGCCAGTGTGGTGTCCAGTGGGTTGGCCAGTGGGTTGGCCAGTGGGGTGGCCAGTGGGGTGGCCAGTGGGGTGTCCAGTGGGTTGGCCAGTGGGTTGGCCAGTGGGGTGGCCAGTGGGGTGGCCAGTGTGGTGTCCAGTGGGTTGGCCAGTGGGTTGGCCAGTGGGGTGGCCAGTGGGGTGGCCAGTGGGTTGACCAGTGGGGTGGCCAGTGGGTTGCCCAGTAGGGTGTCCAGTGGGGTGGCCAGTGGGTTGGCCAGTGGGGTGTCCAGTGGGTTGGCCAGTGGGGTGGCCAGTGGGATGGCCAGTGGGGTGGCCAGTGGGGTGGCCAGTGTGGTGTCCAGTGGGTTGGCCAGTGGGGTGGCCAGTGGGGTGGCCAGTGTGGTGTCCAGTGGGTTGGCCAGTGGGTTGGCCAGTGGGGTGGCCAGTGGGTTGACCAGTAGGGTGTCCAGTGGGTTGACCAGTGGGGTGGCCAGTGGGTTGACCAGTAGGGTGTCCAGTGGGGTGGCCAGTGGGTTGACCAGTGGGGTGGCCAGTGTGGTGTCCAGTGGGGTGGCCAGTGGGTTGACCAGTAGGGTGTCCAGTGGGGTTTCCAGTGGGGTGTCCATTGGGGTGGCCAGTGGGGTGGCCAGTGTGGTGTCCAGTGGGGTGGCCAGTAGGTTGACCAGTAGGGTGTCCAGTGGGGTGGCCAGTGGGTTGACCAGTGGGGTGTCCAGTGGGGTGTCCAGTGGGGTGTCCACCCCCCGGTGGTGCAACTGATTTTGAATGGCTACGACAGCCATACCATGCATATTGCTTTAGGTAAATAGACTATATTTATTAGGCTATGTATTACAGCTAGATTACTGCCTTTGACCTAGTTATTTAAAAAGCTTTGTGAGTTGCTTCCTGCATGGCCGTCTGCTCTGCTCCCTCCTCTGCTGGGTTCCATGTTTCTTACAATCCTCTAACTTGACCCAGAAAGGACGAAGGGAACCAGTGGGTTGGCCAGTGGGTTGGCCAGTGGGTTGGCCAGTGGGGTGGCCAGTGGGTTGACCAGTGGGGTGGCCAGTGGGTTGCCCAGTAGGGTGTCCAGTGGGGTGGCCAGTGGGTTGGCCAGTGGGGTGTCCAGTGGGTTGGCCAGTGGGGTGGCCAGTGGGATGGCCAGTGGGGTGGCCAGTGGGGTGGCCAGTGTGGTGTCCAGTGGGTTGGCCAGTGGGGTGGCCAGTGGGGTGGCCAGTGTGGTGTCCAGTGGGGTGGCCAGTGGGGTGTCCAGTGGGTTGGCCAGTGGGGTGGCCAGTGTGGTGTCCAGTGGGTTGGCCAGTGGGTTGGCCAGTGGGGTGGCCAGTGTGGTGTCCAGTGGGTTGGCCAGTGGGGTGGCCAGTGTGGTGTCCAGTGGGTTGGCCAGTGGGTTGGCCAGTGGGGTGGCCAGTGGGGTGGCCAGTGGGGTGGCCAGTGGGTTGACCAGTAGGGTGTCCAGTGGGGTGGCCAGTGGGGTGGCCAGTGTGGTGTCCAGTGGGTTGGCCAGTGGGGTGGCCAGTGGGATGGCCAGTGGGGTGGCCAGTGTGGTGTCCAGTGGGTTGGCCAGTGGGGTGGCCAGTGTGGTGTCCAGTGGGTTGGCCAGTGGGGTGGCCAGTGTGGTGTCCAGTGGGTTGGCCAGTGGGTTGGCCAGTGGGGTGGCCAGTGTGGTGTCCAGTGGGTTGGCCAGTGGGTTGGCCAGTGGGGTGGCCAGTGGGTTGACCAGTAGGGTGTCCAGTGGGTTGACCAGTAGGGTGTCCAGTGGGGTGGCCAGTGGGGTGTCCATTGGGTTGGCCAGTGGGGTGGCCAGTGTGGTGTCCAGTGGGGTGGCCAGTGGGTTGACCAGTAGGGTGTCCAGTGGGGTGGCCAGTGGGTTGACCAGTGGGGTGTCCAGTGGGGTGTCCAGTGGGGTGTCCACCCCCCGGTGGTGCAACTGATTTTGAATGGCTACGACAGCCATACCATGCATATTGCTTTAGGTAAATAGACTATATTTATTAGGCTATGTATTACAGCTAGATTACTGCCTTTGACCTAGTTATTTAAAAAGCTTTGTGAGTTGCTTCCTGCATGGCCGTCTGCTCTGCTCCCTCCTCTGCTGGGTTCCATGTTTCTTACAATCCTCTAACTTGACCCAGAAAGGACGAAGGGAACCAGTCGGAGTGAAGCCGGCCCTATATGGTGATGCTGTTCTCTACGCGGCTCGGCAGGAGGAAAAGGTACTGAAGGTCCAGTCCTGCGTTCTGATCCAGGATCTGCTCCTCAGTCTCCTTCAGCTTCATTCTGAACTTTTCAATCAGCTCCACGGCAGTCGGCTCGGTGAAATGCTCCTCTGCATACTGGCTCAAAGGAATCTATGCAGGAGGAAACCACTGGCAGTTAAAGAGGAACGGGTTCAAAATGATATAAACGCTCAGAGCTGCATCTTTTTCATTAAAAAGCTTATTTTCTCAAATGATTCACCCAAAGAACAACTAAACTGGAGCAGAATAAGTGTTTACTGAAAACAATGACAGCAGTGGCCAATAGAGGGCGCAATGGCACCGCCCCACTCATCCAATGACCTTGATTAAGACATAAAAAACAAATAACCTTCAATTATGAAATTTAAATATTTCCAAATTTAATTGTTAAAATTCAGTTTGTTTAGCACCTTATTACCCATGATGCATCTGCTCATATTGTAGTTCCAATTTCACGTAGCTTAGCCATTGTTTTTCTGTTTCTGGGTGGCATAAAAATAGCATTCACCATTAATCCTTCATTAATAACAATAGAGGATTAGGGTCACTGAAAAAATAAAAAAGTTAACTGAATTTAAAATTTTATTTCAGTATAAAATAAGAAAAAAGTCAGAATTCCGACTTTAATCTCAGGATTTTGGATCTTAATGTAGATGAGCAGCATGAAGGCAGAGATGTGGGAGCGCTGAGCTTCACTGACAAATGATCCGGTACGGCGCGCTGAACTCTGACTAACTCTGCTCCTCCAGCTGTGCTTGTGCAGAAATGCGTCTTTGCGCAGCTTAGCTCAGAGTCTGCACTTTAAGCTCCAGTCTGATGGTTCGCTCTCAGCAGTACGGCTCTTTCTGCTCTCGCTACTTAATAAACTAGATGTGGCTGATCATCCTCTGCCAAGTGTAAAAAAAACCTTTGTCTCACTATCAGGAGTTTATTTCCTTCAGCTCACAAGAGGTGATGCTAAACATTCTTTAATTTTTATCAAAAGGAATCCCTAAATTATACCCAAAGCAAATATTTCATTGAATTCTCTTTATTTCTGAATAAGACCCAGATGTAAAGGTTCATAGATATTTGAATATTTCTCTGTCATTGTTCTTGTTCCTATCTATCTAAATATGAGGTCATTGTTTCCTTCTATTGTCATTAAAACATTTTTTTATATTTACTTTAAATATTTCAACATTTCATTCAGCATATTCATTCACTTTAGGCCATGACAAGGCAATTATGGAGGTTCTCTCTGTATATTTCTATATCTAAACTCAGTTAATTGAAATCTAATTGACCCCTGAGCATCAGTAACCGAGGGGTAAGTTAAAGAAATAAAACCAAAATTACCAAAGTAGAAAGAAGAAGGTCTTTGTTCTTTGCTCTTTTGCAGTAATGCAGATTTTATAGATCTGTGTTTAATGCAGAATTCATAGCAGATCAGGAAGTGTTTGCTTTGGGATGGACACCTTGGATGTCTAAAATCATTCCATTGTTGGACATTTTGTTAGCTTGTCTGTCTGCTATATTAACCAATAGGATGTGTTAAATTAGATCTGCTATTTTCACAACTTTTTCATAAAGTAGAGCATTAATTCACAAAAAAAGTTTATTTGAATTCTATAAATCAACGTTTTCTGCCCAACAGCAATGATTAACTAGACGGCAGGATTCTATACCCAGCTACTGTAGCATCTAGGATAGAGCTGTCAGTCTGGGAAGCTTTTTTGCTTCATAAAACTCAATAAAACCGACTAAAGCTAAATTTTAGTCGGCTAAAAACGAGTAAAACTATCACATATAGTGATGAGAAAATGTGACTAAAACTAAAGATAGTTTTCATCCTGAAGACCAAGACGACATCTAAGATGGCTGCCAAAAACAACACTGGAGACAGGAGGATTTCAAAGACTTTTAAAACCTCTCCTTTGTTTAAATTCTCTGAACTTTTTAATGATTTTCGCCCTAATAATGCAAAGTACAGCAAACCAAATTTTGGAGGTTTAAATAAGGCAGAACTTTAAAATGATTGGCAGCCATGTTTTTATCGTTCACGTCATTTCAATCCAATTCTATTCAGTTTACGTATTTCTATAGCTCCAATTCACATCATGCCATCTCAGGTCACTTTATAGAGACAAATCAACCAGATCATCCAGTCAATGTTAAAGCAGAAATAGATCATTTCTTTCTCTCTACAAAAGAAGAAAAATTCATCTGACTGAAAACTTGGTTGTCTGATTTTTAGGGCGTTTAAAGTTTAAGAGTTTAAGAGACATGATTTATGTCTAAACGACATCTATGTTTGGTTGAAAGGTGAAAAGCCGTAACATTCAGGTCGTTATAAAGACGTTAAAAACTGGGTTTGTAGCGTCTATTAGTGGAATAAAGTGGGACAAAGGCAGAATTATTTCTGGACTTAATCCAGACTATGATAGAACGACCAGATTTAGCCTAAAAACCAACGTCTGAATGGCGTCTGCTGTTTGGGGGATAATGAGTGAAAACTGGACTCACTGCATCCGGTTGGGCTCGTCCCAGATGCCATGTGATGGCCATCTGCACACAGGACTGGCCCACATCAGGCAGGGTGGCCATGATCATCTCCATGGTGATGGCGTCTTTGTCTGATGGTGGGGGGAGTCTCATGGTGCAGGGGGTGTTGGGAACCCAGGCGCACCAGTCGAACTGAAGACAAGGAAAACAGTGGCTGTAATGGAGGCTGTAGACAGAGCGGCTGTTTGAGTTTCCGTCCATCGGTGACGGTTCTGTACGGAGTTAGATTAGTCTCAATTTTCTCAAATACTCATATGTGATCCATAAATGCACAGAACAAGATTTACCAAAGGATTTCTGGTACCAGTGGTCTTTAAACTTCTCTGTATTTGTGTGTGGAGTTTTGACGTGCCTCGTTACACAAATGCATTTTTAATTAGGGGATGGTTTGCAACCAATCACAGAGCTCCCTTGTATTAGCCAATCACAAGAAAGCAATCCACGTGGGATGACTTAGCCCCAGATTCCACATCCTCCGCTCCTCCCCGCTCACACGCATTGTGCAGAGCACTGGTGCAGACATGTTAATCAATGAGAGCTGTTCCACAATCACAGTTACTCCTCTGCATGTCACCGTCCACGTACGTCTTCTCTGTCCTTCACCGTCAAAATACGGAGCTAAGGTATTTTTAGCTCCGCTCCCGTCCGGCCAGGTCAAGATCCACAATCGCACCAAACAGGTCAAAGAATGTCAAGAAGATCCAGTTTGTCAAATTAAAATATGGTAAAGACAGATCAGTAACTAGCAAGTAGAGCAGGGTTCCAGATCCATCATTGGTCCGAAACGCCTGAATCAAATAGCCGAGTTACCTTCTCAGCATGTTCAGTTCCAGAGATGGAAGTAATGAAGTACAAATACTTCGTTACTGTACTCAAGTAGATTTTTCTGATATTTTTACTTTACTTTACTACTTATTTTTATGGCGACTTTTTGCTTCTACTCCTTACATTTTTACACAAATATCTGTACTTTCTACTCCTTACATTTTTAAAAATTGGCTCGTTACTTTACTTTTGAATCATTTCAATGGAGTTACCGTTATTATTTTTCACGTCATCAATACCAAATTCAATCTAATTGGATGGGAATCTACGTTGCATTTGACGCACCACTACAAGATGAATCGACAGATTCGGCGGTATTCATTGGCGGCAAATCATTGCAGCTTGGTGGCGGTGGCGTTAGCATAGTAGCATGGACGACGAGATGATTGAAAATGAACACAACGGAGATCTAGTCCTATTGGCAGACATCCATTTAAAATGTAGGCAACGGCATGAAAAAAGTGGTTTCTACTTTTACTTTTATACTTTAAGTAAATTTACAAGCCTGTACTTTGTTACTTTTCCTTGAGTAAAGAAGTTTAATCAGTACTTCCACTTTTACCAGAGTATTTTTCAACACAAGTATCTGTACTTTTACTCAAGTACGAAAAGTGAGTACTTTTGCCATCTCTGTTCAGTTCCTCCAGAGTCCTCTCAATCATCTACTTACTCAATTCAGGTGTGTTGAAGCAAAGGCACTTCTAAAAGTTGCAGGATAGCGGCCCTCGTGGACTGGAATTGCCCCCCCCCTGAATTACAGCATAATTCTTATATATTCCCACAAACTAAGACAGTTTAATTAAAGGATTGGATGCGTCTATTGAGTCTATATACTTCAACAGACCAGGAAGCAGATTTATCATTTCCATCAAAATATTTATTTTATACCGAGAGGCTTAAAAGTTTAATCACATCCAATCACAAATCTCACAACTTCAAAACAAACTTGTGATTGCAGGCATGAATGAAGAGAGGCTGGGAGGTAGAGAACAAACCAGTTTAGGATGATTATTCCTATTACAAAGACCCACAACGAAAAAAATAAAGTTTGGGCAGAAACACGTGTGACTGATGCTGATGGTGAGATTTAATTATGTCTTATTAAATTAAGCGTTCATTTCAGCACGTTTTTCTACTATGAATTCTCTCCTGGAGCTCAGAGGAAGTCAGCGCCGAGCAGGACGGAGGAACAGCTGAGGCTGTAGGCTTTGCTTTGAGCAGGCGGTCTGGAACGGAGCAGGCCGGATATAGAGGATGTGGGATCTGAGGCTAAGTCATCCCACGTGGATTACTTTCTTGTGATTGGCTCATACAAGGGAGCTCTGTGATTGGTTGCAAACCGTCCCCTGTTTAAAAAAAAGCATTTGTGTATCGAGGAGATTCTCAAAAATCCACACACAAAAGCAAGTTTAAAGACCACTGGTACTTTTTAATTTGACCTATAATTGCTTATGGACCAGGAATCCTTTGGTGAATCTTGTTCTGCGCGTGTGTGGATCTTATATTTGTATTTGTGGAAATAGAGACCGATTTAGCTCCATACAGACCCGTCACTGATGGACGGAAACTCAAACAGCCGCTCTGTCTACAGCCTCTGTGCTGTGCAGCTGTGGATCTTGTGTGCTTGTGTGAATCATGCTGTGTGTGTGTGGATCTTGGACTTTGCATGTATGAATAAAATGTGTATTTGTGAAAACTGTTTCTAAGCTTTGGTCATTCATTGGTTGGCCCTGTGGGTTTTCGCTACCTGTCCGTTGTTGGTTGCAGCGTGCTGAGCTGTGCTGGTGAAAATGGCCACGGCCAGTAGGGTGGAAAGTTCCTCTTTGCTGCTGAGAGTATTCGACAGACCTGAATAATGCAACCATAAAACAGAGGATGCTGTGATTCCTCCAACTTTAGCTTCCTGCTGAAATTGTTCCAAGTTATAATAAGTTACACACAGATGGGCTTTAGAATTGATGGTGTGGAAGGATAGGCAGTGGTGAGGTAGAGGTGACAGCTGGAATTACATCCGGTTTGAGTCCGGGACGTGCTAAAAGTGGCCATATGATCAGGAGAGCTGTCTGCAGGTTAACCAAACTAACCGGACTGTCCAGAGATCTGAGTTTCCAGTCTCTTAACTAATTCATCTTGAAAGACTCCAGCTAATACGGACGTTTTCTAACCACCAGCAGGTCGGAGCAATGACATGCCAGCAGTGTTTTTAGGGGCGGGACATGCAGGACTGATGACAGTCAGAAGGGCTTTGGCGGGGAATAACAAACAGCGCAATGCTGGAGGACTCACCTGTTGGTTACGCAAACAGCATCAATTTCTCGTTTAAAAATGGAGAAACACATGCAATAGCACTAAATGCAGCATCAACACTGAGAATAGGGAAATAAGTTAGTGATACAAAAACAGGCAATGTTAGCAGGGATTTCCTGAGATTTCATAAAGAAAATATTGATTTAAGTTCACTAACTGGTTTTTGATGCAGAGAACAGGAGGCAGAGGTGAGCATTGCACATTTAATAAGGCAGCTGAGGTAAAATCCAAACAATACAAAGAACAAAGAAAAAAACTAAACATCAGGACAAACTCACGTGGAGAACCAGAGACGACGGAACAACAAAACACAAACCAGCACTGAGTGACTGCAGAGGGGGTGTATATATGGGAGACTGAACCAAGACAGGCTAATCAGCAGATTGGGAGCAGATGTGGGCAGGACCAACTAGGAGGAAGCCAAGGGGAGAGAAAGCAAGCACCAGGGGGCGACAGAGAGTAACTAAAGAACTCAGCAGTGATAGAAATAAACTACACAGAACACAAATAAACTAAAGATAAACCCAAGCAGAGGGCAGAACTCTGACAATAACAATAAGGAAACGTTAAGCAGTTTCTCACTTGAAATTATATTACGATGAGCTTTTGCATCATAACTCATTATTTTTACACATGTTGTGTTAAAGTTGAACCTTATATGTATATTTAAGACAAAGTAACAAAAACATACCAAACTTGGGAAGCTCAGTGAAACCTTCCTCTGTTATGTCTTTGATCCACGCTTGTAGCTCCGGGTCCTTCTGAACATCCTGGTCGGAGCGGTAGTACAGGTTCACCATGTCTGAGACGAAACTGAGCAGAACCGTACAGTTAATAATGAGCCACATAACAAACTGGACTCTTCTTCACAGGTTTCAGACCCTTTAAAGCCAAGTGTGTCATGTCAGTTTTTAAGATTTCTGCATCATCAGTGTGATATTTTTGTTCTTGAAAACCCTGACTTACACAATCAGAAAGATTCAGTGCACAGAAAATGTGTAAAAGATTATACAGAAATGCTTATGGTGTGAAAATTGATGCAAATATTTTTCAATATTTTATTCAATTTGTCAGAAAGTTAATTGACAGCTCTAATAAAAGAAAATATAATTTTCTTTCAATTATTTCACCGGTCCGGGCTTTAAAAGGTTAAATCCAAGACCTGCTCAATGGGGTCTCCTGCACTGTTTATTCCAGACTTTATTCTCGTAATGTTACGACGTTATTCTTGTAATTTTACGATTTTATTCTCGTAATGTTACGACTTCATTCTCGTAATTTTATGACTTTATCCTAATCATTTTACGACTTTATTTTCATAATTTTTACGACTTTATTCTTACATTTTTTATTACTGTATTCTCGTAATTTGACACCTTTATTCCCGTTATTTTACGACTTTATTCTCATAATGTTGATACTTTATTCTCAAAATAGAAGAAAAAAATCTCTAGCCTGGCCCTAATACTCCGTCGTAGGGGCAGCACCGAGTCCAACTACAAAGAAATTAATTGCCTGGATGAAACTTATTATTTTGATGGTTTTTATTTTATTTAAATTCCAACAGGCCATAACGAAAATGAGAGTAAATGAAACAAATCTAACAAGTCTATTTTTAAAATGTAAAATCTAAATAATTCCCCCAGTATATCCTTAAGTATTGATTAAGGAAGGTAACAAAGACACCTCTGGATAGATCCTTTCGAACCTCCACCAGGTGCGGCGTATGAGAGTGCATCTACCTGTGAATGGCTTCCCACAGCATCAGAGCGTTTTCTCTGTAGAAATAGTTGGGAAGCTGGAAAACTCCTCTGTCGCTGAAGTCGAACTGTGGCTGAAGGGAGCGATAGGTTAACACCTTGTATTCCCTCTGGGCCAGAATCAGGAGACCATCACCTCCTGTAGACACCACCTGTACACAAACAGGACCATTATTCATGTTCAAATGACTTTCATAAAAAGATTGATGATATGTGGAACATTTAGAGAAGTTTACAGTCTGAAGCCACTAAGTTGGCTGGAAAAGAAGCTCGAGGCGAAGAAAAAGCTGGAGGAATTCAGGACTTCATCAACAATGACCTATTCCCAAAACCAACACTACTTATGGCTGCTCGTGACTGGAACGCTCTACAAAATATTCATCCTTCAAAACATTTCTATCATCCTCGTTCATAGACACTTGCAGCTGCTTTTCTACAGTCATTTTTGGGTTGTCTGTTGTGTTTTAAATTGTAATTAATGTATATCTTACTAATGTATTGTATTTATTTTAGCCCTACTTCCATTTTCCTAAATGGTGACTCCACTTGTAAGCCTACCGTTGTAAATAAGAACTTGTTCTGAATGACATGCCTGTAAAAATAAAGGTATAATAATGAAAAATTGAAACATACTCTTTTGAAAATGCCATTGGGAGAGATGAGCTGAGTTCGCCCCCTGCAGTTGATCTCCAGTGTGTAGCGCAGATGTGGAGCCAGGAGCTGTAATGGAAGGAAAAAAAGTGTAAAATAACAAGCAAAACTGCTGTTAAAACAAATGCAGTTTAAGTTATTAAGAAAAAACTCTCAGTTCCTCTACTGTAGCTTGGATATCATTCTAACAGTGAAAAGATTGAACACAACTGGTCTATTTGTGCCACATTTCTCACATCATGGAAGATAAAACATCTAGCGTGTGAAATGGAGGTATTGGGTCAAAGCAAGGTGGGATGTCCATGTGGCTGAGGGAAGGACAGAAACATGCTGAGCTTGTTCCTGAATTGAAGATTCACTTCATTGATTCTCTCCAGACTTCCATCTGTCTGATCATCCTGCTGCTTGAAGCCTGTGATCTTCTCCATCCCTGACCACACACCTTATATTGCTCCTTTCATTCTCTTATCTTGGCCTTGAGTTGCTTCTGTATACTCCTCAATAACTCCCTGTCTCTATGAAGGCTCTTTTTTTATTTTTTTAGTAGTTCCTTCAGAACATTGGTCATCTAGGGCTTATTATTAGAAATCATCTCATTGTTCTGTTGGGCATGGTGTGACAGTAGCAGCCATTCAAAATGGCCCTTCTCAGTCAAAAGCCAGCCGAATGGCAGCAAAATCGCCTCCAACTTCCAGCCACTGCAGTGACCGCCCTTTGCATACCGTAATTCCTCTAATATTGGCCTGTATTCCATTAGCGGCCGGGTCTCTAATAATGGCCTGTCTGGCTGTCGGCGGAGGTAAATAATGGCCGGACTCGTATATAGACTGGGGCTATAATTACAACCAACAGTGTTTCTGGGCAGTCCTCAACAACTTGTAATAAGTAACATACATGTACCACAGGGGGGCAGGGTTTGCTAACCAATCCAAGCCATTAGCATGGGAAGTCCCATCCTTACACAGAGATCGTAGTGGCCTCACACAATCGTTCTGATCTGAAAGACACATGTGATCCCCGGTAGGTTTGGTGGTAGCCAGGCAGCGTTAAAATGACAGAATTTTGTTGGCCTTCGTTGTTCTGAATTTCCCTTGAAATATATGATACCGGTAGCCTACTTCCACTTAGCATGCCTCAAATAAAATTTTGCTGTGATAGCAGAACAGTTCCCATGATTTTATTTAAAAACTTGGTTTCACAAGTCAGTTTGGCCAAGATTCCATTCTGCGTCTTTTTTTTCTGTATTGCTGTGCAGAAAAATTGCAGCTGCTGGAAGATCAGCAGATCGGAGCACAGCTAATCTAAATATTCATGATCAAACCATAAAAGGAATAAAACCTGTGGTTTCATTCTAGGGCTTTTAACCAGGCTGGTTAATTAGGGCTCATAGAACAGCTAATATGCCATTTTCAGCCCAACCAATGTTACACACCCTATTAGAGACCTGAAGGACCAGATACCCTATAGAATCACTCTATCACCCTATTAGAGACTTGAAGGACCAGATACCCT
Organism: Cyprinodon diabolis; assembly: GCA_030533445.1. Lineage (NCBI taxonomy): Eukaryota > Metazoa > Chordata > Actinopteri > Cyprinodontiformes > Cyprinodontidae > Cyprinodon > Cyprinodon diabolis. The sequence continues at coordinate 4,382,518 of CM060075.1, read as the reverse complement.
ATAGAATCACTCTATCACCCTATTAGAGACCTGAAGGACCAGATACCCTATAGAATCATTCTATCACCCTATTAGAGACCTGAAGGACCAGATACCCAATAGAATCATTCTATCGCCCTATTAGAGACCTGAAGGACCAGATACCCTATAGAATCATTCTATCACCCTATTAGAGACCTGAAGGACCAGATACCCTATAGAATCATTCTATCACCCTATTAGAGACCTGAAGGACCAGATACCCTATAGAATCATTCTATCACCCTATTAGAGACCTGAAGGACCAGATACCCTATAGAATCATTCCATCACCCTATTAGAGACCTGGAGGACCAGATACCCTATAGAATCATTCTATCACCCTATTAGAGACCTGGAGGACCAGATACCCTATAGAATCATTCTATCACCCTATTAGAGACCTGAAGGACCAGATACCCTATAGAATCATTCTATCACCCTATTAGAGACCTGAAGGACCAGATACCCTATAGAATCACTCTATCACCCTATTAAAGACCTGGAGGACCAGATACCCTATAGAATCATTCTATCACCCTATTAGAGACCTGGAGGACCAGATACCCTATAGAATCATTCTATCACCCTATTAGAGACCTGAAGGACCAGATACCCTATAGAATCATTCTATCACATTATTAGAGACCTGAAGGACCAGATACCCTATAGAATCATTCTATCACATTATTAGAGACCTGAAGGACCAGATACCCTATAGAATCCTTCTATCACCCTATTAGAGACCTGAAGGAACAGATACCCTATAGAATCATTCTATCGCCCTATTAGAGACCTGAAGGACCAGATACCCTATAGAATCATTCTATCGCCCTATTAGAGACCTGAAGGACCAGATACCCTATAGAATCATTCTATCACCCTATTAGAGACCTGAAGGACCACATACCCTATAGAATCATTCTATCACCCTATTAGAGACCTGAAGGACCAGATACCCTATAGAATCATTCTATCACCCTATTAGAGACCTGAAGGACCAGATACCCTATAGAATCATTCTATCACCCTATTAGAGACCTGAAGGACCAGATACCCTATAGAATCATTCTATCACCCTATTAGAGACATGAAGGACCAGATACCCTATAGAATCATTCTATCACCCTAAGTTAGTCACAACCTCCACTAATGCACCTCCTTTGCGTTTGCCGCTCTCCTTTAAAATCTCTGTCTGCTTGTATTGTTAAAATGCATTGTAACAAATGCTCAAACGTTAAAAAGTGATAGTGAAAATAACAGGATCCAATACTAGATGGCCTATTGTGTATAATCCTCCCAGAAAGCTGTGTTTATCCACAGAAGTAGGAATGACTGTTTTGAAAAGCAATTTCTAAGAATGAAAATCACTGAGCTACAGTAGCAGCCATTCAAAATGACCCCTCCCAATCAGAAGCAGCCGAATGGCCCCTTCAACTTCCAGCCGGTATTCTCCTGGGCGTGCATATTTTTTTTCTCTCCACCTTTTCACTGAATTACAGGCTCTGACTAGGAGATGATGCTTCTCTTTTGATCTTAATGTCGACAAATCATTACAGAAATAATATTTTAGATTGTTAGTGTTAATTGTAGGGGACTAGCTGAGGACCAGCCAAGGACCAGCCAAGGACCGGCCAAGGACCAGCCAAGGACCAGTCAAAGGCCAGCCAAGGACCAGCCAAGAACCAGCCAAGGACCAGCCAAGGACCGGCCAAGGACCAGCCAAGGACCAGTCAAAGGCCAGCCAAGGACCAGCCAAGAACCAGCCAAGGACCAGTCAAGGAAAGTGGAGAAATTTTAAATGGCTACTGCTGTACTCCACCAGAACAATTCTACAATTACAGTTACCTTATATATAGGGTGCACTGCTGGCAGCTGTCTTAGAGTCGCAACACAGAACACCTCTATAACCAGGTGGGTCCTTAGAAGGTGAGACAGGACCTGGAAAACCTGGAATTCTGCGTGACGCACCCACATCTTGGCCAGCAGCCATGCCAATGGAGGGTCTCTGGGCAAAAATATCGGTGTGTCCAAGCTTGGAGTCTGCTCGAGCTAAAGACAAAATAAATACAAGTGAAGGCATTGTAGTCACCTACATATAACAAAGCGCTTCTACATCTAACCTCTCAGAGAACATAAGACGTCACCATCAATCATCTGTGTGGTTTCTTAAAAATGCTCCTTGATACCTGAATTCACTTTTAATATTTGCAGGTTTTTTGTTTTTTATGTGCTCCAAATGTTATCCTATTTTATATAAAATATATTGGACCAGAACAAATTTAGTCAACATAACAGTTCATTAACTTTACATTGTAAAGACCCTACCTACCTACCTACCTACATATCCAAACCTACCTACCTACCTACCTACCTACCTACCTACCTACCTACATATCCTACCTACCTACATATCCAAACCTACCTACCTACCTACATATCTAAACATACCTACCTACCTACCTACCTACATATCCAAACCTACCTACCTACCCACCTACCCACCTACCTACCTACCTACCTACCTACCTACCTACCTACCTACCTACCTACCTACGTATCCAAACCTACCTACCTACCTACCTACATATCCAAACCTACCTACCTACATATCCAAACCTACCTACCTACCTACCTACGTATCCAAACCTACCTACCTACCTACCTACCTACCTACGTATCCAAACCTACCTACCTACCTACCTACCTACCTACATATCCAAACCTACCTACCTACCTACCTACCTACGTATCCAAACCTACCTACCTACCTACCTACCTACCTACGTATCCAAACCTACCTACCTACCTACCTACCTACCTACCTACCTACCTACATATCCAAACCTACCTACCTACATATCCAAACCTACCTACCTACCTACCTACCTACCTACCTACCTACCTACATATCCTACCTACCTACATATCCAAACCTACCTACCTACCTACATATCTAAACCTACCTACCTACCTACCTACCTACATATCCAAACCTACCTACCTACCCACCTACCTACCTACCTACCTACCTACCTACCTACGTATCCAAACCTACCTACCTACCAACCTACGTATCCAAACCTACCTACCTACATATCCAAACCTACCTACCTACGTATCCAAACCTACCTACCTACCTACCTACCTACCTACGTATCCAAACCTACCTACCTACCTACCTACCTACCTACATATCCAAACCTACCTACCTACCTACCTACATATCCAAACCTACCTACCTACCTACCTACCTACATATCCAAACCTACCTACCTACCTACCTAACTACCTACCTACCTACCTACCTACCTAACTACCTACCTACCTACCTACCTACATATCCAAACCTACCTACCTACATATCTAAACCTACCTACCTACCTACCTACATATCCAAACCTACCTACCTACCCACCTACCTACCTACCTACCTACCTACCTACCTACCTATGTATCCAAACCTACCTACCTACCTACCTACATATCCAAACCTACCTACCTACCTACCAACCTACGTATCCAAACCTACCTACCTACATATCCAAACCTACCTACCTACCTACGTATCCAAACCTACCTACCTACCTACCTACCTACCTACCTACCTACCTACCTACGTATCCAAACCTACCTACCTACCTACCTACATATCCAAACCTACCTACCTACCTACCTACCTACCTACCTACCTAACTACCTACCTACCTACCTACATATCCAAACCTACCTACCTACCTACATATCTAAACCTACCTACCTACCTACCTACATATCCAAACCTACCTACCTACCCACCTACCTACCTACCTACCTACCTACCTATGTATCCAAACCGACCTACCTACCTACCTACATATCCAAACCTACCTACCTACCTACCAACCTACGTATCCAAACCTACCTACCTACATATCCAAACCTACCTACCTACCTACGTATCCAAACCTACCTACCTACCTACCTACCTACCTACCTACCTACCTACCTACATATCCAAACCTACCTACCTACCTACCTACCTGCCTACCTACGTATCCAAACCTACCTACCTACCTACCTACCTAAAATACCACAACATTGTTTCTCTTGTTAGTTGTAACTGTTTCTGTTGTAACAGAAACAGTTACAACTAACAAGATCTTCTCAAAGGTAACATTGTATTTTATGAATCTTTAACAAATTATTCCACCTTTATTTGGTGTTTTCGTTGATCTAATGGGCCATAGACATAGTCATAGATAGACCCGGATCATCGGGTGAGAGGTGTGCCGACAGAGCGGCCATCTTAGGTCAGACCAATACGCGTCAATTGAGGCTAATCCTACTGTATGATTTTAGACGCTCTGAATCCGGTGAACTCTTTTCTGATTTCCAGATAAATTGTCAGACTGAAAACGAGAATGTTTCACGGTTTACATGTTACTGTCTTAATATATGATTTAGATCTTGTATTGACAGTTAGCAAACTTCCTGAGCTAATTCTCAGGATGTCCAACTTTTATTCCACTATTGGTGCACAAATAAAAGGAGACAACAAACCACATCCAGTGAAATTCCCTTTCAGAAGAAGGATTTCATGATAGATTATCCTGTTTCACGGTTACTGTTTTTCTGGTGTTTAAACAAGATGATGAGTAACAGAGATGTATATTTAACTATAAATACATATTTCTATATACAGATGTATTTTACCTATAGCATAGATATTATAATCCTTTTGAACATATATCTGCTCGGATCCTTTGAGTGTGTGTTTGTATACTCTTTTGCATATAAATATATACAGGTGCTGGTCATAAAATTAGAATATCATGAAAAAGTAGATTGATTTCAGTAATTCCATTTAAAAAGTGAAACTTGTATATTATATTCATACATTACATACAAACTCATATATTTCAGATGTTTATTTTGTTTAATTTTGATGATTACAAATGACAACAAATGAAAATCTCAAATTCATCATATCAGAAAATTAGAATATTACTGAAGACCAATAAAAACAAAGGATTTATAGAAATGTTGGCCAACTGAAAAGTATGAACATGAAAAGTATGAGCATGTACAGCACTCAGTATTTAGTTGGGCCTCCTTTGGCCTGTATTACCGCAGCAATGCGGCGTGGCATGGAGTCGATCAGTCTGTGGCACTGCTCAGGTGTTATGATAGCCCAGGTTGCTCTAATAGTGGCTTTTAGCTCTTCTGAATTGTTGGGTCTGGTGTATTGCATCTTCTTCTTCACAATACCCCATAGATTTTCTATGGGGTTAAGGTCAGGAGAGTTTGCTGGCCAATTAAGAACAGGGATACCATGGTCCTTCAACCAGGTACTGGTAGCTTTGGCACTGTGTGCAGGTGCCAAGTCCTGTTGGAAAATGAAATCTGCATCTCCAAAAAGTTGGTCAGCTGCAGGAAGCATGAAGTGCTCTAAAACTTCCTGGTATGTGGCTGCGTTGACCCTGGACCTCAGAAAACACAATGGACCAACACCAGCAGATGACATGGCACCCCAAACCATCACTGACTGTGGAAACTTTACACTGGACTTCAAGCAACGTGGATGAAGTGCCTCTCTTCTTTTCCTCCAGACTCTGGGACCTTGATTTCCAAAGGAAATGCAAAATTTACTTTCAGCAGAGAACATGACTTTGGACCACTCACCAGCAGTCCAGTCCTGTTTCTCTTTAGCCCAGGCAAGACGCTTCTGACGCTGTCTGTGGTTCAAGAGTGGCTTGACACAAGGAATGCGACAGCAGAAACCCATGTCTTTCATACGTCTGTGTGTGGTGGTTCTTGAAGCACTCACTCCAGCTGCAGTCCACTCTTTGTGAATCTCCCCCACATTTTTGAATGGGTTTTGTTTCACAATCCTCTCCAGGGTGCGGTTATCTCTCTTGCTTGTACACTTTTTTCGACCACATCTTTTCCTTCCCTTCGCCTCTCTATTAATGTGCTTGGACACTGAGCTCTGTGAACAGCCAGCCTCTTTAGCGATGACCTTTTGTGTCTTGCCCTCCTTGTGCAAGGTGTCGATGGTCGTCTTTTGGACAACTGTCAAGTCAGCAGTCTTCCCCATGATTGTGTAGCCTATAGAACTAGACTGAAAGACCATTTAAAGGCTTTTGCAGGTGGTTTGAGTTAATTAGCTGATTAGAGTGTGGCACCAGGGGCCATCAATTTTGAACCTTTTCACAATATTCTAATTTTCTGATATGATGAATTTGAGATTTTCATTTGTTGTTATTTGTAATCATCAAAATTAAACAAAATAAACATCTGAAATATATGAGTTTGTATGTAATGTATGAATATAATATACAAGTTTCACTTTTTAAATGGAATTACTGAAATCAATCTACTTTTTCATGATATTCTAATTTTATGACCAGCACCTGTATATATGCAAAAGAGTTTTGGAAGAAGTTTAGACAAACTTATCAGGACAAAAACCCTTTAGTTAGACAAACAAATTGACCATTTTCACTTCGATTTAGGAAAATTCTGTGTTTTCTGGGTAATTGGCTTCTTTTCCATTTAATGTCATTCTAGCTGTTTTCTACTTATATTTAAGCAGTGTTGTATTTCTGAGTAACTCTCTGTCGCCCCCTTGTCTCTTTTTCCCTAGCTTCCTTCTAGTTGCTTCTATCCACACCTGCTCTCTATTAGGTGATTTGCCCATCCTTTGTTCTGTCTCCCATATATACACCTCCTCTTCAGTTCCTCATTGCTGCATTCTAGTTGTTCTTCTTCTAGTTGTTGTTCTGTTTCTGGACTATTTGCTTCTATTCTATTAACATCCTCATAAAAGTTTCTGCCTCTCCGTCTCTGCATCTGGTTCCTCATCAAACATCCACCAAACCTGACATGGAACTACTTTTATTGTACATTTTAGAGCACAATTTTATTCTCCAATTGTCCTTGAGATGAAAGAAGGAAATTTTATAAACCTGTGGGATTGAAGTGACAAGTCCTGATCAAAAATAAAGTGTTTTTTATTATTAATAACTTTCTTTATTATTCAACATTCTTTATTATTAAAAAACATGTAGTCTATCTAATTGGTTACATTCATTTGCATTAATGGCCACATATAGCAGAGTATCATCAGCATAACATGCGTGCAGATGTTATTACCATGAACATAGAAACTGTTGCTCTGTGTTCCAGTAAAAATATTTAGTTTTTGCTTCATGGTCAAACATGTTTGTTATACCTGAATTGCAATAGGTATGAGTCCTTCATCTGGATGCTGGTAGAGCAGGCAGAGCGGAGCAGCTATGAACTGCGGTTTACCCTTGATTGTGTTTGCAGGTATCCCTTCCATGATGGCATAGTCTAAGAGGTAGATATTCCCCGCCTAAAGAGATTCAAACGATAAAAGCCAAGAGAAAGTGAAAATAAGACCTGAATGGCTGTAGAATGGATTAAAATAAGTTCTGGAAACAGACGATTTCCCACTCTGAGTTCTTTGTCCAGGCTAGTTTTAGCCGGCATGGAGCTCTGAACCATATCCGATGTGACGGGGAAGTTTTCAGGCAGCTTCGTACACCTCTTGATCATCCTCGGGTTGGAGCCGTTTAAACACTGGTAGCCAAAGAACCATTCTTCCTTCCAGTGATCCATGCAATACTCTAAAATCAAAACATAATGGTTAATATATATACTTCATTATCAGAAAAGGAACTCAGCAGTAAAATCTGATTAATCTAGTCTATTAATACTCAGCAGTTTGCAGCAATGATCAGTGGTGAGCTAGGCAGTAACTTTCACACCATATTAGTGTTAGCAGTACTTTTTATGGAGCTGCATTCGGTTACTTTCTAAAGCTTTATTTTGCTAGCCAAGTTTTTTTCTTTCTTTACTCTACTTAAATTTATATTGTGGCGGACCACTAGGGGGCTCCACTCTCACTCGGTGGAGAGGTTGTAGTTAGGGGAAATATGTTTGTTCGATGTGTATATATGTGGGTTTTCTGTACAGTTGCTCTCAGTTGGAGTAAAGAACTGTTTAAACCTGCCTGCTTTGTGTCGTTATCTTCACTCCTCCACAATATCTTTGATATAACCTCCTGTTTTACCACCTCCTGTTTGTTGAAACTTTTATTATTAGTCATTTTTTCTATTTACAGTAGTAGCCATTCACATTTTCCCCACCTTGCTTGGCTGGTCCTCGCCTGGTCTACCCTCAATTCCTTTTAAAACATCAATCTTTGTACTAATTGTACTAAATGTACCAAATATTTGTTTGTTTTTTATCTTTCAATGTTACGTTCATATTTGCAATATCAAACTACAAAACACATTTGCTGGACGGGGCCGCCTTTTGCAGCTGCTTTTTCTATGTCTGCTTCTGTCTCCTTGAACCCCAGTGGGCCTCAGCAGATGGCCGCTCACACTGAGCCTGGTTCTGCTGGAGGTTTCTTCCTGTTCAAAGGGAGTTTTTCCTCTCCACTGTCGCTACAAGCATGCTTAGTGTGAGGGATTGCTGAAGAGTCAATGAGTCGATGCAATCAGCTGGTTTTCCTTAGATAGAAAACTTTGAATCAACCTGACTGGATGATCTGGTGAACTGGAAAGTGACCTGAGATGACATGATGTGAATTGGAGCTATAGAAATAAACTGAATAGAATGAATTGAAATTTGTAGTTTGATAAAATTAGTGCAAAACCAAACAAGCAAAACTAAATGATGGAGCAGGTTTTCTTACCAGCTATGGGGCTCCGGAGTTTCCAAAATATCCGTTTGAAGTCCTCCAGGTCATTCCAGGATTTCCCGAATGTGATGGCCAGCTTCTTCAGAGACAGCTCCAGCAGGCTGAGGAAAGAGCAAATGTTCTTAACTAACATCAAACAAACAAACTGCCCTCATTTTACGTCCACTGTCTGTTTAAGATCTGTTTTCTCAAGTTATTTTTATTGTTTAATTCTAACTTCAGTTTTATTTTATTTAATAACACTTAACAGGAAGGTATCCTTCACATATCTTTAATGGCTACTTTTGCTTATTTGTTTAGCTTCCTTCCAGTGTTTCACTGAAACATGGCTGCAGGTTCATATCCTTGACGCCATTATCTTCCCGCCATTCTAACCATACTTGCAGAAAAAGATTAAAAGATCTGCAAAAGCAAAGAAGGAGCGTTAGCAGTGCTGGTGAACAACAGATGCCGTAATCTAGGACATTTCACTGGGAATTTTTCTCACAGCAGGCCAGATATTGATGTTTTGATGCTGATGTGGACATTTTTATTTATCAGAGGGAAACAAATCACTGCTCAGTAAAACAGAGACCGATCGATCTTTCTCTTTGCTAATTTATTCAAAGGCATAAAGCATCTGAAGGCTCTCGCTCTTTGAGGCAGAAAGCGTTGAAGGAGGGGGATGCACAAAATTTTATACATCACAATAGAGCGGGAGACAATACTTTGCCTCTAGCTTAAACCAGCCTGTTACCAGCATTCCTTATTAGCTGGCCTTAGTGCAGAAATAGATTGTAAATCTCCTCTGACTCTGACTCCTAAGCACATTTAGTGGGGAAAGGCTTAAAAATATGCCAAAGGGCAGCATGCATCCTGCAGGGTTTGGCGATCCAACGACCAACCCGTCCGTGGAGGATCAGGAATCAGAAAGGTGGAATAACTCTTTTTTTCACTTTTACCCGATGTATTCCAGCATCCAGCTGCCATGCACGTGGGCATTGTCAGTTTCACTATAGCTCTGGTGAATTTCAATGGTGAAGTCCTCTGGAAATCTTCAATAATTGTTGTTGATTGCAGATGTGTCTAGTAGTTCCCATTGATTTAGCTTGTAAAGCGGGGAGAATGGCGCTAGGCTTACCGCACCGTGACGTCACTGCTGGAAGATGGCAGGAGGGAGGGGCTACTATATTTGGGCAAAGATGGCCGCTCCCAGACTCAGTGATTATGACAAAAATTATTGTTTTTATTTTTTTACTGATTAACGCCAAATCAATTAAATCACTGCCAATATATTAGTTTTCAGTACAAATAATGATCCATCGATTATTCCTGGCTCACAGACTTTTCCTTTAATCTGTCGAAAAATGTTTCGATTAATAATTGGAAAGCCAAGGATTACTTAAGGAAACAGGTGTAAATAAAACTTTTCCACTTCAGGAGTTCTAGATAGATAGATATCTGTCTGTCTGTCTGTCTGTCTGTCTGTCTGTCTGTCTGTCTGTCTGTCTGTCTATCTATCTATCTATCTATCTATCTATATATACGCCACAGCTACAGTGATCCTAGAGATGCTTGGCTATAAGATAAGCACCACAGGCCACAAAGCAGAGCCCCCATGCTGTGGAAAACAAGTCTGGAAGCCAATGCAAAGGGTGATGCACTATCCCCGCTGCTGTTCTGCATGAACCCCCTCAGCCAGATCATCACAAAGACTGGCTACGGATACCAATTCTGAAGTGGAACAATCATCAGTCACCTCCTCTACATGGATGACATCAAGCTGTATGCCAGGAGTGAGCGAGACATCGACTCACTGATCCACACTACCAGGATCTACAGCATTGGGATGTCATTCGGACTGGACAAGTGCGGTCGCATGGTCTCAAAGAGAGGGAAGATGATGAGAACCGAGGGGGTTGAACTACCAGAAGGCCACATTACAGATGTGCAGGACAGCTACAAATACCTTGGGGTGCCACAGGCTAACGGAAACCACGAGGAGATGGCAAGAAAGACTGCCACAGCTAAATACCTACAAAGAGTAAGGCAGGTCCTGAAAAGTCAGCTGAATGGGAAAAACAAGCTCCAAGCCATCAACACATATGCCCTACCAGTCATCAGATACCCCGCTGGTATAATAAACTGGCCAAAGGAGGAGATAGAGGCCACTGACATCAAGACAAGAAAGCTCCTCACAATGCATGGAGGGTTCCACCCCAAATCCAGCACCCTGAGACTGTATGCCAAGCGTAGCGAGGGAGGCCGAGGGCTAGTGAGTGTCAAGACCACTGTCCAGGATGAAACAACTAAGACCCAGGAATGATAAAAAACACAATACAAGTACCATTATCAACTAAATAGGAACTTTAAGAAGACAGGAATACCAGTGTCTCCACAGCTTAGACTGATATCGGATTGCACTACCTGTGGTATCAGTAAGTGACAAAATAATATCTTTTTCAGATGCATTTAACCTACAAATAAACTTATACATTAACTTTCGTAGGACAGCTTGTAGGGTATTGACTCTTGCTGTGACAAACATCTCACTTGCACTGGACCATCTTGGACGTTTCAAAAGTACCCGCATAGCATCATTATAGGCCACCTGCAGCCTTTGCAGGTTGACTTTTCTATAGGTAGTCCACAGGTGAGCAGTGTACAGAGAGGTACAATATGCATTAAACAGTTCCACTTTGACTTTATCAGTACATGAACCCAATTTACGAGCAAGGGTATTAGCTTGAGCATACATTGTCTGCAAATATCATCATCGTCTGACAGATTTTCTGTGATGATGTTCCCATCACATATATTGTCAGACAAAAATATATTTTATATGTTAAATGCAAAATGTTTATATATTTTTAAAATCTTGGTATAATTCCTGCTCTCAGTGAGTCGCTCTGTCAGCTAAATGCAGGTTTTAAAATCTCTACTCCAGTTAACTATTAATCGATATTAAATTAGTTGATGATTATTTCAAGAATCGATTAATTAATCCCATTAATTGTTTCACCTCTAATCTGAACCCAACAGAACCGGCCTCGAGCACAGAGTTTAGAAACCAGAGAAGAACATAAAAGATGTTTTATGGTCTGTCCTCCATACAGCTCTGCTAAATGAGTCGATTATCCAGAGTTCAGCTTCTCTAACAGAACCACACAAACATTCTGCTTGCTTTGATCCTTTCAACAGTGGAAATAATCTGGGGATAATCCAGACCATCCATTCATGGTTCTGCTGTGGAATGATCTCACCAGTGAATTTTGATGAATTTTGAAGTTTGTCATGTTTATTTCTATAAAGGTCCACAGTTGTGTGAGTATTTTGCTCTAATCCTTTACTGCTGCAACACCACAGTTTCACCATGTGGGACAATAGAGGAATTTTTTATTTCATTCTATTCTATGTTCTATTCCAGTGAAGTTCTCCTTAAGAATGAACAGTGGCGCCCTCTGGTGGACAGCACTGAAAGAAATTCCTCCTGATGTCATCAGTTAATTGGATGGAACAAATGGTTGATTATTATTTGTTTACATCCCTGTTTTGGGTGAGGACGTCCTTCTGCAAACAGGATGTCCCAATTTAAGCTTCGCCGTTTTAGTTTTTTATTGGTTTTATTTACAATGATAGTTGAAGTTTCTTTTGGAAAGAATAAAATATAAATAGACTGAAATAACTTTAAAACCTAAAAAATAAAAATTAATCCGTTCAGTTTTTACTACAAAAATCTTAAAAAATTAAAAACCTAAAATAATTTATTAGCAGACAGGAGACGACGAAGTCTTAAGAAGTTGTCAAACAGCTGGAAATATGGACTAAATCGGAGTGATTTAGTGTTTTTTGTGTATTTTAATAAGGCGTCACTCACGCATAATGCAGTGAATGTTCAAAGTCGCTCCTTTTCTCGTTGTCAAAGCGAACATCTTGGGGTAAATCTGCTTCTGTTTTGGCATCAACACATCTGGGGATCCCAGGAGCCCACGTCACCCATCTGGCCAAGAGAGACACAACTTTAATCTCAGGAATTTCTGCATGAATAATTCTGCAGGATTCTTTATTTTTCTGTGAGACCTGAATGTGTTTTGTCTCTCCTGCAGCTCGTTCCTCCTGTGTTGCAGCAGCTGTGCTGAGGAGTCCTCCACCAGAGTCTTTGCTGCAGAAGCAGAGGGTTAAAACAGAGTTTCACCCACAGAAACATGAAGCAGGGGGATTGATCTTTTTCCTTTTTGCTTTTCACACCAAAAGGTGAACATGTGAACTCAAAATGGAGGCTGAAGCTTTTGTAATGTTGCCTCAGAGCCAGTTTCCCCTGGAGTTAGTCCATTAGCAGCTGAGCCAACCCCACCTACCTGCTCCTTCTCTTATTTCCACCTTGGCGTTTCCGATCAGCCAGCGGTAACACGGGAACGTCAGAAGTTTGTTTCCCCCTGGAGGCTCCACCGTCACATACCGGCAGAACCAGTTGTCCTCCACAAAGTACTTCTCTTTCTCCAGCCGGACCAGTAAGAGACGCCCTAAGGGTGCTTTGCTGGTCACCCTGTACTGATCCACCTGATGAAGAGTTGAAAAGAAGAGAAATTCATCACAGAAGCTGCGAATGAACCGGTTTGGTTCATAATGAGGCTTCATTAAGCTGTAAAACTCTGGGAAGAAGTGATGCTGCGTGTTTTTATAAGTTAACAACAGTGATGGGCTGTCAGGCCCTTTAAGTTAGCCTATAATTAATCAGAAACTCTGACCTACATCATAACCTAAACTTTAATTTATTTTTATCCAACTGTATGAATTTATTCCAAACAATCCATTCTCTTAATTTTGTAGATTTTTTCTTGGCTGCACTGCTTCTATTCCATTTATCTGGTTGCTATATGTTTTGTCCAATCAGATTTCAGCCTCTGTTCGTTGCTATGTCAATCAAATCTGTCCAGGGCCTTCAGAATCAATTCATTCTATTCAGTTTATTTCTATAGCTCCAATTCACATCATGTCATCTCAGGTCACTTTCCAGTTCACCAGATCATCCAGTCAGATTGATTCAAAGTTTTCTATCTAAGGAAAACCAGCTGATTGCATCGACTCATTGACTCTTCAGCAATCCCTCACACTAAGCATGCTTGTAGTGACAGTGGAGAGGAAAAACTCCCTTTGAACAGGAAGAAACCTCCAGCAGAACCAGGCTCAGTGTGAGCGGCCATCTGCTGAGGCCCACTGGGGTTCAAGGAGACAGAAGCAGACATAGAAAAAGGATCATGGAAGCACTGATCTATAAATACTTTCTATGCGAGAAACGGTAAGCTAGCTCCATAGGTGGGAAAGAAACTGTTAATCAGACAAAATCTGAGACAGTTTTAATGTCAAAAAGGATAAAAGAGATGTTTTATGTTTTATTTTATCTAGTAATTAGATGCATATTGAATCTGAACGGCTTCTGATGATGTAAATATAGCAAAACTTTGGTTATAAAGGATTGCTGGTGTTTTAATAGTAATTAATATTGCGACTTTCAACTCATAATTTTATGATTTTATTTCTGTAAATTTTGGACTTTATTGTCTTAATATTCTGATTTTATTCTTCAGAATCAGAATTTGTTACACGCTCCAGTTACAGTTTTATACAATATAAAATATATTCTTGTAATGTTATGACTTTATTATTGTATTTAAAAGAAAAATCAATCTCTAGCCTGTTCCTAATACTCTGTTGTAGAATTCAAAGTCAATCTCACATTTATTTTAGATTTTTTATTTTTTTTTTTTAAAGTTAGATTTTTGGACTGTATCTTCTGCTATTTTCCATTTTCAAAATTTGCTCCTTGCAACAATAGTGGAATTAAAATCCCCCCATAGTTTCTTCATTCATGCGTTTCATTTTGGAGAATTTTACCTGAAAACAAAGCATTGAAGTTTATTGTTTTCAGAATTTATGTTCAACTCAACGTTATTGAACAACAATGGTTCCAAAATGAACTTTGACCCAGGACCATGGATGACTGATTTCAGAAGTGGGGGGTGTCTCTACCCGATCCCTGGTCCCGTAAGCACGATCCGTCCTGAGCGAACAGAATAACAAGATCCAGATCGCCGAAAAACGACGTAATAACAGCACTGAAAATACTTGTTTATATAGTCAAAACATTAAAGAATGCTGAACTACATTGCATAGAAAATATTGAAGACTTTTCTGGAAGAAATGGATAAGTTTTTCATTCTCTCAATTGTATTGGGTGACGTCATCATCGGAGGCGCTCAGAGCAGCCACAGTAACGTTCCAAAGGCTATTTAAGTATTTTGCTTTTTTACATTTATTAGAACATGCAATATTTAGGCAGTAAGAAAAAGTAAGTAAGAAAAACAAAGTATTGCCTACCCGGAAGTCATCCTGTACTCGCCGTGCTTCACGGACGGATTGGGTCGTGACGGAAACGACGGAAAGTATTTTTTAATAAACTAACTTCAGCGTGTTTGACAACCAATCACACAAGAAAAGACGGTGGGCCAATCAGGAGGGCGGTCTAAAGTCAGGGAAGCGGGCTTCAGCTTCAGCTTCAGCTTGAGCTGGGGTTTGGGGTATAACATTGTTGAACCGTTGGGTTTCTGTAGGCATGACCTCCTGGATCAGAGGGAACTCAAGTCTGACGGAAAATTCCTGTGCAGCCTGCTCTCAAAACAATAAGTGTTGTTTAGGATTCACCCTTATCAAACCTCCCCTGGATGTTCAATTCAATTCAGTTTATTTCTATAGCGCCTATTTACAACACGTCATCTCAAGGCACTTTACAGTTCACCATGTTGATGTGGACGCTATGGCAGAAGGGCCCAGAACTGCTCCTGCTCCTGTTCCTAACAGAGCACTTCGCTCTCAATCTGCAGGTTTACTAGTGGTTCCTAGAATTTCTAAAAGTAGAATGGGAGGCAGATCTTTTAGTTATCAGGCTCCTCTCCTGTGGAACCAACTACCAGTTTTAGTCCGTGAGGCAGACACCCTGTAAAGTGACCTGAGATGACATGTTATGAATTGGCGCTATAGAAATAAACTGCATAGAATAAAATATCTGACATTAGATAAACATGCAGATGGTCCAAAGAAAAATGGAAGGATTCCTCCAGCGTTCGGTTTCACACACTCACTGCTCCTCGACAGAAATCCAGTCCAGGGTTGTCCAGCAGGGTGCGCTCACTCTCCCCTCTCTCCCCTACCAGGGTGACGTAGATGTAGTTGTTGGTGCCTGAGTACTCTGATGTCCCTGTGGCGACTGCGATAGAGTAGACCTCCATCTGAGGACAGAAAGACAGAAGATAAACCAGAGAAAGGTTCAATAAAACGTGTCATTCTGTGGCTCTATTGATGGCAGGCGCATTCACACGTCATTTAGGACGTTTGAGTAAATATAGTTCAACCTGACTCCAGATTCTGCTCTATTTACAGATTCTTAATGCATTTAGTTAAAACAACATTTGTTCCACTTACAGGAGTCTGCAGTAATGTTTGGTAATCTGACACCCGAGGAATGGGAATGATAAACAGAAGTCAGAGGCTGCAGGAGACAGATGTTCCTGTTAATACTGACAGCTTTAACCTCGCTGTGGGAATAAGCATCCAGAGGGACTCCTCTGGCGACAAACACGGTCGTATTTCTCTTTTTATTCTCCTCAGAGGTGCAGAAATATTACAGATTTATGGAGCAAAGGCAGACGGCACAACTTTCACAAGTTTCAACATGAGATTTATGGTGAAAGCGAGTAATGTCGTCACCACACATGTTTGAGAAGACGCCCTTCCTCTGCCTTCTAGAGACCCTATTTTCATCATCCTGCTTCATTCTATCTCTATAGTTCTGCTGCTATAGGCTTAGACTGCTGGAGGACATAGGGCAGTGGCGGCCGGCCCATAGGGGGCGCTGGGGCACCGCCCTCCCTGATAAGAAGAGAGAAACGTAAAATATATTTTTAGAAATTAACTCATAAATGTCAGTTTTACTCTCTAGAGTGTGTACCTATAAGCAAAACAAATGATATAAACTACATTTCCCTACCTACTGTCATTCATTTGTGGATTTCCACAGACAGACTCCTACCGTCTCTGTTCTGGGGGCTGTGATCAGACTGCCCCACATGTGCAGAGAATCTGTCAATCATGTACTATTGCTAGGTGAATTTAATAATTTAATGGCCAATCAGCGTCTCAGAACTTTATGGTCTTGGGGCTCTGAAAATACTGCGCTTTAACAGGCATCTGCACCCAATGCGCAGGTGGAGACAATTAGAGGGACGATGGCGAACGTAACGAGCGAGATGCAGCTTCCACCACATTCGGTGAGATCCTTATTTATCTACCCGTTTGCCAGAAGAACATCCATGTTGTAGGTTAGGAACATTTCATGTCATGGTTATTGTGACTGTGACGAATCCACATCCTCTAACTTTGCGCGCCACACACACATTCCTGTTATACTGTGCTTGTGAGGACCAATCCGCTCGCGCTGAGCCCAGTAGCTCCATTAACTTAAAACACACAACCTGTTCCTGGTTACTGGTGTGTGTGTGTGTGTGTATGCGTGTGTGTGTGTGTGTGTATGCGTGTGTGTGTGTGTGTGTGTGTGTGTGTGTGTGTGTGTGTGTACGTGTTTATGCTACGGGGACTTGTCATCTTCAGTCTGGCTGCGTCTTTGCTGGGTTCAAACCCAGTTTGGTGTAATTGAATAAGTCAATGAATCTGTGTAAAAGAATTAAGTTGTAAAAATTATTTGTTTGTTTTTGTACATCAATTGTTTGTGGAGGTAATATATGGACAAAACTGATTTATGAGAAGAAATCAGAAATAAGAGAGCCTGAGGGGAGGGGCTTAAACTATTTAATGAGGGCTGTGGGAAGAAGAGCGGCCATTTCTGTTTTCTGTTTCTTTGTTACATTGCTGGTAACTGGAGGGAGGCTGAGGCCCAGAGGATCTTATATGTTTAGTTTCTTTTGCACCCTGTTTGGAGTTTCTGAGCACAATAAATCACCAACACCGGAAACCCGACTGAGCCTGGATTCTTGGAGGCCAAAGAACCCCGTCACAGTGACCCAAATCATCACTGTTACTGTTATTATATAGTAAATTAAATCATTACTGTTAAATTGTATGTATTGTCCAATTGTTTATTTGAATTCTTATTCCGGATTAGTTGGAGACATACACTAGGCTATATCAGCCCCACCAAAAATATTTTTCACCAGCTGCCACTGACATAGGGACCCCTTTTTCATCATTCTGCTTCATTCTATCTCTATTCTCCCACTCTGCAGAATCTGTTAGTTCAATCTCTAACGTTCTGCTCTCTCTGCTTTTTCTCATAGTAGCTTCATCTGGTCTGTTCCTGTTTGGCTGTGACTCCATCCTGGAGAGAAATATCAGCTGTGCTGCTGCCATCAACACCTTTGTTTCTAGATGTTGGAGCTTGGCCTGTTTTCCAGTGTAGTCCTGTTTCTCTGACTGTGACTAACTGGATGTGCTCTCTTCATCCTCTGACATGGGAGCTGGCTCGGAGCTCGTCTGCCTGGCTGTGTGTTTCCTGGACGGGGCCGCCTGTGGAGCTGGTTGACAGTTGCCTTTTGTATCTATGCTTCTTTTTCTACGTCTGCTTCTGTCTCCTTGAACCCCAGTGGGCCTCAGCAGATGGCCGCTCACACTGAGCCTGGTTCTGCTGGAGGTTTCTTCCTGTTCAAAGGGAGTTTTTCCTCTCCACTGTCGCTACAAGCATGCTTAGTGTGAGGGATTGCTGAAGAGTCAATGAGTCGATGCAATCAGCTGGTTTTCCTTAGATAGAAAACTTTGAATCAATCTGACTGGATGATCTAGATCTATAAAGTGACCTGAGATGACATGATGTGAATTGGAGCTATAGAAATAAACTGAATAGAATTGCCTGTGTGGAATGTGTTCTTCAGTGTCATGGAATCTTCCAGTTACCCCAATGACTTTACTAAAGCCAGTAGGCGGCGCTCTCATGCCTGTCCGTTCTTTTGATTTTCTTACTGTTTGATTGATACTGTTTGTTAGCCGGTTGTCAGGTCAGCTAATGCTAATGCTAAACTTTGGTTAGCCTCCTTAAATTAGGGTGAACCGATGCCCTCTTTTTCCCAGACATGCCCTACTTTTCAGATCTAAAATAATGTCCGGGGAATTTCATAATTGTCCAGGATTTTGGTCGACTACAGCGCAGCAGAACCGAGCCGTCGGCTCCGGGGCTGGGAGCCAGTAGGGGCCGGAGAAGCCAAACCTGACTCGGTGGCGGTAACCTGGACACCAGCGGCCCAGTGCTCCCCCCCCCACCTGGCTCTCAACCTGTGTTATCCAGCTGGACTTCCATCTTCCAGGTCCCTGAGTGAAGTTCTAGTATCAGCTCATGCAGTCCACTGGATCTCCCCATAAAGCTCAGCAGACCGTCTCTCTAACCAGCAGTCTACAGACTGACCAGCTCCAACTATCTCCACTCCACCACCAGTTTCAGACCTGGGGGGGGAAACATCCCTGTTCTTTACTCTGTTCATGCATATCTATCAAAATTCAGCGCAATGTTTCCTGCCGTGGTCTGAGCGCCAAAGACTAAAGTAATTGTATCAATAAAATTCTTCTAATTGTCTTTTCTCTTCCTGTGAGTTTTTCAGATTGAAATAGTTTAAAACATTTTCACAGATATGTTTTACAGAAACAGAAAAAACGAAGGAGAACATCAGTGTTGACCTAAAGGTGATGCTTACGATGAAAACAATAATTCTGCATTTGGTTTTTACTTAATCATATTTAGTTACTTTAACACCGTTTTATGTTCTACCCTAATATGAAACAACTGTAGTACGTGTTCACCAGTGGAAATGTAAAAATGATGATGACGATGATGGACTAAGTTAAGGATGTGGGGGGCGGGCTCTTCCTGACTGATTACCAGCAGGTGTTTGTCAAACGCTGGAGTTTAGAAATATTCACTTGCAACAGGATTGCGTGTTTAGACATGTGAAGGAGGCGGAATAAACCTTCCAAACACTCCAGGAAATTTCCCAACCAAAGTGTGCAAAACAAAAGAACAGCTGTGCATGAAAACAGCTCTTCAGCTGCAAACTTTGCAAAGCGGCCGCGGATCCAAATGGAGGGGCGTCATTTGAATATCATATCTAAGCAAATGTCTTGGCCTTGTTCATGCAAAGGAGCAAATAGGATAGTAGATGCATTGTGTGATAGAGAGACAGGCCAGGTTTGTTTGTTTGTTTGTTTGTTTGTTTTCTCAGGCCACAGGCATCATGACTGATGATGAGATCAGATGTCATCTGCTTTTCAACTGACTGATATCTGAAGATTAGTTTACATGTTTTAGTAACAAAAAACACCCCATAGAAAGACACAGACCGGTTCAGTATGAGCAGGAAAAATGGTTTACCAAGTTACATTAATTATTAGCTCAGTTTTAATTACTTATTAAAGTTGCAACAACTTCCTCCTGATTAAAATAAATATTTTACTTTGATTTATCTGTTTTTTTTTTCTTTATGGGACACAGACAGTTTTCCTCAGATGAATCTGATTCCTTCCTGCAGTATTTAGTCCCATTAAGGATCCAGTCAGCTGTAATGAACTTAGTCCCAGAAAATAAAACATTTAACATCAAAAGTTCAGTTTGTTAAATTTTCTGACCTTTTTCTCCAGCAGATTCTCCTCGCAGCTCGTAGACGGACTCCTCACTGGTTTTTGCTCTCTGTGTCCCTGATAGTTTGGAGGAATTGCTGTTTACTGAGTCACTGTGCAACTTTCTGTCACTCCTATGAGACACTTTTACCAAAGTTATTTCTCTGCACTCCTGTGAGAGAGAAAACTAAACACGCCCTTTATGGGACCTCACCTCACTCCTCTGCAAACACTCAGCCACCCACTCACTGTGACACAGAGAAGAGTTAGCAGCAGAAGGGAAGTTGGCTGACAGGCCTTTTAGCTGAACGGCTGCTGATGGAATATGATCACATGGGGCAGGTTTTTCACAACAGTCATTAAATAAATCATTGTTGCAACCAATAAACACGTCATTAATTAATTCATTTTCACAAATCGACTTCTGTTCTTCTTCTCAATGATTATTCTGATGAACTGTAAACTTTGGCACCTAAATAAACATCCCAAATCAGTTGTTTAGTGTTTGTTAACTGACCACCTCCATGTTTGGATATTAGGGATTTTTTTCCCACCTTTAATAACTTATCAATTAGTAATTAATCAATAAATGGAAATAAATGTAAGATTAGTATTTGCTCTGTTTGATCTGTTAGTTTACAAAGTTACTACTAAGCAAAAATACAACAATACAAGTACAAATAAAAAAAAGAAAACAGAAATGTAAATAAGAATTTAAAAGTACCCAAACCCTGGATGAGTCTGTTAGACTCACTGCCAGCAGGTGGCAGCGATGCGCCTGAATACGGTTTTAAAAGGAGGAGGAGAAGAAAAAGTAGAAAATTCAATCATCCATTCCATCCATCCATCCATCCATCATCCATCCATCCATCATCCATCCATCCACCATTCATCCATCCATCCATCATCCATCCATCATCCATCCATCCATCCATCATTCATCCTTCCATCCATCATCCATCCATCCATCATCCATCCATCATCCATCCATCCATCCATCCATCATTCATCCTTCCATCCATCCATTCATCCATCATCCATCCATCCACCATTCATCCATCCATCCATCATCCATCCATCCATCATCCATCCATCATTCATCCTTCCATCCATCCATCCATCCATTCATCCATCATCCATCCATCCATCATCCATCCATCATTCATCCTTCCATCCATCCATTCATCCATCATCCATCCATCCACCATTTATCCATCCATCCATCATCCATCCATCATCCATCCATCCATCCATCATTCATCCTTCCATCCATCATCCATCCATCCATCATCCATCCATCATCCATCCATCCATCATCCATCCATCATTCATCCTTCCATCCATCCATTCATCCATCACTCATCCATCCATCCATCATCCATCCATCCATCCATCATTCATCCTTCCATCATTCATCCACCCATCATCCATCCATCCATCCATCAATCCATCCATCATCCATCCATCCATCCATCATTCATCCACCCATCATCCATCCATCCATCATTCATCCATCCATCATCCATCCATCCATCCATCATTCATCCTTCCATCCATCATCCATCATCCATCCATCCATCATTCATCATCCATCCATCATCCACCCATCCATCCATCATCCATCCATCCATCATTCATCCTTCCATCCATCATCCTTCCATCCATCCAACCATCCATCCATCCATCAATCCATCATCCATCCATCCATCATTCATCCTTCCATCATCCCATCCATCCATCCATCCATCATCCATCCATCCATCATCCATCCATCATCCATCATCCATCCATCATTCATCCTTCCATCCATCATCCATCCATCCATCATTCATCCACCCATCATCCATCCATCCATCATTCATCCACCCATCATCCATCCATCCATCCATCATCCATCCATCCATCCATCATTCATCCACCCATCATCCATCCATCCATCCATCATCCATCCATCCATCCATCCATCCATCCATAATTCATCCTTCCATCCATCATCCATCCATCCATCATCCATCCATCCATCATTCATCATCCATCCATCCATCATTCATCATCCATCCATCATCCACCCGTCATCCATCCATCCATCCATCCATCCATCCATCATTCATCCTTCCATCCATCATCCATCCTTCATCCTTCCATCCATCATCCATCCATCCATCCATCCATCCATCCATCCATCATCCATCCATCCATCCATCATTCATCCTTCCATCCATCCATCCATCCATCCATCATTCATCCATCCATCATCCATCATTCATCATCCATCCATCATCCATCCATCATCCATCCATCCATCATCGATCCATCCATCCATCCATCATCCATCCATCCATCCATCCATCATTCATCCACCCATCATCCATCCATCCATCCATCCATCATTCATCCTTCCATCCATCATCCATCCATCCATCATCCATCCATCCATCATTCATCATCCATCCATCATCCACCCATCCATCCATCATCCATCCATCCATCATTCATCCTTCCATCCATCATCCTTCCATCCATCCAACCATCCATCCATCCATCAATCCATCATCCATCCATCCATCATTCATCCTTCCATCATCCCATCCATCCATCCATCCATCCATCATCCATCCATCATCCATCATCCATCCATCATTCATCCTTCCATCCATCATCCATCCATCCATCATTCATCCACCCATCATCCATCCATCCATCATTCATCCACCCATCATCCATCCATCCATCCATCCATCATCCATCCATCCATCCATCATTCATCCACCCATCATCCATCCATCCATCCATCATCCATCCATCCATCCATCCATAATTCATCCTTCCATCCATCATCCATCCATCCATCATCCATCCATCCATCATTCATCATCCATCCATCCATCATTCATCATCCATCCATCATCCACCTGTCATCCATCCATCCATCCATCCATCCATCCATCATTCATCCTTCCATCCATCATCCATCCTTCATCCTTCCATCCATCATCCATCCATCCATCCATCCATCCATCCATCCATCATCCATCCATCCATCCATCATTCATCCTTCCATCCATCCATCCATCCATCCATCCATCATTCATCCATCCATCATCCATCATTCATCATCCATCCATCATCCATCCATCATCCATCCATCCATCATCGATCCATCCATCCATCCATCATCCATCCATCCATCCATCCATCATTCATCCACCCATCATCCATCCATCCATCCATCCATCATTCATCCTTCCATCCATCATCCATCCATCCATCATCCATCCATCCATCATTCATCATCCATCCATCATCCATCCATCCATCCATCCATCATCCATCCATCCATCATTCATCCTTCCATCCATCACCCTTCCATCCATCCATCCATCCATCCATCCATCCATCAATCCATCATCCATCCATCCATCATTCATCCTTCCATCATCCCATCCATCCATCCATCCATCATCCATCCATCCATCATCCATCCATCCATCATCCATCCATCCATCATTCATCCTTCCATCCATCATCCATCCATCATCCATCCATCCATCATTCATCCTTCCATCCATCATCCATCCATCCATCCATCATTCATCCGTCCATCCATCCATCCATCCATCCATCCATCTATCCATCATTCATCCATCCATCATCCATCATTCATCATCCATCCATCATCCATCCATCATCCATCCATCCATCATCCATCCATCCATCCATCCATCCATCCATCCATCCATCATCCATCCATCATTCATCCTTCCATCCATCATCCATCCATCATCCATCCATCCATCATTCATTCTTCCATCCATCATCCATTCATCATCCATCCATCATCCATCCATCCATCCACCATCCATCCATCCATCATCCATCCATTCATCCATCCATTATCCATCCATTCATCATCCATCCATAATCCATCCATCCATAATCCATCCATCCATCATCCATCCATCCATCCATCCATCCATCCATCATTCATCCTTCCATCCATCATCCATCATCCATCCATCCATCATTCATCATCCATCCATCATCCACCCATCCATCCATCATCCATCCATCCATCATTCATCCTTCCATCCATCATCCTTCCATCCATCCAACCATCCATCCATCCATCAATCCATCATCCATCCATCCATCATTCATCCTTCCATCATCCCATCCATCCATCCATCCATCATCCATCCATCCATCATCCATCCATCATCCATCATCCATCCATCATTCATCCTTAAATCCATCATCCATCCATCCATCATTCATCCACCCATCATCCATCATCCATCCATCCATCATTCATCCACCCATCATCCATCCATCCATCCATCCATCATCCATCCATCCATCCATCCATCATTCATCCACCCATCATCCATCCATCCATCCATCATCCATCCATCCATCCATCCATCATTCATCCTTCCATCCATCATCCATCCATCCATCATCCATCCATCCATCATTCATCATCCATCCATCCATCATTCATCATCCATCCATCATCCACCCATCATCCATCCATCCATCCATCCATCTATCATTCATCCTTCCATCCATCATCCATCCTTCATCCTTCCATCCATCATCCATACATCCATCCATCCATCCATCCATCATCCATCCATCCATCCATCATTCATCCTTCCATCCATCCATCCATCCATCCATCCATCCGTCCATCATTCATCCATCCATCATCCATCATTCATCATCCATCCATCATCCATCCATCATCCATCCATCCATCATCGATCCATCCATCCATCCATCATCCATCCATCCATCCATCCATCATTCATCCACCCATCATCCATCCATCCATCCATCCATCCATCATTCATCCTTCCATCCATCATCCATCCATCCATCATCCATCCATCCATCATTCATCATCCATCCATCATCCATCCATCCATCCATCCATTATCCATCCATCCATCATTCATCCTTCCATCCATCATCCTTCCATCCATCCATCAATCCATCCATCCATCCATCAATCCATCATCCATCCATCCATCATTCATCCTTCCATCATCCCATCCATCCATCCATCCATCATCCATCCATCCATCATCCATCCATCCATCATTCATCCTTCCATCCATCATCCATCCATCCATCATTCATCCTTCCATCCATCATCCATCCATCCATCCATCATTCATCCTTCCATCCATCCATCCATCCATCCATCCATCTATCCATCATTCATCCATCCATCATCCATCATTCATCATCCATCCATCATCCATCCATCATCCATCCATCCATCATCCATCCATCCATCCATCATCCTTCCATCCATCCAACCATCCATCCATCCATCAATCCATCATCCATCCATCCATCATTCATCCTTCCATCATCCCATCCATCCATCCATCCATCATCCATCCATCCATCATCCATCCATCATCCATCATCCATCCATCATTCATCCTTAAATCCATCATCCATCCATCCATCATTCATCCACCCATCATCCATCATCCATCCATCCATCATTCATCCACCCATCATCCATCCATCCATCCATCCATCCATCCATCATCCATCCATCCATCCATCATTCATCCACCCATCATCCATCCATCCATCCATCCATCCATCCATCATTCATCCTTCCATCCATCATCCATCCATCCATCATCCATCCATCCATCATTCATCATCCATCCATCATCCACCCATCATCCATCCATCCATCCATCCATCCATCATTCATCCTTCCATCCATCATCCATCCTTCATCCTTCCATCCATCATCCATACATCCATCCATCCATCCATCATCCATCCATCCATCCATCATTCATCCTTCCATCCATCCATCCATCCATCCATCCATCCATCCATCCATCATTCATCCATCCATCATCCATCATTCATCATCCATCCATCATCCATCCATCATCCATCCATCCATCATCGATCCATCCATCCATCCATCATCCATCCATCCATCCATCCATCATTCAACCACCCATCATCCATCCATCCATCCATCCATCATTCATCCTTCCATCCATCATCCATCCATCCATCATCCATCCATCCATCATTCATCATCCATCCATCATCCATCCATCCATCCATCCATCATCCATCCATCCATCATTCATCCTTCCATCCATCATCCTTCCATCCATCCATCCATCCATCCATCCATCAATCCATCATCCATCCATCCATCATTCATCCTTCCATCATCCCATCCATCCATCCATCCATCATCCATCCATCCATCATCCATCCATCCATCATTCATCCTTCCATCCATCATCCATCCATCCATTATTCATCCTTCCATCCATCATCCATCCATCCATCCATCATTCATCCTTCCATCCATCCATCCATCCATCCATCCATCCATGATTCATCCATCCATCATCCATCATTCATCATCCATCCATCATCCATCCATCATCCATCCATCCATCATCGATCCATCCATCCATCCATCATCCATCCATCCATCCATCCATCATTCATCCACCCATCATCCATCCATCCATCCATCCATCATTCATCCTTCCATCCATCATCCATCCATCCATCATTCATCATCCATCCATCATCCATCCATCCATCCATCCATCATCCATCCATCCATCATTCATCCTTCCATCCATCATCCTTCCATCCATCCATCCATCCATCCATCCATCAATCCATCATCCATCCATCCATCATTCATCCTTCCATCATCCCATCCATCCATCCATCCATCCATCATCCATCCATCCATCATCCATCCATCCATCATTCATCCTTCCATCCATCATCCATCCATCCATCATTCATCCTTCCATCCATCATCCATCCATCCATCCATCATTCATCCTTCCATCCATCCATCCATCCATCTATCCATCATTCATCCATCCATCATCCATCATTCATCATCCATCCATCATCCATCCATCATCCATCCATCCATCATCCATCCATCCATCCATCATCCATCCATCATTCATCCTTCCATCCATCATCCATCCATCATCCATCCATCCATCATTCATCCTTCCATCCATCATCCATTCATCATCCATCCATCATCCATCCATCCATCCACCATCCATCCATCATCCATCCATCATCCATTCATCCATCCATCATCCATCCATTCATCCATCCATTATCCATCCATTCATCATCCATCCATAATCCATCCATCCATCATCCATCCATCCATCCATCCATCCATCCATCATCCATCCATCCTTCATTCATCCTTCCATCCATCATCCATCCATCCATCCATCATCCAATCATCATCCATCCATCCATCATCCATTCATCAATCAATCATCCATCCATTCATCCATCCATCCATCCATCCATCATCCATCCATCATCCATCCATCCATCATCCATCCAACATCCATCCATCATCCATCCATCCATCATCCATCCATCCATCATCCATCCATCATCCATCCCTCCATCCATTCATCCATCCATAATCCATCCATCATCCAGCCATCCATCATCCATCCATCCATCATTCATCGTTCCATCCATCCTCCATCCATCATCCATCCATCCATCATCCATCCATCCATCCATCCATCCTTCGATCCATCATCCATCCATCCATCATCCATCCATCCATCCATCATTCATCCTTCCATCCATCATCTATCCATCCATCCATCATCCATCCATCCATCATTCATCCATCCATCATCCATCCATCCATCCATCATCCATCCATCATCCATCCATTCATCCATCCATCCATTCATCATCCATCCATCCATCATCCATCCATCATTCATCATCCATCCATCATCCATCCATCCATCCATCCATCATCCATCCATTCATCCATCAACCATCCATCCATCCATCCATCATTCATCATCCATCCATCCATCATCCATCCATCCATCCATCCATCCATCATCCATCCATCATTCATCCTTCTATCCATCCATCCATCCATCCATCATCCATCCTTCATCCATCCATCCATCCATCATTCATCCACCCATCATACTTCCATCCATCATCCATCCATCCATCATTCATCCTTCCATCCATCATCCATCCATCCATCATCCATCCATCATCCATCAATCCATCCATCCACCATCCATCCATCTATCATCCATCCATCATCCATTCATCCATCCATCATCCCTCCATTCATCCATCCATCCATCCATCATCCATCCATCCACCATCCATCCATCTATCATCCATCCATCATCCATTCATCCATCCATCATCCCTCCATTCATCCATCCATCCATCCATCATCCATCCATCATCCATCCATCCATCATCCATCCATCCATCATTCATCCTTCCATCCATCATCCATCCATCCCTCATCCATCCATCATTCATCTTTCCATCCATCATTCATCCATCCATCCATCCATCATTCATCCACCCATCATCCATCCATCCATCATTCATCCATCCATCCATCATCC
Organism: Cyprinodon diabolis; assembly: GCA_030533445.1. Lineage (NCBI taxonomy): Eukaryota > Metazoa > Chordata > Actinopteri > Cyprinodontiformes > Cyprinodontidae > Cyprinodon > Cyprinodon diabolis. The sequence continues at coordinate 4,353,673 of CM060075.1, read as the reverse complement.
ATCCATCCAATCCATTCATCATTCATCCATCTATCATCCATCCATCCATCATTCATCCACCCATCCATCATCCATCCATCCATCAATCATACATCCATCCATCATTCATCCTTCCATCCATCATCCATCAATCCATCATTCATCCTTCCATCCATCCATCCATCCATCATTCATCCATCCATCCATCCATCCATCATCCATCCATCCATCCATCATCCATCCATCATCTATCCATCCATCCATCCATCCATCATTCATCCTTCGATCCATCATCCATCCATCCATCCATCATTCATCCTTCCATCTTCATCCATCCATCATTCATCCATCCATCATCCATCCATCCATCATCCATCCATCCATCCATCCATCCATCCATCCATCCATCCATCATCCATCCATCCATCCATCATCCTTCCATCCATCATCCATCATCCATCCATCCATCATCCATCCATCCATCCATCCATCCATCATCCATCCATCCATCCATCATTCATCCTTCCATCCATCATCCATCCATCCATCCATCCATCATCCATCCATCCATCATTCATCCTTCCATCCATCCATCCATCCATCATTCATCCATCCATCATCCATCATTCATCATCCATCCATCATCCATCCATCCATCATCGATCCATCCATCCATCCATCCATCATCCATCCATCATTCATCCTTCCATCCATCATCCATCCATCCATACATCATCCATCCATCCATCATTCATCCTTCCATCCATCATCCATCCATCCATCCATCCACCATCCATCCATCCATCATCCATCCATCATCCATACATCCATCCATCCATCCATCATCCATCATCCATCCATCCAACCATCCATCCATCATCCATCCATCATACATCCTTCCATCCATCATCCATCCATCCATCCATCCATCCATCCATCATCCATTCATCAATCCATCATCCATCCATTCATCATCCATCCATCCATCATCCATCCATCATCCATCCATCCATCATCCATCCATTCATCCATCCATCATCCATCCATCATTCATCCATCCATCATCCATCCATCATCCATCCATCATCCATCTTTCCATCCATCATCCATCCATCCATCATCCATCCATCATCCATCCATCATCCATCCATCCATCCATCATTCATCCATCCATCCATCCATGCATCATCCATCCATCCATCATCCATTCATCCATCCATCATCCATCCATCATCCATCCATCCATCATCCATCCATCCATCCATCCATCATCCATCCATCATTCATCTTTCCATCCATCATTCATCCATCCATCCATCCATCATTCATCCACCCATCATCCATCCATCCATCATTCATCCATCCATCCATAATCCATCCATCCATCCATTCATCATTCATCCATCCATCATCCATCCATCATTCATCCACCCATATATCATCCATCCATCCATCCATCATCCATCCATCCATCATTCATCCTTCCATCCATCATCCATCAATCCATCATTCATCCTTCCATCCATCCATCCATCCATCATTCATCAATCCATCCATCCATCCATAATCCATCAATCATCCATCCATCATCTATCCATCCATCCATCCATCCATCATTCATCCTTCGATCCATCATCCATCCATCCATCATTCATCCTTCCATCTTCATCCATACATCATTCATCCATCCATCATCCATCCATCCATCATCCATCCATCCATCATCCATCCATCCATCCATCATCCTTCCATCCATCATCCATCCATCCATCCATCCATCCATCCATCCATCCATCCATCATCCATCCATTCATCATCCATCCATCATCCATCCATCCATCCATCATCCATCCATCATTCATCCTTCCATCCATCATTCATCCTTCCATCCATCCATCCATCCATCCATCCATCATTCATCCATCCATCCATCATCCATCATTCATCATCCATCCATCATCCATCCATCCATCATCGATCCATCCATCCATCCATCCATCCATCCATCATCCATCCATCATTCATCCTTCCATCCATCATCCATCCATCCATCCATCATCCATCCATCCATTATTCATCCTTTCATCCATCATCCATCCATCCATCCATCCACCATCCATCCATCCATCATCCATCCATCATCCATCCATCATCCATACATCCATCCATCCATCCATCATCCATCCATCCATCCATCCATCCATCCATCATCCATCCATCATCCATCCATCCATCCATCATTCATCCTTCCATCCATCATCCATCCATCCATCCATCAATCCATCATCCATCCATTCATCCATCCATCATCCATCCATCCATCATCCATCCATCATCCAGCCATCATTCATCCATCCATCATCCATCCATCATCCATCTATCCATCCATCATCCATCCATCATCCATCCATCATCCATCCATCCATCATTCATCCATCCATCTATCCATATATCATCCATCCATCCATCATCCATTCATCCATCCATCATCCATCCATTCATCCATCCATCATCCATCCATCCATCCATCCATCATCCATCCATCATCCATCTATCCATCCATCATCCATCCATCCATCATCCATCCATCATCCATCCATCATCCATCCATCCATCATCCATCCATCCATCATTCATCCATCCATCCATCCATGCATCATCCATCCATCCATCATCCATTCATCCATCCATCATCCATCCATTCATCCATCCATCATCCATCCATCCATCCATCCATCCATCATCCATCCATTCATCCATCCATCATCCATCCAGCATCCATCCATCCATCAATCAATCCATCCATTCATCCATCCATTCATCCATCCATCATCCATACATCATCCATCCATCATCCATTCATCCATCCATCATCCATCCATTCATCAATTCATCTATCATCCATTCATCATCCATCCATCCATCCATTCATCCATCATCCATCCATTCATCCATCCATCTATCATCCATTCATCATCCATCCATCCATCATCCATTCATGATCCATCCATCCATCCATCCATCCATCCATGAATCTATCATCCATTCATCATCCATCCATCCATCCATCATCCATTCATCATCCATCCATTCATCATCCATCCATCCATCCATCATCCATTCATCATCCATCCATTCATCATCCATCCATCCATCATCCATCATCCATCCATCCATCCATCATCCATCCATCCATCCATCATCCATCCATCCATCCATCCATTCATCCATCCATCCATCATCCATTCATCATCCATCCATCCATCCATTCATCCATCCATCCATCCATCTATCATCCATTCATCATCCATCCATCCATCATCCATTCATCATTCATCCATCCATTCATCCATCTTTCATCCATCCATCATCCATCCTTCATCCATCCATCCATCATCCATCCATCCATCATTCATCCTTCCATCCATCATCCATCCATCCATCCATCCATCATTCATCCTTCCATCCATCATTCATCCATCCATCATCCATCCATCCATCCATCATTCATCCTTCCATCCATCATCCATCCATCATTCATCCTTCCATCCATCATCCATCCATCATTCATCCATCCATTAACCATCCATCCATCCATCCATCATCCATCCATCCATTCATCATCCATCCATTCATCATTCATCCATCCATCATCCATCCATCATTCATCATCCATCCATCATCCATCCATCCATCATCCATCCATCATCCATCCATTCATCCATCAACCATCCATCCATCCATCCATCATTCATCCATCCATCATCCATCATCCATCATTCATCATCCATCCATCATCCACCCTTCATCCATCCATCATCCATCCTTCATCCATCCATCCATCATCCATCCATCCATCATTCATCCTTCCATCCATTATCCATCCATCCATCCATCATTCATCCTTCCATCCATCATCCATCCATCCACCATCCATCCATCCATCATTCATCCATCCATCATCCATCATTCATCATCCATCATTCATCATCCATCCATCATTCATCCTTCCATCCTTCATCCATCCATCAACCATCCTTCATCCATCCATCCATCATCCATCCATCCATCATTCATCCTTCCATCCGTCATCCATCCATCCATCATTCATCCTTCCATCCATCATCCATCCATCATTCATCCTTCCATCCATCATCCATCATTCATCCATCCATCATCCATCCATCATTCATCCATCCATCATCCATCCATCATTCATCATCCATCCATCATGCATCCATCCATCATCCATCCATTCATCCATCCATCATCCATCCATCCATCCATCATCATCCATCATTCATCCATCCATCATCCATCCATCCATCATTCATCCATCCATCATCCATCATTCATCACCCATCATCCATCCATCATCCATCATCCATCCTTCATCCATCCATCATCCATCCTTCATCCATCCATCCATCATCCATCCATCCATCATTCATCCTTCCATCCATCATCCATCCATCCATCCATCATTCATCCATCCATCCATCCATCCACCATACATCCATCCATCCATCATTCATCCATCCATCATCCATCATTCATTGTCCATCATTCATCATCCATCCATCATTCATCCTTCCATCCTTCATCCATCCATCAACCATCCTTCATCCATCCATCCATCCATCATCCATCCATCCATCATTCATCCTTCCATCCATCATCCATCCATCATCCATCCATCCATCATCCATCCATCCATCCATCCATCATCCATCCATCCATCATCCATACATCCATCCATCCATCATTCATCCATTCATCCATCAACCATCCATCCATCCATCCATCCATCCATCATTCATCCATCCATCATCCATCATTCATCATCCATCCATCATCCTTCCTTCATCCATCCATCATCCATCCTTCATCCATCCATCCATCATCCATCCATCCATCATTCATCCTTCCATCCATTATCCATCCATCCATCCATCCATCATTCATCCTTCCATCCATCATCCATCCATCCATCCATCCATCCATCCATCCATCATCCATCCATCCATCCATCATCCATCATTCATCATCCATCATTCATCATCCATCCATCATTCATCCTTCCATCCTTCATCCATCCATCAACCATCCTTCATCCATCCATCCATCCATCATCCATCCATCCATCATTCATCCTTCCATCCGTCATCCATCCATCCATCATTCATCCTTCCATCCATCATCCATCCATCATTCATCCTTCCATCCATCATCCATCCATCATTCATCCATCCATTCATCCATCCATCATCCATCCATCATTCATCCATCCATCATCCATCCATCATTCATCATCCATCCATCATCCATCCATCCATCATCCATCCATTCATCCATCCATCATCCATCCATCATCCATCCATCCATCCATCATCATCCATCATTCATCCATCCATCATCCATCCATCCATCATCCATCCATCATTCATCCTTCCATCCATCATCCATCCATCATTCATCCATCCATCAACCATCCATCCATCCATCCATTCATCCATCCATCATCCATCCATCCATCCATCATCCATCCATCCATCATCCATCCATCATCCATCCATCACCCATCCATCCATCATCCATCCATTCATCCATCAACCATCCATCCATCCATCCACCATTCATCCATCCATCATCCATCATCCATCATCCATCCTTCATCCATCCATCATCCATCCTTCATCCATCCATCCATCATCCATCCATCCATCATTCATCCTTCCATCCATCATCCATCCATCCATCCATCATTCATCCATCCACCCATCCACCATCCATTCATCCATCCATCATTCATCCATCCATCATCCATCATTCATTATCCATCATTCATCATCCATCCATCATTCATCCTTCCATCCTTCATCCATCCATCAACCATCCTTCATCCATCCATCCATCCATCCATCATCCTTCCATCCATCATTCATCCTTCCATCCATCATCCATCCATCATCCATCCATCCATCATCCATCCATCCATCCATCATCCATCCATCCATCATCCATCCATCCATCCGTCATTCATCCTTCCATCCATCATCTATCCATCATCCATCCATCATCCATCCATCATTCATCTTCCATCCATCATCCATCCATCCATCAATCAATCATCCATCCATCATTCATCCATCCATCATCCATCCATCCACCATTCATCCTTCCATCCATCCATCATCTATCATTCATCCATCCATCCATCATTCATCCTTCCATCCTTCATCCATCCATCAACCATCCTTCATCCATCCATCCATCCATCCATCCATCCATCATCCATCCATCCATCATTCATCCTTCCATCCATCATCCATCCATCATCCATCCATCCATCATCCATCCATCCATCCATCCATCATCCATCCATCCATCCATCATTCATCCTTCCATCCATCATCCATCCATCCATCATTCATCCATCCATCCATCATTCATCCTTCCATCCATCATTCATCCTTCCATCCATCCATCCATCCATCCATCATTCATCCATCCATCCATCATCCATCATTCATCATCCATCCATCATCCATCCATCCATCATCGATCCATCCATCCATCCATCCATCCATCCATCATCCATCCATCATTCATCCTTCCATCCATCATCCATCCATCCATCCATCATCCATCCATCCATTATTCATCCTTTCATCCATCATCCATCCATCCATCCATCCACCATCCATCCATCCATCATCCATCCATCATCCATCCATCATCCATACATCCATCCATCCATCCATCATCCATCCATCCATCCATCCATCCATCCATCATCCATCCATCATCCATCCATCCATCCATCATTCATCCTTCCATCCATCATCCATCCATCCATCCATCAATCCATCATCCATCCATTCATCCATCCATCATCCATCCATCATCCATCCATCCATCATCCATCCATCATCCAGCCATCATTCATCCATCCATCATCCATCCATCATCCATCTATCCATCCATCATCCATCCATCATCCATCCATCATCCATCCATCCATCATTCATCCATCCATCTATCCATGCATCATCCATCCATCCATCATCCATTCATCCATCCATCATCCATCCATTCATCCATCCATCATCCATCCATCCATCCATCCATCATCCATCCATCATCCATCTATCCATCCATCATCCATCCATCCATCATCCATCCATCATCCATCCATCATCCATCCATCCATCATCCATCCATCCATCATTCATCCATCCATCCATCCATGCATCATCCATCCATCCATCATCCATTCATCCATCCATCATCCATCCATTCATCCATCCATCATCCATCCATCCATCCATCCATCATCCATCCATTCATCCATCCATCATCCATCCAGCATCCATCCATCCATCAATCAATCCATCCATTCATCCATCCATTCATCCATCCATCATCCATACATCATCCATCCATCATCCATTCATCCATCCATCATCCATCCATTCATCAATTCATCTATCATCCATTCATCATCCATCCATCCATCCATTCATCCATCATCCATCCATTCATCCATCCATCTATCATCCATTCATCATCCATCCATCCATCATCCATTCATGATCCATCCATCCATCCATCCATCCATCCATGAATCTATCATCCATTCATCATCCATCCATCCATCCATCATCAATTCATCTATCATCCATTCATCATCCATCCATCCATCCATTCATCCATCATCCATCCATTCATCCATCCATCTATCATCCATTCATCATCCATCCATCCATCATCCATTCATGATCCATCCATCCATCCATCCATCCATCCATCCATGAATCTATCATCCATTCATCATCCATCCATCCATCCATCATCCATTCATCATCCATCCATTCATCATCCATCCATCCATCCATCATCCATTCATCATCCATCCATTCATCATCCATCCATCCATCATCCATCATCCATCCATCCATCCATCATCCATCCATCCATCCATCCATCATCCATCCATCCATCCATCCATTCATCCATCCATCCATCATCCATTCATCATCCATCCATCCATCCATTCATCCATCCATCCATCTATCATCCATTCATCATCCATCCATCCATCATCCATTCATCATTCATCCATCCATTCATCCATCTTTCATCCATCCATCATCCATCCTTCATCCATTCATCCATCATCCATCCATCCATCATTCATCCTTCCATCCATCATCCATCCATCCATCCATCCATCATTCATCCTTCCATCCATCATTCATCCATCCATCATCCATCCATCCATCCATCATTCATCCTTCCATCCATCATCCATCCATCATTCATCCTTCCATCCATCATCCATCCATCATTCATCCATCCATTAACCATCCATCCATCCATCCATCATCCATCCATCCATTCATCATCCATCCATTCATCATTCATCCATCCATCATCCATCCATCATTCATCATCCATCCATCATCCATCCATCCATCATCCATCCATCATCCATCCATTCATCCATCAACCATCCATCCATCCATCCATCATTCATCCATCCATCATCCATCATCCATCATTCATCATCCATCCATCATCCATCCTTCATCCATCCATCATCCATCCTTCATCCATCCATCCATCATCCATCCATCCATCATTCATCCTTCCATCCATTATCCATCCATCCATCCATCATTCATCCTTCCATCCATCATCCATCCATCCACCATCCATCCATCCATCATTCATCCATCCATCATCCATCATTCATCATCCATCATTCATCATCCATCCATCATTCATCCTTCCATCCTTCATCCATCCATCAACCATCCTTCATCCATCCATCCATCATCCATCCATCCATCATTCATCCTTCCATCCGTCATCCATCCATCCATCATTCATCCTTCCATCCATCATCCATCCATCATTCATCCTTCCATCCATCATCCATCATTCATCCATCCATCATCCATCCATCATTCATCCATCCATCATCCATCCATCATTCATCATCCATCCATCATGCATCCATCCATCATCCATCCATTCATCCATCCATCATCCATCCATCCATCCATCATCATCCATCATTCATCCATCCATCATCCATCCATCCATCATTCATCCATCCATCATCCATCATTCATCACCCATCATCCATCCATCATCCATCATCCATCCTTCATCCATCCATCATCCATCCTTCATCCATCCATCCATCATCCATCCATCCATCATTCATCCTTCCATCCATCATCCATCCATCCATCCATCATTCATCCATCCATCCATCCATCCACCATCCATCCATCCATCCATCATTCATCCATCCATCATCCATCATTCATTGTCCATCATTCATCATCCATCCATCATTCATCCTTCCATCCTTCATCCATCCATCAACCATCCTTCATCCATCCATCCATCCATCATCCATCCATCCATCATTCATCCTTCCATCCATCATCCATCCATCCATCCATCCATCATTCATCCTTCCATCCATCATCCATCCATCATCCATCCATCCATCATCCATCCATCCATCCATCATCCATCCATCCATCATCCATACATCCATCCATCCATCATTCATCCATTCATCCATCAACCATCCATCCATCCATCCATCCATCCATCATTCATCCATCCATCATCCATCATTCATCATCCATCCATCATCCTTCCTTCATCCATCCATCATCCATCCTTCATCCATCCATCCATCATCCATCCATCCATCATTCATCCTTCCATCCATTATCCATCCATCCATCCATCCATCATTCATCCTTCCATCCATCATCCATCCATCCATCCATCCATCCATCCATCATTCATCCATCCATCCATCATCCATCATTCATCATCCATCATTCATCATCCATCCATCATTCATCCTTCCATCCTTCATCCATCCATCAACCATCCTTCATCCATCCATCCATCCATCATCCATCCATCCATCATTCATCCTTCCATCCGTCATCCATCCATCCATCATTCATCCTTCCATCCATCATCCATCCATCATTCATCCTTCCATCCATCATCCATCCATCATTCATCCATCCATTCATCCATCCATCATCCATCCATCATTCATCCATCCATCATCCATCCATCATTCATCATCCATCCATCATCCATCCATCCATCATCCATCCATTCATCCATCCATCATCCATCCATCATCCATCCATCCATCCATCATCATCCATCATTCATCCATCCATCATCCATCCATCCATCATCCATCCATCATTCATCCTTCCATCCATCATCCATCCATCATCCATCCATCCATCATCCATCCATTCATCCATCCATTCATCCATCCATCATCCATCCATCCATCCATCATCCATCCATCCATCATCCATCCATCATCCATCCATCACCCATCCATCCATCATCCATCCATTCATCCATCAACCATCCATCCATCCATCCACCATTCATCCATCCATCATCCATCATCCATCATCCATCCTTCATCCATCCATCATCCATCCTTCATCCATCCATCCATCATCCATCCATCCATCATTCATCCTTCCATCCATCATCCATCCATCCATCCATCATTCATCCATCCACCCATCCACCATCCATTCATCCATCCATCATTCATCCATCCATCATCCATCATTCATTATCCATCATTCATCATCCATCCATCATTCATCCTTCCATCCTTCATCCATCCATCAACCATCCTTCATCCATCCATCCATCCATCCATCATCCTTCCATCCATCATTCATCCTTCCATCCATCATCCATCCATCATCCATCCATCCATCATCCATCCATCCATCCATCATCCATCCATCCATCATCCATCCATCCATCCGTCATTCATCCTTCCATCCATCATCTATCCATCATCCATCCATCATCCATCCATCATTCATCTTCCATCCATCATCCATCCATCCATCAATCAATCATCCATCCATCATTCATCCATCCATCATCCATCCATCCACCATTCATCCTTCCATCCATCCATCATCTATCATTCATCCATCCATCCATCATTCATCCTTCCATCCTTCATCCATCCATCAACCATCCTTCATCCATCCATCCATCCATCCATCCATCCATCATCCATCCATCCATCATTCATCCTTCCATCCATCATCCATCCATCATCCATCCATCCATCATCCATCCATCCATCCATCCATCATCCATCCATCCATCCATCATTCATCCTTCCATCCATCATCCATCCATCCATCATTCATCCTTCCATCCATCATCCATCCATCATCCATCCATCCATCCATCCATCCATCCATCATCCATCCATCCATCATCCATTCATCAATCAATCATCCATCCATTCATCCATCCATCATCCATCCATCATCCTGTCTCCATCAGTCTATCAGTGAGAGGTGTGGTTCACCATCAGCAAGTCGTGATTCTGTTGCATCAAAAATTGTTTTCTATTGTTTTAAGATGAAGCTTATTTGTTCCATTAAATCCTTTTAGCAAGCCTGAAATTGAACGAGAGAGATAAAACAGAAGAAAGTACATTTTAGAAAAGTCTTAATCTCTTTGTCCCAGAAATCCGTTTTAATGCAGATTTTCACAACAAAAGGTTTGAGCAACAGGAAGGACAGAAAAAGGACATTTATTCTCTCAGGTTGTGTAAGAAAACGAGCGGATGGAGCTGCAGAAGTGAAAGACACTCAGACCCACCGTGGAGCGCCACTTCGTGTCTGTAAAGTGAGCGAAGGCTGTGTTCACTATCCACCTGACTCTCATGTATACTTTAATGTAATTTCATCAGAAGTTAAGCTTGGTGGAAAAACGCAGACAGTCAATGATCAGAGCACAGTGGGAAACCCAAAGCCCTGTCCTCCCATCGCTGCTCACAGATCTACGCTATTCAACAATAAAAGCAGCATTTTTACTACTAAACCTGCAGATTTAGTTTCATTGATGAAGTTTAAAAGCTGAAAACACAGACTATTCCTCTTATAACCTTATAAACTCAGTGATCCATATTTGCCTGATGTTTTGTTTTTCTTGCATTTTCTATGTTTAGTGGTATCTACATAAAGTTTGTTGCTCTGCGAAGCTCACAATAAACACAGTGGCTTTATCTTAGGGCCTGTCCTCTTCAGGATCTCCATGCTCCTCCAAGTCAGATCTTAACAAACAACAACATTGGTTACCATAGCGATGCAGGCATCACTATAGCCTTTTCTCAACATGTGTTCTTGTGCGTCCTCGTGTCCTCATGAAACGTCATCAGCCTCAGCCCTATTACTGTTCCAATTCACAAGAACAGCAGACTGAGAACGGACTAAGCCCCCGGATGTTGTTCTGGCCCCTCCCTCTTTACCCAGCATGCATCAGAGCAGACTTGTCCATCCTCCAGACTGACAGATGTCCCAGCATGCACTGCTGCAGCAGCTTCCAGGTTAGCGCTCAAAGAGCTCAGAGGATTAAGTTAAAAGTTCTCTTTTCTGTTGCTGTTGTTCAATAAAAATACGTTTTAAGATCATTAGAGGCGAGAATATTAAACTTTAAGCTTCACTTTATGAACATTTACTGATTTAATGCGTAATTTTCAAAAGTCCTGATGTTGACAGGACCGCGGCAACCAGATGCTGCTGCCTGCGTCCTCACTAGAACTATAGAAAGTAGATCAGACGGCTGATCCAGACGCTGCCGCCTGCGTCCTCACTAGAACTATAGAAAGTAGATCAGACAGCTGATCCAGACGCTGCCGCCTGCGTCCTCACTAGAACTATAAAAAGTAGATCAGACAGCTGATCCAGACGCTGCCGCCTGCGTCCTCACTAGAACTATAGAAAGTAGATCAGACAGCTGATCCAGACGCTGCTGCATGTGTCCTCACTAGAACTATAGAAAGTAGATCAGGCAGCTGATCCAGACGCTGCTGCCTGCGTCCTCACTAGAACTATAGAAAATAGATCAGACAGCTGATCCAGACTCTGCTGCCTGCGTCCTCACTAGAACTATAGAAAATAGATCAGACAGCTGATCCAGACTCTGCTGCCTGCGTCCTCACTAGAACTATAGAAAATAGATCAGACAGCTGATCCAGACTCTGCCGCCTGCGTCCTCACTAGAACTATAGAAAATAGATCAGACAGCTGATCCAGACTCTGCTGCCTGCGTCCTCACTAGAACTATAGAAAATAGATCAGACAGCTGATCCAGACTCTGCTGCCTGCGTCCTCACTAGAACTATAGAAAATAGATCAGACAGCTGATCCAGACTCTGCTGCCTGCGTCCTCACTAGAACTATAGAAAATAGATCAGACAGCTGATCCAGACGCTGCTGCCTGCGTCCTCACTAGAACTATAGAAAATAGATCAGACAGCTGATCCAGACTCTGCTGCCTGCGTCCTCACTAAAACTATAGAAAGTAGATCAGACAGCTGATCCAGACGCTGCTGCCTGCGTCCTCACTAGAACTATAGAAAGTAGATCAGACAGCTGATCCAGACGCTGCTGCCTGCGTCCTCACTAGAACTATAGAAAATAGATCAGACAGCTGATCCAGACGCTGCCGCCTGCGTCCTCACTAGAACTATAGAAAGTAGATCAGACAGCTGATCCAGACGCCGCTGCCTGCGTCCTCACTAGAACTATAGAAAGTAGATCAGACAGCTGATCCAGTCGCCGCTGCCTGCGTCCTCACTAGAACTATAGAAAGTAGATCAGACAGCTGATCCAGACGCTGCTGCCTGCATCCTCACTAGAACTATAGAAAGTAGATCAGACAGCTGATCCAGTCGCCGCTGCCTGCGTCCTCACTAGAACTATAGAAAGTAGATCAGACAGCTGATCCAGACGCTGCTGCCTGCGTCCTCACTAGAACTATAGAAAATAGATCAGACAGCTGATCCAGACTCTGCTGCCTGCGTCCTCACTAGAACTATAGAAAGTAGATCAGACAGCTGATCCAGACGCTGCTGCCTGCGTCCTCACTAGAACTATAGAAAGTAGATCAGACAGCTGATCCAGACGCTGCTGCCTGCGTCCTCACTAGAACTATAGAAAGTAGATCAGACAGCTGATCCAGACGCTGCCGCCTGCGTCCTCACTAGAACTATAGAAAGTAGATCAGACAGCTGATCCAGACGCCGCTGCCTGCGTCCTCACTAGAACTATAGAAAGTAGATCAGACAGCTGATCCAGACGCTGCCGCCTGCGTCCTCACTAGAACTATAGAAAGTAGATCAGACAGCTGATCCAGACGCTGCCGCCTGCGTCCTCACTAGAACTATAGAAAGTAGATCAGACAGCTGATCCAGACACTGCCGCCTGCGTCCTCACTAGAACTATAGAAAGTAGATCAGACAGCTGATCCAGACGCTGCTGCATGTGTCCTCACTAGAACTATAGAAAGTAGATCAGGCAGCTGATCCAGACGCTGCTGCCTGCGTCCTCACTAGAACTATAGAAAATAGATCAGACAGCTGATCCAGACTCTGCTGCCTGCGTCCTCACTAGAACTATAGAAAATAGATCAGACAGCTGATCCAGACTCTGCTGCCTGCGTCCTCACTAGAACTATAGAAAATAGATCAGACAGCTGATCCAGACTCTGCTGCCTGCGTCCTCACTAGAACTATAGAAAATAGATCAGACAGCTGATCCAGACGCTGCTGCCTGCGTCCTCACTAGAACTATAGAAAATAGATCAGACAGCTGATCCAGACTCTGCTGCCTGCGTCCTCACTAGAACTATAGAAAGTAGATCAGACAGCTGATCCAGACGCTGCTGCCTGCGTCCTCACTAGAACTATAGAAAGTAGATCAGACAGCTGATCCAGACGCTGCTGCCTGCGTCCTCACTAGAACTATAGAAAATAGATCAGACAGCTGATCCAGACGCTGCCGCCTGCGTCCTCACTAGAACTATAGAAAGTAGATCAGACAGCTGATCCAGACGCCGCTGCCTGCGTCCTCACTAGAACTATAGAAAGTAGATCAGACAGCTGATCCAGTCGCCGCTGCCTGCGTCCTCACTAGAACTATAGAAAGTAGATCAGACAGCTGATCCAGACGCCGCTGCCTGCGTCCTCACTAGAACTATAGAAAATAGATCAGACAGCTGATCCAGACTCTGCTGCCTGCGTCCTCACTAGAACTATAGAAAATAGATCAGACAGCTGATCCAGACTCTGCTGCCTGCGTCCTCACTAGAACTATAGAAAATAGATCAGACAGCTGATCCAGACTCTGCTGCCTGCGTCCTCACTAGAACTATAGAAAATAGATCAGACAGCTGATCCAGACTCTGCTGCCTGCGTCCTCACTAGAACTATAGAAAATAGATCAGACAGCTGATCCAGACTCTGCTGCCTGCGTCCTCACTAGAACTATAGAAAATAGATCAGACAGCTGATCCAGACGCTGCTGCCTGCGTCCTCACTAGAACTATAGAAAATAGATCAGACAGCTGATCCAGACTCTGCTGCCTGCGTCCTCACTAGAACTATAGAAAGTAGATCAGACAGCTGATCCAGACGCTGCTGCCTGCGTCCTCACTAGAACTATAGAAAGTAGATCAGACAGCTGATCCAGACGCTGCTGCCTGCGTCCTCACTAGAACTATAGAAAATAGATCAGACAGCTGATCCAGACGCTGCCGCCTGCGTCCTCACTAGAACTATAGAAAGTAGATCAGACAGCTGATCCAGATGCCGCTGCCTGCGTCCTCACTAGAACTATAGAAAGTAGATCAGACAGCTGATCCAGTCGCCGCTGCCTGCGTCCTCACTAGAACTATAGAAAGTAGATCAGACAGCTGATCCAGACGCTGCCGCCTGCGTCCTCACTAGAACTATAGAAAGTAGATCAGACAGCTGATCCAGACGCTGCCGCCTGCGTCCTCACTAGAACTATAGAAAGTAGATCAGACAGCTGATCCAGACGCTGCCGCCTGCGTCCTCACTAGAACTATAGCAAGTAGATCAGACAGCTGATCCAGACGCTGCTGCATGTGTCCTCACTAGAACTATAGAAAGTAGATCAGACAGCTGATCCAGACGCCGCTGCCTGCTTCCTCATTAGAACTATAGAAAATAGATCAGACAGCTGATCCAGACGCTGCTGCCTGCGTCCTCACTAGAACTATAGAAAGTAGATCAGACAGCTGATCCAGACGCTGCTGCCTGCGTCCTCACTAGAACTATAGAAAGTAGATCAGACAGCTGATCCAGACGCTGCTGCTTGCGTCCTCACTAGAACTATAGAAAGTAGATCAGACAGCTGATCCAGACGCTGCTACCTGCGTCCTCACTAGAACTATAGAAAGTAGATCAGACTTCTTATTCAGACGCTGCTGCCTGCGTCCTCACTAGAACTATAGAAAGTAGATCAGACAGCTGATCCAGACGCTGCTACCTGCGTCCTCACTAGAACTATAGAAAGTAGATCAGACAGCTGATCCAGACGCTGCTGCCTGCGTCCTCACTAGAACTATAGAAAATAGATCAGACAGCTGATCCAGACTCTGCTGCCTGCGTCCTCACTAGAACTATAGAAAATAGATCAGACAGCTGATCCAGACGCTGCTGCCTGCGTCCTCACTAGAACTATAGAAAATAGATCAGACAGCTGATCCAGACTCTGCTGCCTGCGTCCTCACTAGAACTATAGAAAGTAGATCAGACAGCTGATCCAGACGCTGCTGCCTGCGTCCTCACTAGAACTATAGAAAGTAGATCAGACAGCTGATCCAGACGCTGCTGCCTGCGTCCTCACTAGAACTATAGAAAATAGATCAGACAGCTGATCCAGACGCTGCCGCCTGCGTCCTCACTAGAACTATAGAAAGTAGATCAGACAGCTGATCCAGACGCCGCTGCCTGCGTCCTCACTAGAACTATAGAAAGTAGATCAGACAGCTGATCCAGTCGCCGCTGCCTGCGTCCTCACTAGAACTATAGAAAGTAGATCAGACAGCTGATCCAGACGCTGCCGCCTGCGTCCTCACTAGAACTATAGAAAGTAGATCAGACAGCTGATCCAGACGCCGCTGCCTGCTTCCTCATTAGAACTATAGAAAGTAGATCAGACAGCTGATCCAGTCGCCGCTGCCTGCATCCTCACTAGAACTATAGAAAGTAGATCAGACAGCTGATCCAGACGCTGCCGCCTGCGTCCTCACTAGAACTATAGAAAGTAGATCAGACAGCTGATCCAGTCGCCGCTGCCTGCGTCCTCACTAGAACTATAGAAAGTAGATCAGACAGCTGATCCAGACGCTGCCGCCTGCGTCCTCACTAGAACTATAGAAAGTAGATCAGACAGCTGATCCAGACGCTGCCGCCTGCGTCCTCACTAGAACTATAGAAAGTAGATCAGACAGCTGATCCAGACGCTGCCGCCTGCGTCCTCACTAGAACTATAGAAAGTAGATCAGACAGCTGATCCAGACGCTGCTGCATGTGTCCTCACTAGAACTATAGAAAGTAGATCAGGCAGCTGATCCAGACGCTGCTGCCTGCGTCCTCACTAGAACTATAGAAAGTAGATCAGACAGCTGATCCAGACGCCGCTGCCTGCGTCCTCACTAGAACTATAGAAAGTAGATCAGACAGCTGATCCAGACGCTGCCGCCTGCGTCCTCACTAGAACTATAGAAAGTAGATCAGACAGCTGATCCAGACACTGCCGCCTGCGTCCTCACTAGAACTATAGAAAGTAGATCAGACAGCTGATCCAGACGCTGCTGCCTGCGTCCTCACTAGAACTATAGAAAGTAGATCAGACAGCTGATCCAGACGCTGCTGCCTGCGTCCTCACTAGAACTATAGAAAATAGATCAGACAGCTGATCCAGACTCTGCTGCCTGCGTCCTCACTAGAACTATAGAAAATAGATCAGACAGCTGATCCAGACTCTGCTGCCTGCGTCCTCACTAGAACTATAGAAAATAGATCAGACAGCTGATCCAGACTCTGCTGCCTGCGTCCTCACTAGAACTATAGAAAATAGATCAGACAGCTGATCCAGACTCTGCTGCCTGCGTCCTCACTAGAACTATAGAAAATAGATCAGACAGCTGATCCAGACTCTGCTGCCTGCGTCCTCACTAGAACTATAGAAAATAGATCAGACAGCTGATCCAGACTCTGCTGCCTGCGTCCTCACTAGAACTATAGAAAATAGATCAGACAGCTGATCCAGACGCTGCTGCCTGCGTCCTCACTAGAACTATAGAAAATAGATCAGACAGCTGATCCAGACTCTGCTGCCTGCGTCCTCACTAGAACTATAGAAAGTAGATCAGACAGCTGATCCAGACGCTGCTGCCTGCGTCCTCACTAGAACTATAGAAAGTAGATCAGACAGCTGATCCAGACGCTGCTGCCTGCGTCCTCACTAGAACTATAGAAAATAGATCAGACAGCTGATCCAGACGCTGCCGCCTGCGTCCTCACTAGAACTATAGAAAGTAGATCAGACAGCTGATCCAGACGCTGCTGCCTGCGTCCTCACTAGAACTATAGAAAATAGATCAGACAGCTGATCCAGACGCTGCCGCCTGCGTCCTCACTAGAACTATAGAAAGTAGATCAGACAGCTGATCCAGACGCCGCTGCCTGCGTCCTCACTAGAACTATAGAAAGTAGATCAGACAACTGATCCAGTCGCCGCTGCCTGCGTCCTCACTAGAACTATAGAAAGTAGATCAGACAGCTGATCCAGACGCTGCTGCCTGCGTCCTCACTAGAGCTATAGAAAATAGATCAGACAGCTGATCCAGACTCTGCTGCCTGCGTCCTCACTAGAACTATAGAAAGTAGATCAGACAGCTGATCCAGACGCTGCTGCCTGCGTCCTCACTAGAACTATAGAAAGTAGATCAGACAGCTGATCCAGACGCTGCTGCCTGCGTCCTCACTAGAACTATAGAAAATAGATCAGACAGCTGATCCAGACGCTGCCGCCTGCGTCCTCACTAGAACTATAGAAAGTATATCAGACAGCTGATCCAGACGCTGCCGCCTGCGTCCTCACTAGAACTATAGAAAGTAGATCAGACAGCTGATCCAGACGCCGCTGCCTGCTTCCTCATTAGAACTATAGAAAGTAGATCAGACAGCTGATCCAGTCGCCGCTGCCTGCGTCCTCACTAGAACTATAGAAAGTAGATCAGACAGCTGATCCAGTCGCCGCTGCCTGCGTCCTCACTAGAACTATAGAAAGTAGATCAGACAGCTGATCCAGACGCTGCTGCCTGCTTCCTCATTAGAACTATAGAAAGTAGATCAGACAGCTGATCCAGACGCTGCCGCCTGCGTCCTCACTAGAACTATAGAAAGTAGATCAGACAGCTGATCCAGTCGCCGCTGCCTGCGTCCTCACTAGAACTATAGAAAGTAGATCAGACAGCTGATCCAGACGCTGCCGCCTGCATCCTCACTAGAACTATAGAAAGTAGATCAGACAGCTGATCCAGACGCTGCCGCCTGCGTCCTCACTAGAACTATAGAAAGTAGATCAGACAGCTGATCCAGACGCTGCCGCCTGCGTCCTCACTAGAACTATAGAAAGTAGATCAGACAGCTGATCCAGACGCTGCTGCATGTGTCCTCACTAGAACTATAGAAAGTAGATCAGGCAGCTGATCCAGACGCTGCTGCCTGTGTCCTCACTAGAACTATAGAAAGTAGATCAGACAGCTGATCCAGACGCTGCTGCATGTGTCCTCACTAGAACTATAGAAAGTAGATCAGGCAGCTGATCCAGACGCTGCTGCCTGCGTCCTCACTAGAACTATAGAAAGTAGATCAGACAGCTGATCCAGACGCTGCCGCCTGCGTCCTCACTAGAACTATAGAAAGTAGATCAGACAGCTGATCCAGACGCCGCTGCCTGCGTCCTCACTAGAACTATAGAAAGTAGATCAGACAGCTGATCCAGACGCTGCCGCCTGCGTCCTCACTAGAACTATAGAAAGTAGATCAGACAGCTGATCCAGACGCTGCCGCCTGCGTCCTCACTAGAACTATAGAAAGTAGATCAGACAGCTGATCCAGACACTGCCGCCTGCGTCCTCACTAGAACTATAGAAAGTAGATCAGACAGCTGATCCAGACGCTGCTGCATGTGTCCTCACTAGAACTATAGAAAGTAGATCAGGCAGCTGATCCAGACGCTGCTGCCTGCGTCCTCACTAGAACTATAGAAAATAGATCAGACAGCTGATCCAGACTCTGCTGCCTGCGTCCTCACTAGAACTATAGAAAATAGATCAGACAGCTGATCCAGACTCTGCTGCCTGCGTCCTCACTAGAACTATAGAAAATAGATCAGACAGCTGATCCAGACTCTGCTGCCTGCGTCCTCACTAGAACTATAGAAAATAGATCAGACAGCTGATCCAGACGCTGCTGCCTGCGTCCTCACTAGAACTATAGAAAATAGATCAGACAGCTGATCCAGACTCTGCTGCCTGCGTCCTCACTAGAACTATAGAAAGTAGATCAGACAGCTGATCCAGACGCTGCTGCCTGCGTCCTCACTAGAACTATAGAAAGTAGATCAGACAGCTGATCCAGACGCTGCTGCCTGCGTCCTCACTAGAACTATAGAAAATAGATCAGACAGCTGATCCAGACGCTGCCGCCTGCGTCCTCACTAGAACTATAGAAAGTAGATCAGACAGCTGATCCAGACGCCGCTGCCTGCGTCCTCACTAGAACTATAGAAAGTAGATCAGACAGCTGATCCAGTCGCCGCTGCCTGCGTCCTCACTAGAACTATAGAAAGTAGATCAGACAGCTGATCCAGACGCCGCTGCCTGCGTCCTCACTAGAACTATAGAAAATAGATCAGACAGCTGATCCAGACTCTGCTGCCTGCGTCCTCACTAGAACTATAGAAAATAGATCAGACAGCTGATCCAGACTCTGCTGCCTGCGTCCTCACTAGAACTATAGAAAATAGATCAGACAGCTGATCCAGACTCTGCTGCCTGCGTCCTCACTAGAACTATAGAAAATAGATCAGACAGCTGATCCAGACTCTGCTGCCTGCGTCCTCACTAGAACTATAGAAAATAGATCAGACAGCTGATCCAGACTCTGCTGCCTGCGTCCTCACTAGAACTATAGAAAATAGATCAGACAGCTGATCCAGACGCTGCTGCCTGCGTCCTCACTAGAACTATAGAAAATAGATCAGACAGCTGATCCAGACTCTGCTGCCTGCGTCCTCACTAGAACTATAGAAAGTAGATCAGACAGCTGATCCAGACGCTGCTGCCTGCGTCCTCACTAGAACTATAGAAAGTAGATCAGACAGCTGATCCAGACGCTGCTGCCTGCGTCCTCACTAGAACTATAGAAAATAGATCAGACAGCTGATCCAGACGCTGCCGCCTGCGTCCTCACTAGAACTATAGAAAGTAGATCAGACAGCTGATCCAGATGCCGCTGCCTGCGTCCTCACTAGAACTATAGAAAGTAGATCAGACAGCTGATCCAGTCGCCGCTGCCTGCGTCCTCACTAGAACTATAGAAAGTAGATCAGACAGCTGATCCAGACGCTGCCGCCTGCGTCCTCACTAGAACTATAGAAAGTAGATCAGACAGCTGATCCAGACGCTGCCGCCTGCGTCCTCACTAGAACTATAGAAAGTAGATCAGACAGCTGATCCAGACGCTGCCGCCTGCGTCCTCACTAGAACTATAGCAAGTAGATCAGACAGCTGATCCAGACGCTGCTGCATGTGTCCTCACTAGAACTATAGAAAGTAGATCAGACAGCTGATCCAGACGCCGCTGCCTGCTTCCTCATTAGAACTATAGAAAATAGATCAGACAGCTGATCCAGACGCTGCTGCCTGCGTCCTCACTAGAACTATAGAAAGTAGATCAGACAGCTGATCCAGACGCTGCTGCCTGCGTCCTCACTAGAACTATAGAAAGTAGATCAGACAGCTGATCCAGACGCTGCTGCTTGCGTCCTCACTAGAACTATAGAAAGTAGATCAGACAGCTGATCCAGACGCTGCTACCTGCGTCCTCACTAGAACTATAGAAAGTAGATCAGACTTCTTATTCAGACGCTGCTGCCTGCGTCCTCACTAGAACTATAGAAAGTAGATCAGACAGCTGATCCAGACGCTGCTACCTGCGTCCTCACTAGAACTATAGAAAGTAGATCAGACAGCTGATCCAGACGCTGCTGCCTGCGTCCTCACTAGAACTATAGAAAATAGATCAGACAGCTGATCCAGACTCTGCTGCCTGCGTCCTCACTAGAACTATAGAAAATAGATCAGACAGCTGATCCAGACGCTGCTGCCTGCGTCCTCACTAGAACTATAGAAAATAGATCAGACAGCTGATCCAGACTCTGCTGCCTGCGTCCTCACTAGAACTATAGAAAGTAGATCAGACAGCTGATCCAGACGCTGCTGCCTGCGTCCTCACTAGAACTATAGAAAGTAGATCAGACAGCTGATCCAGACGCTGCTGCCTGCGTCCTCACTAGAACTATAGAAAATAGATCAGACAGCTGATCCAGACGCTGCCGCCTGCGTCCTCACTAGAACTATAGAAAGTAGATCAGACAGCTGATCCAGACGCCGCTGCCTGCGTCCTCACTAGAACTATAGAAAGTAGATCAGACAGCTGATCCAGTCGCCGCTGCCTGCGTCCTCACTAGAACTATAGAAAGTAGATCAGACAGCTGATCCAGACGCTGCCGCCTGCGTCCTCACTAGAACTATAGAAAGTAGATCAGACAGCTGATCCAGACGCCGCTGCCTGCTTCCTCATTAGAACTATAGAAAGTAGATCAGACAGCTGATCCAGTCGCCGCTGCCTGCGTCCTCACTAGAACTATAGAAAGTAGATCAGACAGCTGATCCAGACGCTGCCGCCTGCGTCCTCACTAGAACTATAGAAAGTAGATCAGACAGCTGATCCAGTCGCCGCTGCCTGCGTCCTCACTAGAACTATAGAAAGTAGATCAGACAGCTGATCCAGACGCTGCCGCCTGCGTCCTCACTAGAACTATAGAAAGTAGATCAGACAGCTGATCCAGACGCTGCCGCCTGCGTCCTCACTAGAACTATAGAAAGTAGATCAGACAGCTGATCCAGACGCTGCCGCCTGCGTCCTCACTAGAACTATAGAAAGTAGATCAGACAGCTGATCCAGACGCTGCTGCATGTGTCCTCACTAGAACTATAGAAAGTAGATCAGGCAGCTGATCCAGACGCTGCTGCCTGCGTCCTCACTAGAACTATAGAAAGTAGATCAGACAGCTGATCCAGACGCCGCTGCCTGCGTCCTCACTAGAACTATAGAAAGTAGATCAGACAGCTGATCCAGACGCTGCCGCCTGCGTCCTCACTAGAACTATAGAAAGTAGATCAGACAGCTGATCCAGACACTGCCGCCTGCGTCCTCACTAGAACTATAGAAAGTAGATCAGACAGCTGATCCAGACGCTGCTGCCTGCGTCCTCACTAGAACTATAGAAAGTAGATCAGACAGCTGATCCAGACGCTGCTGCCTGCGTCCTCACTAGAACTATAGAAAATAGATCAGACAGCTGATCCAGACTCTGCTGCCTGCGTCCTCACTAGAACTATAGAAAATAGATCAGACAGCTGATCCAGACTCTGCTGCCTGCGTCCTCACTAGAACTATAGAAAATAGATCAGACAGCTGATCCAGACTCTGCTGCCTGCGTCCTCACTAGAACTATAGAAAATAGATCAGACAGCTGATCCAGACTCTGCT
This sequence comes from Cyprinodon diabolis, assembly GCA_030533445.1. NCBI lineage: Eukaryota > Metazoa > Chordata > Actinopteri > Cyprinodontiformes > Cyprinodontidae > Cyprinodon > Cyprinodon diabolis. The sequence goes on along the minus strand of CM060075.1, from coordinate 4,329,924 downwards.
GCCTGCGTCCTCACTAGAACTATAGAAAATAGATCAGACAGCTGATCCAGACTCTGCTGCCTGCGTCCTCACTAGAACTATAGAAAATAGATCAGACAGCTGATCCAGACTCTGCTGCCTGCGTCCTCACTAGAACTATAGAAAATAGATCAGACAGCTGATCCAGACGCTGCTGCCTGCGTCCTCACTAGAACTATAGAAAATAGATCAGACAGCTGATCCAGACTCTGCTGCCTGCGTCCTCACTAGAACTATAGAAAGTAGATCAGACAGCTGATCCAGACGCTGCTGCCTGCGTCCTCACTAGAACTATAGAAAGTAGATCAGACAGCTGATCCAGACGCTGCTGCCTGCGTCCTCACTAGAACTATAGAAAATAGATCAGACAGCTGATCCAGACGCTGCCGCCTGCGTCCTCACTAGAACTATAGAAAGTAGATCAGACAGCTGATCCAGACGCTGCTGCCTGCGTCCTCACTAGAACTATAGAAAATAGATCAGACAGCTGATCCAGACGCTGCCGCCTGCGTCCTCACTAGAACTATAGAAAGTAGATCAGACAGCTGATCCAGACGCCGCTGCCTGCGTCCTCACTAGAACTATAGAAAGTAGATCAGACAACTGATCCAGTCGCCGCTGCCTGCGTCCTCACTAGAACTATAGAAAGTAGATCAGACAGCTGATCCAGACGCTGCTGCCTGCGTCCTCACTAGAGCTATAGAAAATAGATCAGACAGCTGATCCAGACTCTGCTGCCTGCGTCCTCACTAGAACTATAGAAAGTAGATCAGACAGCTGATCCAGACGCTGCTGCCTGCGTCCTCACTAGAACTATAGAAAGTAGATCAGACAGCTGATCCAGACGCTGCTGCCTGCGTCCTCACTAGAACTATAGAAAATAGATCAGACAGCTGATCCAGACGCTGCCGCCTGCGTCCTCACTAGAACTATAGAAAGTATATCAGACAGCTGATCCAGACGCTGCCGCCTGCGTCCTCACTAGAACTATAGAAAGTAGATCAGACAGCTGATCCAGACGCCGCTGCCTGCTTCCTCATTAGAACTATAGAAAGTAGATCAGACAGCTGATCCAGTCGCCGCTGCCTGCGTCCTCACTAGAACTATAGAAAGTAGATCAGACAGCTGATCCAGTCGCCGCTGCCTGCGTCCTCACTAGAACTATAGAAAGTAGATCAGACAGCTGATCCAGACGCTGCTGCCTGCTTCCTCATTAGAACTATAGAAAGTAGATCAGACAGCTGATCCAGACGCTGCCGCCTGCGTCCTCACTAGAACTATAGAAAGTAGATCAGACAGCTGATCCAGTCGCCGCTGCCTGCGTCCTCACTAGAACTATAGAAAGTAGATCAGACAGCTGATCCAGACGCTGCCGCCTGCATCCTCACTAGAACTATAGAAAGTAGATCAGACAGCTGATCCAGACGCTGCCGCCTGCGTCCTCACTAGAACTATAGAAAGTAGATCAGACAGCTGATCCAGACGCTGCCGCCTGCGTCCTCACTAGAACTATAGAAAGTAGATCAGACAGCTGATCCAGACGCTGCTGCATGTGTCCTCACTAGAACTATAGAAAGTAGATCAGGCAGCTGATCCAGACGCTGCTGCCTGTGTCCTCACTAGAACTATAGAAAGTAGATCAGACAGCTGATCCAGACGCTGCTGCATGTGTCCTCACTAGAACTATAGAAAGTAGATCAGGCAGCTGATCCAGACGCTGCTGCCTGCGTCCTCACTAGAACTATAGAAAGTAGATCAGACAGCTGATCCAGACGCTGCTGCCTGCGTCCTCACTAGAACTATAGAAAGTAGATCAGACAGCTGATCCAGACGCTGCTGCCTGCGTCCTCACTAGAACTATAGAAAGTAGATCAGACAGCTGATCCAGACGCTGCTGCTTGCGTCCTCACTAGAACTATAGAAAGTAGATCAGACAGCTGATCCAGACGCTGCTGCCTGCGTCCTCACTAGAACTATAGAAAGTAGATCAGACAGCTGATCCAGACGCTGCTGCCTGCGTCCTCACTAGAACTATAGAAAGTAGATCAGACAGCTGATCCAGACGCTGCTGCTTGCGTCCTCACTAGAACTATAGAAAGTAGATCAGACAGCTGATCCAGACGCTGCTACCTGCGTCCTCACTAGAACTATAGAAAGTAGATCAGACTTCTTATCCAGACGCTGCTGCCTGCGTCCTCACTAGAACTATAGAAAGTAGATCAGACAGCTGATCCAGACGCTGCTGCCTGCGTCCTCACTAGAACTATAGAAAGTAGATCAGACAGCTGATCTAGACACTGCTGCCTGCGTCCTCACTAGAACTATAGAAAGTAGATCACACAGCTGATCCAGACGCTGCTGCCTGTGTCCTCACTAGAACTATAGAAAGTAGATCAGACGCCTGATCCAGACGCTGCTGCCTGCGTCCTCACTAGAACTATAGAAAGTAGATCACACAGCTGATCCAGAACTACTGCCTGGGCCCTCACTAGAACTATAGAAAGTAGATCACATCGGCTCAGTTCTGAAGTCCTTCCTCTGTCTCCCTGTAGCTCAGAGAAAAAGACTTTAAAATCCTTCAGTTAGTCTAGAAATCACGGATTAGATCAGCACCTCAATCCATAACAGATCTGTTGTCTGTGGATCTACCTCCCAGACCACTCAGGTCTTCTGGAATCATCTGGAATAAACTCCCAGCAGACTGAGAAAGAGCTGAAAGCCTGAGTACTTTGCAGTCAGAGTTAAAAACCTGTTAGTTTAGATCTGATGGAGATAAACGTTTAACTCAGGAGTTATTATAAGGTTCTGGTCCAACAGTTTGATTTGCTTTACTACCCGCTTTAATCATGTTTTTATCTTTATTAGCTTTTATTTAGCCTCTAATTTGATCATTTAGTGTAAACTTTGAATTGCCTTTGTACTGAATTTTGCTATAGAAATAAACTTGCCTTACTTGCTTAAAGTATGTTATTTTGACCAATATATAATGTCTAATTGTTTATACCTTTTTTGTAATCCTTTATCTCTATTATGGGACGTTTAGCATCTATACCTTTGTATCTGCTGTGCTGCTCTCTGATTCACCCTGTGAATGACTCTATAAATAAACTCTCCTTCCTTGCTGTGTTTGCACATCTCTCCTGGATGAATGGAAAGGTAGGTTAATACATCCATATATTAGCTGACTGCCGTATGGTAAATGACCTCCATCTAAAGTGGTGAAGGTTTAACCCATGAACAGGTTATCTAGATGATGATCTTTATGTATTTTTTACTTTGATAAACTATAGTGAGCATGTGAAGAAGAAGGAGAGAAAAAAGTTTATTACATAAACGTTTAAAAGGGAAATGGAAATGTTCACACACACAAAAAAGCATTTTACAGTTCAAAATAATAGTGCACGCGTACACATTTAAATCACTGCAATTTAAAGCTATATGACAATAAATATCTTTGCAATATATTGAACCATCATCACCTTCATTCGAGGTATAGAGGATCCTCTGCACCCAGGTGTTCGCTAACGCCATGGTGCATGCTTTGCAAGGTGTTTTTTTCCTTTTGTCACACATGCAGTCCAAGTGTTCATGTATCCAAAGAGCTTTGCTTTAAACCGTTCATGTTAGCTCCACTGCTCTCACTGTGTATTATGAATGTCCTCTTTTGCTAAGCTAGCATCTTCGAGTGATGTGAAAAACCATAAATGGAGCTTTGCACGAGGTCAACAAGGCTCAGGCACGTATTAGATGGTGTTCTCCCCAAAGAGCAGGTCGCAGTTGCTTGAGGCATCATTTCCTATTGGGTGCCTTAGCAGCGTCCAATGTCCACTGATGAGCGCCGAAACCATTCCGAGTCAGTCTCAGAGGTGACAAACCTAAGTCCTGGAGGGCCAGTATCCTGCAGTTTCAATCGATATCTTCTTGGTCCAACTTTCCTGAATTAAATAGCTTAATCAAACCCCTTTCCCACCGGCTGAAAAACCAGTTTAAAGCCAGGAATAATCGGCTTTTACTGGCATTAAAGTCGTAGAGAAGCGGCTGTTACAACCGTTGCATTTCCAAATTCTCCCGAGTGGTGCCCGACTTTACACGAGTGAATAAAGTGAATGTGATTGGTCGATTATCAAGGGGGCGGGATTGTTGTGGCAGAAAGCTCGCAAGCAAGTTTGGTTGTGGCCGGTTTGTGGGAAGCATCTTGCTAACCAGTTAGCAGCTTAGTGCTAGCAGGTTCCCAATGGGAAATTCCATTGGGACCAAGTAGCACTAAATTGGTGACTTAGAAACGACGCTGTCAAGGAACGCTATGGACAGAGGAAACATGCAAGAGGAGGAGAGTTTAGTGTCGGAGGTCGTGGATGAGTCTCCTCCGTCATCCATTTTTTATTTAGAGGAGGAAAGCGGGGACGAAGATGTTGTGGAAGAGGACGCCAGGGCGGCAGAAGCTTGGTTTGGTGTAGAAGGCTTCCAGCCGTACATGTTTGAGCCCTTGCCTCGCAACGCTGCCAGTTCTGTTAGCTCTACGCCTGCCGAAGACACAGACGTCCATCCCAGTGAACACTGGGACGCAACTCAATGGGAAAGGAAAGGATTCTGATTTCAACCGTTGCGTATATTAGCTGCGACATATGAATCAAGATGCTATGACCGAAAACATTTGATTGACAGATGACCGTTGATATATGATTGGCCGAATTTAGGTGTTCAGGCTGACGTAGAACTAACTGGCCTGCAGAAGATAACGGAAAAAAAGCACAGATTTTAAGGCAGGATTTTTTTAAAATAGAAATCTAAACAGAAGTTTTATAAATTTTGTGTCAATATTGTCTGATAAAGAACTCATTTATATACATGTTTAAGCCAGAATGATTTGATTTGGCTCAAACGACTCTGCAAGACGCCCACTTAACACCAGAGTCGGTAACACTCTGGGAACTCCAGAGTGAATTACGTATTACCATTGAACACATCGTGTGGATGTCAACAAACCACACCAGTCGCTTCTGATCTAACAAGCAGAAACACCTCTGTTTACATTCGATAAACATGAAGCAGCTCTGGTGAGAGGGATTCAGACAGATAATAGAGCGAAACAAAGCACACCGACTACATCCTTGTTCTCCATTGTTTACTTCCCTGATTTCTGTCGCATTGGAGACATTATCATTGCTAACCCAGCGTGATGATGTCACCAGATGCAGCGGTGGGAGGGGGCAGAGGCCACGCAGCAGGGAGGTGTTAGACCAGCTTTTCATGGCTGCGGGAAGAGAGCTAAAGGCTAATTGTTAGCGGCTTGTCTAATGTTTGAAAAATAAGCGTTAACCCGATACTTTCAGTGGGAAAGAGGATTTAGTTTGACAGTTGGATTCAGTTCTCCAGAGTCCTGCAAAGGAGACTGGATTGTGACATCCCTGATCTAAACTAATCACCATATTGGGACTTGAAAGCAGGCAAAGTATTGGTTAAACAGTCTTTTGCAGTTGCAGTTATTCAAAACTTGACATTTATTAACAACATTCTCAAAAAACAATCACTCACTACACCTTTCAGTAATAGTCTCAATATTTGTTTTCAAAACATTTTCACAATTTCTTTGTCACAGGATAGGAAAGAAGTACAGAAGGAAGGTGAGATGTTACTTTTGTAGATATTAGCGTCATAACCTTTAAGTTGTGCTTGTTTTTATAATAATCTTAGCTAATGAGGAGACACGGGACGGTTCACGGCTAACCCACAAAACAGCCCCCCCTATGGGTTATGTACAGTGAGGAAAATAAGTATTTGAACACCCTGCTATTTTGGAAGTTCTCTCACTTCTTAACTGTTTATTTGTATGATTCAGCTGCAACTAAGTATTCGACCACCTGTCTATCAGCTGGAATTCTCACCCTCAAAGTCCTGTTAGTCTGCCTTCAAAATGTCCATTTCCATTTATTATCCTAAATTAGATGCACCATTTTAAGTTCGTTAGCTACATAAAGACACCTGTCCACCCCAAACAATCACTAAGAATCCAACCACTAACATGGTCCAGACCAAAGAGCTGCCCAAAGACACTAGAGACTAAATTGTACACCGATTGTCAAGCAGCCTGGTGGAAAAAGCTCCACTGTTGGAGCAATCATTAGAAAATGGAAGAAGCCAAACATGAGTGTAAATCTCCCTCAGACTGGGGCTCCATGGAAGGTCTCATCTGGTGAGGTCTCAATTATCCCTAGAAAGGTGAGAAATCAGCCCAGAACTACACTGGAGGAGCTGGCCAATGACCTGTAAAGAGCTGGGACCACTGTTTCCATGGTTACACACCAAGACGTCATGATTGGAAATCATGCATGGCAAGGAAGGTCCCCTTGCTTAAATCAGCGTATTTTAAGGCCCATCGGCAGTTAATGAGCATCTGGATGATCCAAAGCAGTCATGGGAAAAATCATGTGGTCATAATTCCACCACATAAAACCATCCCTACCGTGAAGCATGGGGGTGGTAGCATCATGCTTTGGGGGTGTTTTTCTGCACATGGGACAGGGTGACTGCACTGTATTAAGGAGAGGATGACCGGGGCCATGTATTGCCAGATTTTGGGGAGCAACCTCCTTCCATCAGTTAGGGCACTGAAGATGGGTGGAGGCTGGGTCTTCCAGCATCACAATGACTCGAAACAAACAGCCAGGATAACCAAGGTGCAGCTCTGGAAGAATTAGATCAAGGTTCTGGCATGGCCTAGCCAGACTCCAGACCTAAACTCAATAGAGGATCTTTGGAGGGAGCTCAACCTCAGTGTTTCTCAGCGAAAGCCCAAAAACCTGACAGATCTAGAGAAGATCTGTCCGGAGGAGTGGGCCAAAATCCCTCCTGCAATGTGTGCAAACCTGGTAAAAAAACTACAGGAAACGTTTGACCTCTGGAAGGCTACTGTACCAAATATTCTAAGCTGTTCAGATACTTATCTGCAGCTGCATCATACCAATAAATAGTTTAAAAAAATTAATACATTGTGATTTCCGGATTTCTTTTTTTTTTAGATTATGTCTCTCTCAGTGGACAGGCACGTATGGTGACACTTTCAGATCTCTCCATTATTTCTAAGTGGAAAAACTTGCAAAATAGCAGGGTATACTTATTTTCCTCACTGTAGTGGTCCATCTTAGGCTGTTACATTCTTACTTTCGTTCATTGATAATCTGGTCTCCTATTGTTTCCTTGATTGGACTCTCTGTCCTCCCCATCGTCCTCAGTGGCAGTATGAGTCTCGATTGCTGTTGACTTGAGGATTTTGCCACAGGACAGCAGTGAGCTCCCACCTTGTCTTTAGTCAGGAAGTACAGAAGAGCATTGAGCCAAGCATTGAAGGAAGCTAGAGGCCGTGTGATCTTGTAGCACATGGATACTGTTGTCATGGTTTGACAGGGGACTCTCTTAGCCACCTTCAGCAACAGAAAGATGGTTCTAGTAACGTGGAAGGGGAAAAAACATAGAGCAAAGAGCAGGGTGATGGTGATGATAGTCCTGATAGATTTACGTCTGCGACTTGCATATGGAGAGTGAGCACCGAGGAAAACTGTTATCTCATCATCCTTCCCTATCGCCCCTAATACACCATTGCTTCCTCTCCCAACAAGTGAAGAGCCGCTTCTACCTCTTCTCTCCGCAATGTTGCAGTCTCCATTTCTTGGTCCTTTGCGGGAAGAGGGTCGAGATTTCAAGGTCTTAAATATGGTAAGTACTACTTGAGAGTAACACCAAGCAATTATGGAAAATGGCACAAAAAAGCCCAGTAAATGCAGAATGATTCCATAGGGAACATAGTGAAGAAACTCTTTGTCTATGGCATCGTCCCAACAGTTCTGGTATCCCACAATAAGCGATTCCAGGTTATTGTAGCTGTTGTTGCCTTTTACAGACGATGCATCATGGCTCCCATTGTAAATAGTGGTGGTTGCACTGGTCCATGTTCCAGCCATTTTGGTTATATGCCCAGTCTGAGCAAACCGGAAAATAGGGCAAGTTAAAGCAAACACTACAATCCAGACCAAAATGCAAGTGTTCTTGACAGCTTTCTTGGTCTCTAGTGTGATCACTTTCATTGGGTGGCAGATGCCGAGGTATCTGTGAACAGAGATGCAAGTGAGGAAGAAGATGGAGCAATAGAGATTAAAGTAGAAGAGGAAGCGGACCAGGCGGCACATGAAGTCCCCAAAGACCCAGCGGTCATGCATTATATAACTAGCCACAAGAAATGGCAAAGACAGTCCATACATGAAGTCTGTGGAGGCCAGGTTGACCATGTATATGAGGGAGGCATTCCAGCGCTTCGTTTGACGGAAGGAACGGTAGAGGATAACAGAGTTCAGGGTGATGCTGAATAGGAAAGTGAATGAGTAACATATGGGGAGGAAGATGTACTTATAGGATTCATTGATACTGCAGGATGAAGCAGGAGGAGAAGAGGGAGCAGGAGAGGAGGAGCTAACAACATCTTGGGGCATAGTGGTGCTAATGATTGGAAACTCTTCACTATTGGAGGACATTGGGGGGGAGGAAGCTATGTTCATGAAAAAGTTCATTTGTTCAGAGATCCATCAGGAAAACTGGTCGTCATTTTCACATCCTTGGGTTATCTCGCCCTTGAATGGCCGTCTCTGCCGGCTGCCGTTACCCTAGAAACAAAGACACAGATAAATTAGTAGGGACCAGAAACAATAAAGTCCATGAAAAGCTGCAACAAATGTGTTCTGAATGTTTCACTCTACAGATATATGCTATTTTTCCCAAAGTTGCTGGGGAAACTGCAACCACACACAGGAATATTCCCGCCTTCCTGTCCAGTATTAAGAGGAGACAATGTTCACGAAGGCTGGTAGCCTTCGGACTCCTAGGCCTGCTGACTTGAGCCACCAATTGGCAGCTGCAGGTAAACGCAATAAAACGAGGGGACCAGACAAACACAATCATTAACATGCTCTCTCTGCAGGGCACACTTCATACCAGGTAAGTTGTGGTAAATAGAATATATTCTTTGCTCGGTAAGGATTATGATTTGGATTAGCAACATGACTATCGCAGCCAAAAAGGCACAGTTCACTGTCAATATAGTTGATTATATGTTCTGAATGACCCAAGGCTGTTATGCGGCCATTTTCTTGCCTTGGTGCAACTGGGTAGAACTTTTGATTGCCCACTGCTTTTCTTTACTATAAATACTCCCTTGCAGTAGTACTTTCCTTGATGGGTTTCCTTGATGGCTGTTTCCTTAAGATTCCTTTTTTAAACATCAATCTTTGTACTAAAATTTTCTTTCTGTCATGATTTGTGGACATTAAGATCTGAAGAGAAGCATAATCTACTGGTATGACCCTGTTAATCAGTAAAAGGGCGAAATTAGAGCAGACATGGGCAAACTACGGCCCCCGGGTCGTATACGGCCCGTTAGGCTTTTTAATCCGGCCCGCCAATTACCGTATTTTCAGGCGCACATAAACGTCTTTTTTTCCCCTCAAAATGTGCGGTGCGCCCTTTGGTGCGATGCGCCCTATCTGTGTTGTAACTGCGACTTTTGAGACCACCTCATTGAGGAGATGATGAAAGAGTGGCTGAATGTAAGGAGACCAGGTGGTTTTTTCCACCCATCACCATCGCTGTTAATCTGTGACTCCATGCGTGCCCATCTCACAGCCGATGTGAAAAAAAAGGTGAATCAAATGAACGCTGTGCTCCCCGTTATTCCGGGAGCTCTAACAAAGGAACTTCAAACGCTCCACATCGGTGTCAACCGGCCGTTCAAAGTAAGGCTGCGAGCGGCGTGGGAGCGATGGATGACAGACAGAGACCACAGTTTCAGGAAAAGTGGAAGGCAGCGCCGGGCAAGTTACGCCACCGTTTGCGGATGGATTGTAGATGCTTGAACGAACGTGTCTGCTGGCGCTGTTGTTCGAGCTTTCGGAAAAGCCTGCATTATTTCCAAGGAGCCGCCCGGCACGGAAAGTGACTCTGACAGCAAAGAAGGGGAAAATGGCATGTCTGATTTAGTGCAGCTGTTTAATTCAGAAACAGAGGATGATGACTTTGATGGGTTTGATTAATACTTTGTAATAAATACTTGAATAAAGCACAATCATGCTCAGTTTTCCTCCCGCTCTATTTTTCTACCTGAAAGCTTAATTCAGCAGCAGCCTCTGGGCCGGGTCGCCTCCGGGTTCACCGCGGCGGCTGGCAGGTGTTTTTTCATCTAAATAATCTAAATCTTGCAGCTATATTTGCTGTGATCAGTGGGAATTAAGTAGTTTTAATATGTTTTTAAGTGAAAAAAGTCCACCTGAAAACTTAATCATTGCAGTCAGTTCATCCAGATTATCATCCTGCCTACTATTTCTGTCGGAGGCGCAGAATTGCCACAACGAAACTAACTCCAGACTTTGATGCACTGGCAAAAAAAGGAGAACAACACTGTTTCCACTGAAATGTGAGTTTTTCTGCTGTGTTATGAAAAAAAATAACTTGCGCCTTTACGCACAGCAGCGGTACAGTAGCTTAACATGCCGCACATCGCTCTCATTTTAAAGACCCCTTCCTTTCGTTGGGTAATAATATGTTCTGAATGTTGAAAGTGATTCCATTGATTTTTTTTCCCACTAAATGTTGATTTCTTTAAATTTGCACCTTCAATTGTCTGGTTTTTTTTATACATTTCAATCCCCAGGTTTAATAAATCACATTGCTTGTCCAAATGCTGCTGGCCCGGCCCTTCTGTCAAATTTTAGAACCCATTCTGGCCCGCAAGTCAAAAAGTTTGCCCACCCCTGAATTAGAGTAATAAAATATGCACACCCAAGAGAAGGAGGGGATCACTCCAATGCCCGGAAGTTGCCTGCCATTCAGCTGACGTTTGACTGGGAAAGGCCATTCTGAATGGCTGCTCCAGGACTGGTCCACTGAGCAAGATTTAGGTGTATACTTGCACCTTAAGAAGAAAGGACAAACCTCTGATAACGATAACGCTCAGATTCTAGACATAGAGGACAGATGGTTTGAAAAGGGCTGAAGCAACGAGAAAAGCCACCACGGAACAGAGGGATGGGATTACAGTTTTGGTTTCCAAGCATTTACAGTTGGGTCCTTGAACTCGTTTAGAAGAGGATTCACAAGAACACTTATGATTCAAATGGCCAAATACAAAACTCATACAAAACAATGGAATTGAAGCACCCAGGAGAACCACGGGTAGGTCTTTCTGTGGGACAAACGGAAATGACATGAAAAGGTGTTGAAACATCTCAAGAAAACAGCAAAACTCAGTTTAGCAAAGTTGCCTTTGCTGAAAAACAAACAAAAAAAGGCTGACAAAACTTGCTAGATACTGTTGTTAAAGTGCTTGTGGGGAATCTTAACCAACTGAAAACAGATCTGTAGGCTTATATTTTACTGTAACTACCTAGATATGCTTTCCTTCATCCTCTAGAGTTGAAAACAGTGCCAGAGCTCATCTGCTTAAGCCGGGTATACACTGTACAATATTTTCAGTTGTTGTACTCAGGTACAGCTCACATTGTACGATGAATCCACAGGGTTTAAAAGGTCTCATCTCACTATGTATGTTCTTCCACTGTATGGCCAGATGTTCTGATGCGATCTAACTGCTCAACCTGTATGTAAAAAGAACCACAGGTCGGACTCAGTGCCGAGAGATGGCGCTGGTCGGACTCATCAATCTGGAAAAAGAAGAAGAACTCCCTTGTTTGCACATGCTCAGTGCTCAAGGTTCTGGTAAATCGTCTCGTAGCTCTGCTTCAACAGCAGGATTTACCGACCAACACCTTAAGAGGACCGACAGAATTTCAAACGTGTTTGATTTCTCCCGACCTTACGATTTCTGATCGGGAGGTGGTTGTAAGAGGCTGATTGCCCCTTGTTACCCTCTGTATGCTACATGATGCAGGACGCACCATGAGGCTGAAACTCACGACTAGAGAATTGACCTGAAAAAGGCAAAAAGTCGAACAGTGTATGCCCGGCTTCAGCCGTGTTTATGGCATAGATGATGCCACAACAGGAGGTTCTACTGCCATTAACTTTCTATGTTTCTCTAAGATAGGAATCACTCCTGGATGAACAAGTCATATGCTGTAGCAACGTGGTAGAAGAAGTGGAGTCGGTAGAGGAGTTTAAATACCTTTGTGTTTCCCTGGACAACACACTGGAAAGGAGACCCAACTGTGACAGAGCAGACAGGACCTCTACGTCCTTCAGTGTTTGTAAAAGATGCTGCAGATTCTCTAAAAGTCAGTTGTGTCTGAACTTCAATCAGACTTCAGGTGCAAAACAAACAGGAGATCCTTCCTTCCTTTACCCATCAATGTCAACAACAACTAGATGGCCACATGTCCTTAGATTGAAAAGAGTTCAACAAATATGAATTTCAAAATGAACTCTGCTGCACTCCAGATGATAACCAAACTCAACTGAGATGTCTGTTCTGGGCGAGGAATGGACCTGTGTGACATGACTGAATCACTTCTCTGAGACGACACGGGGTGGGAAATGGTGCTACATCTATAATCTGAACTGAATTGACCCGAGAGGAACTGCTTCCCCCATAAAATCCATCCAAGCTGAACTTATGGAGGAAGCAGCTCAGCCCTGTGTTTATTGCAGCAACAACAGGAAGCATTTCTCCTCCAGCTGAATCACCAGAGCCTTCCTGACTTGGAGAAACAACATTTTATCGTCTGCATAACAACGAAGCAAAGTCCTCAACAGAAATCACTGGTCATAATGATAAGTAAAACATTTGACAATGAATGTGTTGTTTTCCACTCAGCGCATGCAGGGGGTGGATTTACCTCTAGGCAGTACTAGGCAGCTGCTTAGGGCCCCAAGTTCCTGGGGGCCCCATAAAACTCTGTTTCCATGTATGGTTAATACAACTCTACCTTATTTGTTCACATTATTTATGTTTTTGATTAAAATCCTTTGGCTAAAATGCCATCAGAACGCTGATAATATTAAGTGTGTCTCAGCCCCCCCTTCAGTGTCCACCATATTGGATCAGTCCATTTGCTGCACATGTTCAGAAAGGTCCAAACAGACAGCAGCAAACCATTTGAAAACAAACCATGCAAAGAGCAGTGTTGCCAACTTAGCGCTTTAGTCGCTATATTTAGCCACTTTTCAGACCCCTCTAGCACTTTGATTTCTAAAAAGCTCCTAGCGCCAAATCTAGAGACTTTTTTTCTTTAGCCCTGAGCCCCTGATGCAGTCTTTGCTGTGAAACACTTTCTTGTAGAGAAAAGGGTTTTGTCAGGAAGTGAAAGAGTGCAGGAGAAAAGTCATTTAGAAAATCCCAATTCTAACATCTTCTTCCCTCATTTTGTTGTTTAATTATAAATTGGTAGCATCCTTGCTGACCTGAATTGTTAGCTTTGTACCTTTAGTCCATATGTCCACTATCATTTCTATTCATAGGCATTTCGAGAAGGAGGGGCTCCAGTGGAGAAAAAGGCACATTATCGAGCTGCTGGCATTTCTGCTGACGGTAGGATGGTATTCTCCAAAAATACTGGTGAAGTTCACCACCGAACAAGTGCAAAGAAGGGATGGACCCATACATCATTCAACTTTTCAACCTTTTGCCACATTTCAGGCTTTCAGCACAGATATATAAAGTTGACATTTTTTGTGGCGAATCAACAACAAGTGGGGCACAATCAGGAAGTGGAGGGAAATTTATTGGACATTGAAACTTAGAAGTAAAAAACCAAAGAGTGGGGCGTGCAAAATGAATCGGCTCCTTTACTTTCAGTGCAGCGAACTCTGTCCACTGAGGATCTATGACTGATCCCACGTTGACCTAAATGGGTGATGATCGATAGAATCCACCTGGAACGCTCCTGCTCTGTGATCGGCTGTCTAAAGCGCAGAGAGCATCAAGAAGAACGAGGAACACAGCAGGCAGGTCTGAGACTGTGGAGAAGTTTAAAGATGGATCCTAAACATCCCAATGAGCTCTGAGCAGAGATAATATTGGAATGGAAGGAGAATCAGACCACTGGGGACCTATGGAGGCCCGCCGTCCCTCTGAACCTTCAGACTGATCAGAGATGCAGGACCAGGATCTTTCTGGATGAACTGTACAGATCTAGAGCTGAGGAGGGAGACTCTGTCCATTGGACAACAGCCAGTCTATGCTTCAAACATCTGGCCTTTATGGAAGGAAGACATTTCTGAAAGACATCCATAAAAAGTCTAGTTTAAAGTTTCCCACCAGCCTCCTGGGAGTCCCAGCAAACATGGAAGCTCATCACCCTGAACACACCATCCATGTCAGACACGGTGGTGGCAGCATCATGGTCTGGGCCTGCTTTTCTTTCAGGGAAGATGGTTAAAATGGAAGGAGCCAAAAACAGGAGGATTCTGGGAGAAAACCTGCTGTAGTCTGCAGACCTGAGACTGGGACAGAGATTTACCTTCCAACAAGACGATGGTCCATCTAGAATAGAACGGGTCACAGATATAGACATCCAGGTGCTAGAATGGCCTAGTCAAAGTCCAGAGCTGATTGACCTGGACTGTCTGGCCCAAACCTACTGGACCAATCACAGCGCAGGTGGCAGGTGTTCACAATTATGACGCTTTTATTCACCAATATTAAGACTTTATGCTTGTAATGTTATTACTTCAATCCGTCACAATTTATGACTATATTTTCAAAAACCGTAAAAACTACAGATCTGTTAGAACCGCTTTAATACTTCATCATCCTCATCTGCTCATTGTCATCAGGTAACAATACAGCAATGAGCATGTAGCAGCATTAGGGCCAGGATGGAGATTTTTTTATTTTATTACGAGAATAAAGTTGAAACATTACAAGAAAACTACTTTATTCTCGTAATTTTATGACTTGATACTCATAACATAAAAACTTCATTTAAAAGTCTCTAGTTTGGGCCTAATTCTCTGTTATATAATGAGAGATATAAAATTTAAAGGACTTTTTTTGGTTTAAACTCCTGACGGTGCGTCTGAAACCTTCTCCTGCCTCTGATTGGTTGGCTTCAGTAGTCCCAACATTTCCGTGCCGGTCGTCTGTACATTTAATATGTTGGATAGTAAATAATCAATTTCATTTAACCAAATTTTAATTTTATTCGATTTATCCTGAAGAACAGTGCTGTAAAAATGCTAAATGTTGTAGATTTTCAGAAGCATTTAAACTCATTCTAACCTTGATCACCTTTTTTTTTGGACCCCCCCTCAGCTGAACTCCACCCTCGGGGGTCAGATGGGTTTCTTGGAATAATGAGCATCTGACTAATGTGCAGCAATCGGGTTTATTTCTACACATCAGTCGGGATCTGCTGACATCGGATCAGTTCGGGGAAAAGAGGAACATTCTGGGCCAAAACGACAGAGTTCTGCTCAGTGATGGAGGAACATTCCTACACATTACCCACAATCCCACGTCTCTGAGACAAGTTAACGTCTGGACCAAGTCCTAAACTGAGACACGACTGCATCTTGACACGACCGCTGTAAAGAAAATACTAACAGCTTTCAAACTGAAGCAATGATGACCTGAAAGCGACGCAGAGATCATTTTAAACCTTATTTCTTATTTTCCAGGCCGGCTCTTTATGCATGGATCCACTCAGCTGTTTGTTCAGGGCCTCTTCCTGCTATTAATGGAAAACTTTGCGCTGCTTCAACATGGCTGGGCAGCTCAGGATCAACTAATGACCTGCTAGCTACGTTTACCCAGGGTGTCATGTTAGTCATTGCTCTCCTTATCTGTGGAATATTACCCTTTTTAACGACTAACTGAAGACAATAGGACACCAAACTAATATAATACTCTGCACACACCTTTATTTTATTCTTATATCTTATTTTACACTTTTTATATGGGAAGACCGGAAATTTACTTATTTTATTCTATATTCTATTTTATTTTTACTCCTTCTCTTCTGTAAAGGTGCACTGCAAGAAAAGACTTTCCCAAAGGGATTAATAAAAATAATTCTCATTCTGTCATTTGAAAAAAACCAAAGAATAAAAACAGTGAAAGATGGAGACATTCAGAGGCTTAAAAAAAATAAAATCTAGATCTTAGAAGATGGTTAAAATTAATATAGAGAAGGCCAAAAAAAATGGGTTATAAAATAAATTGTATTTTTATGTCGATTTTTAACATACTCTACATTTTTGAAAAGCAAATGAATTCTATTCAGTTTATTTCTATATCGCCAATTTACAATTTTGAGCCAATTTTACTCTTCAGCAATCCCTCACACTAAGCAGGCTTGTAGCGACAGTGGAGAGGAAAAACTCCCTTTTAACAGGAAGAAACCTCCAGCAGAACCAGGCTCAGTGTGAGCGGCCATCTGCTGAGGCCCACTGGGGTTCAAGGAGACAGAAGCAGACATAGAAAAAGAAGCATAGATACAAAAGGCAACTGTCAACCAGCTCCACAGGCGGCCCCGTCCAGGAAACACACAGCCAGGCAGACGAGCTCCGAGCCAGCTCCCATGTCAGAGGATGAAGAGAGCACATCCAGTTAGTCACAGTCAGAGAAACAGGACTACACTGGAAAACAGGCCAAGCTCCAACATCTAGAAACAAAGGTGTTGATGGCAGCAGCACAGCTGATATTTCTCTCCAGGATGGAGTCACAGCCAAACAGGAACAGACCAGATGAAGCTACTATGAGAAAAAGCAGAGAGAGCAGAACGTTAGAGATTGAACTAACAGATTCTGCAGAGTGGGAGAATAGAGATAGAATGAAGCAGAATGATGAAAAAGGGGTCCCTATGTCCTCCAGCAGTCTAAGCCTATAGCAGCAGAACTATAGAGATAGATCAGGATAACCTGAGCCACTCTAACTAGAAGCTTTATCAAAAAGGAAAGTTTTAAGCCTAGCCTTTAATTTATTCCTGTTTTTTCTTTTTACAGTTTTTCTACACATAGATATATCAAGGAGGTTATTGTCTCTATATCATTAATTTCCTTAAAGAAAATAAAGTTCCTTATAAATTATTATTTTTATCAACAATAATTATTAAACATCCAGTGAACTTTTAGAGAGCTGCAGAGTAAAACTATAAAGTTTGCTAAAAGAAAAAACATTTGTTTGACTAATTCTGACAAATAGATAATTACCTATGGTTACCGTGGCAACGTTAACACGCTCAGTACTAACAGGAAAAGTAGGTTGAAGTCTGAAGATGGAGATCAGGAGACATACGGTTCTTGCAGGAATGGTTTCTGTTTTCTTTAATTTCGCATCAGAATCTTCTTACTGCAGGCGAAGAAAATGTTTTTATCATTAATACCAAAAAAAGACGGAATCATAATGAGACGTTAGTAAGAGAAAGATTTAAGCCCAGAGCGTCTTAGGAACAAATTCTACCTGAAATTCCATCTGTGAATTAAAGTTCAGCTCCCAAACTATAAAGTGGAAATGAAATTGTTTGTATTTGTATGAAAGAAAGGCATTGAGGAATATTTTTCAGGTGGAAACAATATTTGAAATGTCATCATGTCTGATTAAATAAAGTAAGAATGAAGCCACATTTAGTTCCAAAATAAAAACTGAAAAGCTATGATGGAGTATTAGGGCTAGCTTAGAGATTTGTTTCTTATTTTGAGAATAAAGTTCTAATATTAGGAGAATAAAGTCATCAAACAACCCGTTTCAGAAAGAAAGCTTGGAGCTCCGCCCAGCAGATGACATCAGACCAGCTCCACCAATCAGCAACCAGAGTCCACTTTGACATCCTGAACTTCCCATGATGCTCCACATTCCTCATTTTAGGGAAGAAAGGGCTTCTGGGAAGAGTTGATATAAAATACAACTTTATTCTTCATAATGTTATGACTTTATTCTCTTAATTTTGTGAAACTCAAAATGGGAAAACAACAAATCTCTAGCCTGGTCCTGATACTCCATAGTAGCAAAACACCATAAAGCCCATTAGAAGCTCCTGATGAACTTCAGACTTTATAGATCCACATCTTGACAAGGGGTGTAAATCACATCCATCATGGCGATTCAATTCAGTATCGATTTCCTGACCCAACGATTCGTTTATTTTCGATATTCAAGAATACACCACGATACGATTAATTGATGAATTTTTTTTTTCACCTTACAGGCTAGACAATGTTTCAAATTTGAAATAAATCAATGAAATCTGTAATATCGTTATATATTTTATTTGAGAATCAACAGCAAATAACAGAAGTAGAAAAGTTTTACTCCATCTATTCCTATTAAAACCTCATTCACTGAAAAATAATAATATCCCTGCGTTATAGATTCTGAAAGGCTGCATCAGAAAATCCTGCACAGAATCAGTGCAATGAGTGCAGTTAAATACCTCGGCTCCAGACGCCCCGCCCCCTCCACAGACGCTCCGCTGCTCCTCTCCCAGATTGTAGCTGACCGCAGACAGCGCCGCAGACAGGAGGCCGGCTGGTTTTGTTCTTATGACCGAAATTGCAGAAAACAACTCGTGAAGTTTGACCCGCTAGAAGAGCGAGGTGCGCGAGAACGCTGGGACCCTTTTTCCACCTGGATCTCCGCTCTTTTTGGCCCTCATGTCCCTCCGTCGTCGGACTAAACTCGCCCCCACTTCCTCGCCGCCTCGGCCGTATCTAGACCCACAGCGTGTAGCGCAGACCACGCTTCAATACTGAGCATAATTTAAAAATGTCTGCGTCAAGCTCACTGCAACACACTGCTGTAAGAGTATAACCAGGAAGAGAGGGAGGAGGGCAAAATAGGTTTAGCGCCACCGCAGCACGGGAGGGAGAATTACGCCCAGGAGCAAATGGATAAAAATAGACCGGAGGGGGAAAAAACCATAAATTGATACTCTTGACGTATCGCTGCATCGGATCGTCGGCTGTTGGATCGATGCATCGATACAAAGCGATTATTATTTACACCCCTAATCTTGACTATAACTCAAGTTAATCTGCACTGAATCAGTTGAAGCATGTTTGTTCCACAGGGATTTCAGTGGGCAGAGAGCTAGGAGGAAATGGGATTTTAACACAGTGCCAAAAGTGCAAAAATCTATTTTTTTCTCCTCATCAAAGGGAATCTGTTCAGACAAATATGCTGATTTCCATTACAGGAGACCTTCTGCATGAGGCAAAGTCTGTGCTCCTCAGATTTAGTCGTTGGTTCGTTGAAATTTACCAATAAAATCACCAACCTGGATAGAAATGATGAATAACAGAGCAGATAATGTAGCGCATGCCGGTTACATCACCTGAAATGATCAACAATGACCTCTGACCCCTCCTTAGAAAGGTCTGAGCCTCTAGTTTCCAATGATGGCGGCCATTAGGGGCGGGGCTAAAAATGAATAGCTGCTGTTGCATTACTCCCGCAGAGTCACACATCAGGTGCAATTTTAAATCTAATTTTATTTGTTTACACGGCTATAAAACAAAAATTATTTTGCAACATGTTTTAGAAAAGTTAAAGCCCCATATGAAAGGCGTGTGGATGAAACACCATGTGACTCTGGTTGGGCCATTTCTATAAATAGATAAACATTAGCAGGTGTCAGTTGGGCCCGGTGCCGGGTCCGCCAGAAAGCACCTTAGAAAAAAAAGGACTTAAGAGTAAATAATGCATTAAATGTCAATTTAAAGCAGAATCATCTCCAGAAGTTTGGATAAAGGAAAGATTTTATTTCTGTAGAAGTTTTATTGGCGTGTCAATATGTGGAATGTGGCCCTAAACGTATTTGCATAGCTGCAGACGTCCATTACCTCAGGATATACTCCCTGATAGCTTCTATTTGTTCTGCTGGATGAGGTTAAGCAAAGCGTTCCGCTGCCATTAAGATAAATCCGTCACATTAGACCTCAAACCGTTAATCTCTGCTGATCGCACATTCAAGGCCAGCTTAAAAAAAACTAAATTCTCTCTTTGCACAACTGGAGTTTCAGAGAGTCGCTAAAAATAAAACATCCTTTATAAATTTAAGTTTTAAATCACACAATTAGAAATTAATTTGTAATTAAACTATTAAATTATTAAAGTGAATTCTATGATCTTGTTATTCACTATTATAATATTATGTTTTCATTCCTATTTCTAAATGCAGATTTAAAAACAACCAAAAAAAAAATGATTTTAAATATATTAGGATTAATGAAGTCGATGCAATCAGCTGGTTTTCCTTAGATAGAAAACTTTAAACAGATCAGACTGGATGATCTGGTTGAACGGTTTCTGTAAAGTGACCTGAGATGACATGATGTGAATTAGAGCTTTATAAATAAACTGAACTGAATTAAAATATGTTTCCTTGTCAAACATTTAAAAAATTAATCGCTTTTCCATTTTTTTAATTTTTTAACAATTTCAGTTGTTTTTAATATCTCCAGTTAAAGGTATTAAAGGAAAAGTCGCTCATATTCAAACTTGTGAAAGTTCTTTAAATCTGAAATGATTCCATCCTGTTCAATAAATGATCAGTGTTTTTAATTCAGAGTAATTTTCATTTAAATGTGTTTTACTGGAGGCAACATAAAATAACTTTCGTTGCGATCACTGAGTCTGGGAGCGGCCATTTTTGCCCAAATATAGTAGCCCCTCCCTCCTGCCATCTTCCAGCAGTAGTAGTAGTAGTCAATAGATAAATACGCCCACACTGTGGAGTGTTACTGTCTTTTGTTCCCTTCTTTAAAAAATAATCTTGGAAGAAGGTTAGTAGCCTTCAAAATAAGGAAACGTGCTTTTTATTGTCCGATTTATGTAAAATGCATAAAACAAGAATTTCACACAGTGTGTCGAATAGACCAGTTTCATGTAAACAGATCTATAGCATCAACAAACCTCCACCTACTGATGTAAAACATGTTTTAAAGGAAAAGTCTGGTCTGGAAGAATAAT
This sequence comes from Cyprinodon diabolis, assembly GCA_030533445.1. Taxonomy (NCBI): domain Eukaryota; kingdom Metazoa; phylum Chordata; class Actinopteri; order Cyprinodontiformes; family Cyprinodontidae; genus Cyprinodon; species Cyprinodon diabolis. Next base: position 4,309,001 of record CM060075.1, on the reverse strand, counting down.
CAATGGATCTTTATTTCTACCTAAAAGAAGAAGAATTCTAAGACTGACTTCTCATACTAAACTGAAATAAAATTTAAAAATGAGTTAATCTTTTTTTTCACACTGGGCCTAATCCTCTTCCGTAGATTTCTTTGCAGCTGAAGTTTTACCAGATAAAAAAAACAAAACAGTCTTTACATTTTGGTGCTTTAAAAAACTCAGAGTTTAAAATAAGGTGAACAAACAAAGGCTCCATCTCTGGTTGACTTTTATGCAGTTTTTGTCTGAAGTTGATCTAGGCGAATGGAAAGAGCCATCAGCCTCCCTCCTGCCTCGGCTGCTCTTTGCTCGTTGCTTCAGGTCTTTGCTCAGTTTGTTTGACCTCTGGTTGCGTGCTGCTGATTTGGAGCGAATGTTTGCCTTCCTGTGCACAAGGGTATGCTGCTGATTCAGTCCCTTCTACCTCATTAATTCAGCAATAGGTAACCATACGTGACCATGGTCTGGCCATACATCCTCCATAAACTGCTTGGTTTTTTTTTTACCCTCCAGTTTTTATTCAGTGCTGTCGCCGTGCTAAAATAAAAGATATTTGTCAAGATTTTGGTGGTTTTAAAGTGAAAAACTATTAAACTAAACTAAGGATTCAGTTATTTCTTTTGTTTTTAACTGTCATATCTTTGTGGAAAGTAAAGCATATAGCACCACTCTGTGTGGCATGCAGAGCAGCAAAGAGAAACAATAAAAACCCAGAATCACAGAAGAAAGGGTCTCTATTTAAATCAGGGTCAAATTTTGTTATTTTAGAAAAAAAAAAGTTTTTTTAATGCTTTAAATCTGTGAGTCATCCGAGTGCATCATGAATAATGACTGAGGAGGCCCCTGTGCCATCTGGAAACACCTTCAGCTCATTTTCACTCATTAAGAAACCTGAACCAGAACAGAAACATCTAATAATCAGCCAGTTTGTCTAAAGTTTAGTTTATAAATATCACATACTTCCATTTTATAAACTCTTTCTAAAAAAGTTTTCCCCCTGATTCTCAGCATCCACTGTAATCTGGGAATCTGTAAGGAGATTATTTGAAATGTTCAGGCCCTGATAGTGGATGAGTGCGCTCTGCTTGAACAGGACAGCTTACCTGCTCCCACCATGAACCTTACAGCTTCAGGTCAATCTGATGCCGGCGAGGAAAGGATGAGCGAGTCCAAACCGCTCGGACCGGAACCGCAGGACGGCGTTCCGAACAAACGGATGTTTTCTCCAAAGCGCCGCTTCTCCCGGTCACTGGAAGCAACAGCAAACAGCGGCAGGAATCACTGGATGTTTGGACCACTTCAGCTTTCGCCTCATTTTGCTGCTGCTCAGAACAGCAGGGGGGGGGGGGGGGGTTTCTATGGTGACGCAGTCCCTCCCTCTGAGATTCACTGTGTCATCCGCTTCTTCTTCTTCCACACGTGAGAGGCATGTTCTTTACCCCGTTTAGGGAAACGACCTGAATGTTCAGAAAACGTTCAGAAAACTTCTTTTTAAGAAGTTCTACTTTTTTTTTTTTTTTATCCTGGGAGCCCCCAAAGTAAAATGTATTTATTTAACCATTTATAGGGCAACATTTAAAGCCAATAGCATTATTGGAATCCAGGACAAGATCTTATTACCTTTGGAACATTAAAAAAATATGAATATTTTGATGGTTAAAATCAATATCAATGTAATAATAAGAAACGCCAACTTGCCCGAATATATTAAGAAAAATAACAAAAGTGCTTCTTGAAGAAATTCAGGAAAAACACTCAAGTGTGAAAGAAACACATTTTTTTTGGTCCAACATAACCTTAGAGGTATTAATGCCGATACCGGCACTGACATTTTTTAGTTTATACACCTAAAAATAATTGTTAACTAGACTTATTAACTTGTCAATCAGCTTTTTACCTTTTTTTTTCTTAACTCTTCAACTTAATTTCCTGTAGGTTATCTATCATTTAAAGGTTCATCTAATTGGTCAAATGCCAAAATCAGATGTACAGTCATGTAGCAGGATCCTTGCTAAATGGCTGGATATAGATCTTGTGCTTCTATACCTCACTGAGGGACAGGGGGGGGCTCCATTTGTAAGGAAAGTGATCAAAAACGCCAACTTGCCCTATAAAGAGTTAAAACTATAAAACTCTTATTTGTCTTAAAGACAAAGAGAAATAATTATTTTTAATGTAGGAAGTAAAGAAAATATGACCCAACTCATATCCAGAAATAATCTGATCATTAAACACCAGCTCATGGTTTTAGAAGATATTAATGGTTTGAATCTGAGCTGGATTAGCCTATGGCTAACCTGTTTTGTTATGGACAGGATTAGCTTATGGCTAACCTGTTTTGTTATGGACAGGATTAGCTTATGGCTAACCTGTTTAGTTATGAACAGGGTTAGCTTATTGCTAACCTGTTTAGTTATGAACAGGATTAGCTTATGGCTAACCTGCTTAGTTATGAACAGGATTAGCTTATTGCTAACCTGTTTAGTTATGAACAGGATTAGCTTATGGCTAACCTGTTTAGTTATGAACAGGATTAGCTTATTGCTAAACTGTTTAGTTATGAACAGCATTAGCTTATGGGTAACCTGTTCAGTTATGAACAGCATTAGCTTATTGCTAACCTGTTTAGTTATGAACAGCATTAGCTTATGGCTAACCTGTTTAGTTATGAACAGCATTAGCCTATGGCTAACCTGTTTAGTTATGAACAGGATTAGCTTATTGCTAACCTGTTTAGTTATGAACAGCATTAGCTTATTGCTAACCTGTTTAGTTATGAACAGCATTAGCTTATTGCTAACCTGTTTAGTTATGAACAGCATTAGCTTATGGCTAACCTGTTTAGTTATGAACAGCATTAGCTTATGGCTAACCTGTTGAGTTATGAACAGCATTAGCTTATGGCTAACCTGTTGAGTTATAAACAGCATTAGCTTATTGCTAACCTGTTGAGTTATGAACAGCATTAGCTTATGGCTAACCTGCTTAGTTATGAACAGCATTAGCTTATTGCTAACCTGTTTAGTTATGAACAGCATTAGCCTATGGCTAACCTGTTTAGTTATGAACAGGATTAGCTTATTGCTAACCTGTTTAGTTATGAACAGCATTAGCTTATGGCTAACCTGTTTAGTTATGAACAGGATTAGCTTATTGCTAACCTGTTTAGTTATGAACAGCATTAGCTTATGGCTAACCTGTTCAGTTATGAACAGCATTAGCTTATGGCTAACCTGTTTAGTTATGAACAGCATTAGCTTATGGCTAACCTGTTTAGTTATGAACAGGATTAGCTTATGGCTAACCTGTTTAGTTATGAACAGCATTAGCTTATGGCTAACCTGTTTAGTTATGAATAGCATTAACTTATGGCTAACCTGTTCAGTTATGATCTGCATTAGCTTATTGCTAACCTGTTCAGTTATGATCTGCATTAGCTTATTGCTAACCTGTTTAGTTATGAACCGCATTAGCTTATGGCTAACCTGTTTAGTTATGAACAGCATTAGCTTATGGCTAACCTGTTTAGTTATTAACAGCATTAGCTTATGGCTAACCTGTTTAGTTATTAACAGCATTAGCTTATGGCTAACCTGTTTAGTTATTAACAGCATTAGCTTATGGCTAACCTGTTTAGTTATTAACAGCATTAGCTTATGGCTAACCTGTTTAGTTATTAACAGCATTAGCTTATGGCTAACCTGTTTAGTTATGAACAGCATTAGCTTATGGCTAACCTGTTTAGTTATGAACAGCATTAGCTTATGGCTAACCTGTTTAGTTATGAACACCATTAGCTTATGGCTAACCTGTTTAGTTATGAACACCATTAGCTTATGGCTAACCTGTTTAGTTATGAACACCATTAGCTTATGGCTAACCTGTTTAGTTATGAACAGCATTAGCTTATGGCTAACCTGTTTAGTTATGAACAGCATTAGCTTATGGCTAACCTGTTTAGTTATGAACAGCATTAGCTTATGGCTAACCTGTTTAGTTATGAACAGCATTAGCTTATGGCTAACCTGTTTAGTTATGAACAGCATTAGCTTATGGCTAACCTGTTTAGTTATGAACAGCATTAGCTTATGGCTAACCTGTTCAGTTATGAACAGCATTAGCTTATGGCTAACCTGTTCAGTTATGAACAGCATTAGCTTATGGCTAACCTGTTCAGTTATGAACAGCATTAGCTTATGGCTAACCTGTTCAGTTATGAACAGCATTAGCTTATGGCTAACCTGTTCAGTTATGAAAAGCATTAGCTTATTGCTAACCTGTTTAGTTATGAACAGCATTAGCTTATGGCTAACCTGTTTAGTTATTAACAGCATTAGCTTATGGCTAACCTGTTTAGTTATTAACAGCATTAGCTTATGGCTAACCTGTTTAGTTATTAACAGCATTAGCTTATGGCTAACCTGTTTAGTTATTAACAGCATTAGCTTATGGCTAACCTGTTTAGTTATTAACAGCATTAGCTTATGGCTAACCTGTTTAGTTATTAACACCATTAGCTTATGGCTAACCTGTTTAGTTATGAACACCATTAGCTTATGGCTAACCTGTTTAGTTATGAACACCATTAGCTTATGGCTAACCTGTTTAGTTATGAACACCATTAGCTTATGGCTAACCTGTTTAGTTATGAACACCATTAGCTTATGGCTAACCTGTTTAGTTATGAACAGCATTAGCTTATGGCTAACCTGTTTAGTTATGAACAGCATTAGCTTATGGCTAACCTGTTTAGTTATGAACAGCATTAGCTTATGGCTAACCTGTTTAGTTATGAACAGCATTAGCTTATGGCTAACCTGTTTAGTTATGAACAGCATTAGCTTATGGCTAACCTGTTAAGTTATGAACAGCATTAGCTTATGGCTAACCTGTTTAGTTATGAACAGCATTAGCTTATGGCTAACCTGTTTAGTTATGAACAGCATTAGCTTATGGCTAACCTGTTTAGTTATGAACAGCATTAGCTTATGGCTAACCTGTTTAGTTATGAACAGCATTAGCTTATGGCTAACCTGTTCAGTTATGAACAGCATTAGCTTATGGCTAACCTGTTCAGTTATGAACAGCATTAGCTTATGGCTAACCTGTTCAGTTATGAACAGCATTAGCTTATGGCTAACCTGTTTAGTTATGAACAGCATTAGCTTATGGCTAACCTGTTTAGTTATGAAAAGCATTAGCTTATTGCTAACCTGTTTAGTTATGAACAGCATTAGCTTATGGCTAACCTGTTTAGTTATGAACAGCATTAGCCTATGGCTAACCTGTTTAGTTATGAACAGGATTAGCTTATTGCTAACCTGTTTAGTTATGAACAGCATTAGCTTATGGCTAACCCAGAAACAACATCTGAATTAGGGATGCACGATATAATCGGCCCCCTATCGGTATCGGCCTGTAACGGCCTTAAAACTGAATATCGTACATCGGCCACCCCACCGATATTTAACCCGATATTTGATCAGCTTCTGAGTTTCTAAAGTCTAAAAAAAAAATAAAAAATACTACCACTTCTTCTTCCTCAAAAACTTCTTTTTTACAGACTCAAAATCTTCTAAAGACGAGGGAAAAATATTGATACATTAAATATCCCAATATCTTCCTATGCTGATATATTGCCATTAAAAAACACCATATCAATCTCTTTTACTGATGAAATATTGCTATATGTCATCGTTATGCTACGAAATCCCCCGAAAATTCACGAAATTTTGCCATATTTTTATATGTTGATATATTGATGCGGCATCGATCTATTTTACTAACAAAATCTCACAAGAATTTGCAAAATATCACGAGAGTTTGTAACAGAACGATGAAATTTCACGAGATTTTGAAAGTAAAATAGATCGATACCGCGTTTTTAAAAATCAATTTGATATCAGCATATGAACATATATTTGAGTATATTATTTTTCAAAGTGTCAGAAATGGATAACAAAACTGCTATTTTCAATGACTACTTATTTTTGTCCAGCTTTAACATCGGTATCGATATCGGTTATCGGCTACATGAGTTTTAAAATATCGGATATCGGCCAAAATCCCAATATCGTGCATCCCTAATCTGAATGCTACAGATTTGCTACATGGCAATAAATGATCCTTCAGACTCGGTCTAAAAGAAGCTCTCCAACCTGATCAATGCTGCCAGAATTTAGGAGCATCCTGCCTTAAAGTTAAGCAGAAAAAACATTTATTATTTTTATGCTGCTGATATTGTGTTCAATTGGATGTTTGTTATGAGCAGGCTAAACTAAATTAATAAATGGAAAAAGAAGCTCATCTTTGTGGTTTTTAATGTCACTTTTTAAAATGCATTACAAAAACATCCATGTAGAAAAAGTCATCAGTTTAACATGTTAACAGCAATATTTACTAAAAAATAATACAATTTTAGATGATAAAAGTTTTGGAAAGACGTTCTTCTTTTCAGTTAAAAAATAAGTAAATAAACATTTCTATCTTTAAAACTACTAATTAGAGTCCAGAACCGAGAGGAGTTCTGCTGTAAACTACTGAGATGGAGCTCTGCAACTGAAAGTGCTTTCAGAGGTTAGTTCAGCTCTGATTTCTATTCTTTTTAATGACACACCCAGACCGCTCCTAATGAAAGATACTGATTCTCTACTTAGATGCCAGTTTCTTTCTCCCTTTGAACTCTTTTCAGATTTTAATGTCTGCTAAAGTAGAATTTACTTAAAAACCGCCAAGGATTAGCCTGACATAGAATCCAGAATCAGGAGTCCAAAATCACAGCTGCAATTGCTGGGGGTGTTGCTGGTTTGGATCTAAGATTGCTGGTGCAAATGGTACAAAAATGGTAAAACGTGCTAAATAAACTGAGCCTGCAGCCTGTTTCAGGGTTGATTTGTCACATGCTGGTGGTAAGTTAATTATTTTGAATCTCCTCCCAGGATTTTTCCACACTCTGATGATTAGCATATGGTCTGCAAAATGATGAGAGGAAACTAACCTTTCCTGCTGCTCTTCTCTTTTTACAGATGCACACCTGATAAGTTAGATCAGGTTCGCAAGCAAGTTTGGTTGTGGCCGGTTTGTGGGAAGCATCTTGCTAACCAGTTAGCAACTTAGTGCTAGCAGGTTCCCAATGGGAAATTCCATTGGGACCAAGTAGCACTAAATTGACTTAGAAACGACGCTGTCAAGGAACGCTATGGACAGCGGAAACATGCAAGAGGAGGAGAGTTTAGTGTCGGAGGTCATGGATGAGTCTCCTCCGTCATCCATTTTTTATTTAGAGGAGGAAAGCGGGGACGAAGATGTTGTGGAAGAGGACGCCAGGGCGGCAGAAGCTTGGTTTGGTGTAGAAGGCTTCCAGCCGTACATGTTTGAGCCCTTGCCTCGCAACGCTGCCAGTTAATTATTCTTATTTCAACCGTTGCATATATTAGCTGCGACATATGAATCAAGACGTTTAACTAACTTGCCTGCAGAAGATAACGGAAAAAAGGATTTTTTTTTTAAGAGAAATTTTCTAAATTTAGGGACAATATATATATGATATATAAATGTACTCTGTCTGATGAAGAGTACATTTATATACATGTTTAAACCAGAATGATTTGACATTTAAATATGATTTCCCTACGACTTAAAGATTTCCAGATTGAAATTCACCAGAGCTATAGTGAAACTGACAATGTCCACGTGCATGGCAGCTGGATGCTGGAATACATCGGGTAAAAGTGAAAAAAAGAGTTATTCCACCTTTCTGATTCCTGATCCTCCACGGACGGGTTGGTCGTTGGATCGCCAACTTGAAGAGGGAGGATTTGCCATCGAACTTCTGGCCAGAGAAAAAACCCGTAATATGTAGCCAACATTTGGAAGAAGAATGTTTTCAAGATGACTTGGATAATAGCGCGTTGTGACAAACACCAGATACAGCACTGGGACTTGATCAACAGCCGATACCGCACCGTGACGTCACTAACCAGTAGGTGGCAGTAGTGTTCTTTGACCAACATGGATGCCTCCAGTAAAGCACATTCACATGAAAATTACTCTGAATTAAAAACACTGATCATTTATTGAACAGGAGGGAATCATTTCAGATTTAAAGAACTTTCAGAAGTTTGAATTCTGAATATGAGCGACTTTTCCTTTACGAGTTTTTAACTGAAACGTGTTTGACTTTTAGTTGAATCATTTTTGTTCAGAAATTCTTCTAAATTGAATTTATTCCATGTGTGAAGAGTTAGTGTGAAACTGCTGGCTGCGTTAGACCCGACAGTCTGAAGGTTATTAAATCAAATAATAAATAACATGATTGCATATAATTGCTCCATAGTACCCTGATGAGGAAAGGTGGTATGAAAACAGGTCAGACTGAACTTCATTTCTTTCTAAAAATTATTGAAATTGAACTTTTTGTGGTCTAAATTTAATAAATTTAATAAAAAATAAATCAGTAAAATAAATAAGCCTATTTTAATACACAGGTTTATAGTTTGAAATTATAATTTTATTTACAGAAGTTGATTGATTCTCCCAAATATTTCTCGCAGAACTTTTCACATTTATGACAAACATGAGCGTTATTTTGTGCAGGCCATGTTTTCTCTGCCTCGCCAGCGCTGGCTGTACTGCGGGGGAGGGGCTGCTAACCTGCGGAGCTCATGTGGCCGACAAGCAACTGTTTTACCAGTTCAAGGATAAAATGTCTGCGTCACTGATAGGTCTGCGTTGATCCGACTCGCTGTCAGAATCTGAGCCACTATCATCGATATTTGGAAGCATTTTTTAAGCCTGTTTCGCGGTTAGTTTTGTTCTGAAAGACATTTTTTCCATATTAGCCAAAGAGTTATAGGTAGAATGTTGGTTGCTAGGCAACGGTACGGAACAGGATTACAGCCACTGGAAAAAAAAAAAAAAAGTTAACTGATTTTTAAATTCTATTTCAGTAAATTATGGGAAATTGTCAGAATTCTGACTTAAACTGAAATAAAATGTAAAAATCAGTGAACTTTTTAAACATTTTTTCAGTGGCCCTAATCCTCCTCCGTACCGAACGTCAATCAATCAATAGAGCCAAAATGACGTCTGTGGGGTAAAATTGCGAGGTAAAATTAACAAAATTGAAAATTAACCAAATAGATTTTTTACTTTTTTATAAAAATAAAAAAACTAGGTGAAAATGAAGGAAATATAGAAACAGGAAACATGAGTAACATGTAATTAATGAAAATAAAGTTCTTTCCCTTTAAAATCTCAGAACCGTCAAAATGACGGCCGTGGGAGTTCTAGTGTTAAACGGTTAGCGGAGGTCGTAGAGGTCAGTCTGTGCCCCGCTTCCGATGAGTCAACAGTTTACGCATCGGTAACCACGGCGCGGCGGTAAGAGTCTGCATCCTCGGCGGGGTTCAGGAGGCTCTGCCGACACTCGATGCGTGCAAACCCAAACCGCTGCTGAGGGAGGGAGGGAGGGATCACAGGGAGGTCAGGTCCTGCACCTCCAGCAGCATGGCGTCCTGCTCCGTCCTCAGCTGGTCCCGGACATGGAGGCGACTCACCAACTCCGAGCTCAGGTCTGTCAGGGATACAAGTTCAACCCAAACCTCTAAATACCTCCAGGACTTCGGCTGCATGAGGGAAAACTCTCCCTACCTTGTATGTTGTTTCTCAGAGACGCGCAGATTGAATTCAGCTGCTTGAGGCTCAGATTCTTCAAATCACGGAGCTCCCAGTGTTTCCTCGGCGCTGCAGGTTCCCCACAGGATACCGCCTGCAGAAAAAATTAATAAATCAAACTTTGGCACTAAAGCCTCCGAGGTTTAAATGGAACGCTGTGACCTGCTGCTGGGTCTCGGACCCTCCGCTGTACGGGGGCCACAGGGGCCACAGCGTAGCAGCAGTGGAGCTGATTTCCCAAACAAAGACGCAGCTACATTAATGCATGAAGAGCCTGACAGCAGAACAATCATTTAAAAATAAATGACCAAAAACAACATTTTCTTTCTAATAAACTGCTTTAATGTGTCCCAGACATTATTTAGGAACATCCTGGTGCAGATTCTCAGTCATCCAGCTCATAGTCATTCTAAAAAGGTTAAAATCAATCCTCTGGACTTTGTTTCCAAGTTTGAAGACGTTTCTCTTCCATCCAGGAAGATTTTTTCAATTCAGAATGTCAGAAATAACGTTTAGTTCCAGGTTTTATCCAGCAGCCCAACAAAGCCTGGTTTTAGTTTAGAAAACATGCAGATAGAAACGGATGAACGGGTCCCCCCCTTCTGTAGCGTTAGACACGCTAACGCTAGAGATACAGATTCTACACGGATGATGTTATTATCTTTGTCTGGGCAACCGTGATGTTTTACATCATGTGGAAACGTTCAGCCAGTCATGTATGGAGAGATATTTGTGCCATCGGTTTGAGCGCGCAGGAATCAATCCGATATTCAACTCTGAAAAACCTTCTCAACACATCGCGCTCAGCTTCATCTCTGCTCGCGCTCCACCTGCTCTCTCCGCGCTCAACATCAGCTGTGCGCTCGGCTGTTTCTCCGCTCGCCGACTCTCTGCGTTCGCTACTTCAGCAATGTGTGTAAATGAACCAAACCATCAGCCAATCACGCTCAGCTTCTTTTCATCCAATGAAAGCATTCGTTCCAAATACTCCATCCGGTTACTGATCGCTGATTCTTTTACCAGATTTAAAAATTAATTCTGGAACTAAAACAAAACACCATTCCTAATATTGGAATATTTTGAAGCATCCATAAAAAATTTAACATATCAATAATATTTTTTATCTATATATTGTTGAACCATACTTGAACCTGAAATATCCTCCTTATTTTTCTTTTAAAACAGCAAATTTAAATTCATGTCAATAGCAGGTAAAAGAGATGGATGAGTTTATTTGAGATAATTCCAGATATTTTATAGCACTATCTTCTGTCCATCAAATGGTTAGGAGTGTTGACCAAATAACCAAGAGTTTCCTGATTGTGTTTTTATTTTTTTCCATTTAACTGGAAGAACGAATGCTTTCACTGGATGAAAAGAAGCTGAGCGTGATTGGCTGATGGTTTGGTTCATTTACCATTGCTGAAGTAGCGAGCGCAGAGAGTTGTGCGAGCGGAGAAACAGCCGAGCGCACTGCTGGTGTTGAGCGCGGAGAGAGAGCAGGTCGAGCGAGAGCGGAGATGGAACTGAGCGCGAGAACAGTGTGTTGAGAGCGGTGAGCGCGCGCCAGACCGGTTTTGTGCGTGCGCGTGATGTGCTCATACCGATGGCACAAATATCTCTCCATAGTCATGTAGCGTTACGTCACTGGATGAAGCAGATCTGGTAGCTGCAGCGCCACCAACAGGAGGGGAAAACCCCCAAGAGGCGAGCGGGCCTGAGGCAGCTGCTGCTGGGGATTCCCAGTGACAGCGCAGCGTATGTGGGGGTCTGAGCGGCTCCCACAGAGAAATAATCTTTGAAGGCAGGATGGTAATCTGGATGAACTGACTGCACAGACCATGTTTTCAGGAGGACTTTCTCACTTCAACATAGATTCTAACTACTTTGTACCCGCTGATCACAGCTAATATAGCAAAGCTGCTCTCTGGCATCGAACACAGGAGCAGCAGAAGCATCTGGACTCACTTTACTGTCTGATCTTAATGTAGAACAGAAATAAAGCAGCAGAAGCTTCTCAGCTGCTGAAATCACCGTGTGAACGTAGCATTATGGTTTCTATCCCACATATATCTATTATAAATATTCAATTGACCTTTTTTCTGTGGTCGGTTTTCAGTCGATCTCGAAGGTTCCTCAGAGTGTTCCCGAATCCTCTGGAGCGCGGCTCTTGGGGCCCGGCAGGGTTCTGGATGTTCTTCTGACTCGGTGTCGTCCTTTTCTGGCAGCAGAGATAAAGACAAACGGAAGCTTTTAAAGGGAAAGAAAGCGACGGTTCTGTAGAACCGGATCAGGCTGCAGAACAGTTACCTCTGAGTTGCCGCTCTTCTTGTTGCACGCTTCCTTTCCCCCTTCGGCCTCCTCCTCTTCCTCACTTTCACTGTCGTTGATGAAGCACAGCTGGAGATTCATCTGCGTGTGCAGTCTAGAGCAGAAACAGGAACAGATCTATTAAAATAAACCTAGAAAAGATGGACTTTCACACACACCTTAGCAACAGTATAAAAAACTGAATGGTGTAGAAATGAAATAGATTTAAACACAACTATGAAGTAGGGGAGTTTAAGTATCTCTGGGCTTTTTTAATGAACGGGGGGGAAGATGCAGCTGAGGATCAACAGGCAGAGTGGAGTGAAGTTTTCTATTTAATGGTAGATCTACGTTCATAGCACTTTGGAAGGAACAAAATCCTAAAAAAATGTATTTTCTCCGTATGGAGTCGGGTCCTCAGGGATGAGAAGATCAGTCATTCAGAGGAGACTGAGAGCAGAACAGTTAGTTCTAAACATCAAGAGAAGAATGAGGATGGATGATGGATGGATGGATGGATGGATGGATGGATGGATGGATGGATGGATGGATGGATGGATGGATGGATGGATGGAGGATGGATGGATGATGGATGGATGGACGGATGGAGGATGGATGGATGATGGATGGATGGAGGATGGATGGAGGATGGATGGATGGAGGATGGATGGATGGATGATGGATGGATGGATGGAGGATGGATGGATGGATGGACGGATGGATGGATGGATGGATGGATGATGGATGGATGGATGGATGGAGGATGGATGGATGGATGGATGGATGGATGGACGGATGGATGGA